>CM041776.1:37135165-37539256 GCA_023374045.1 Limonium bicolor
TGGTTAGACAGAGTATCCTTTCTAGGGCATGTAATATCAGCCAGCGGAATATCTGTAGACCCTGCGAAGATTGAGGCAGTTAAGACTTGGCCGAGACCGAAGACAGTGACGGATATCCGTAGTTTCTTGGGATTAGCTGGTTACTACAGACGATTTGTACAGGATTTCTCCAATTAGCGAAACCGATGACGAGCCTGATGAGAAAGATTCTCCATTTGTATGGACAGCAGATTGTGAGTGTTCCTTTCAGACACTGAAGGACCTACTGACGTCGGCACCGATACTCACCATTCCAGAGGGGACCGACGGATTTGAAGTATATTGCGATGCCTCAGGCATAGGGATAGGTGTGTACTTATCCAGAATGGAAAGGTTGTTGCTTATGCATCACGACAGTTGAAGAAACATGAAGAGAACTACCCGACTCATGATCTAGAATTGGGAGCAGTTGTTTTTGCACTGAAGATCTGGCGACACTACCTATATGGAGTTACAGTGACAGTTTATTCAGATCATAAGAGCCTTCAACATTTATTCACACAGAAGGAGCTGAACATGAGACAGAGGCGATGGGTCGAGTTTCTGAAGGACTACGACATCGACCTCAGGTACAAGTAGGTAAGGCAAACGTAGTTGCTGACGCCCTGAGCCGTAGAGCTCATTCCTTATTTGCCATGACATGAGACATCGACCTCATCGAGGAGGTACGTTGTGCTCAAGCTAATGACCAGTACATGAAGACTATCAGACAACAGTTGACTGACGGTATCTTTGAGAGGCAGAAATATGACTTTGTACTTAGTGAAGACGGGTTAATCAGACTGAATGGCCGTTTGTGCATTCTAGAGTCCCCCCAGACTTGAAGGAAAAGATACTACAGGAAGCTCATTGCTCATCACTATCAGTACACCCAGGGTCGTAGAAGATGTACAAGGATCTGAAACTACATTTTTGGTGAAGTGGTATGAAGAAAGGTGTTGTAGAGTTTGTGGCCAGATGTATGACGTGTCAGAAAGTGAAATTTGAGCACCGGAGACCGGGCGGTTTAGTACAGCCGATGCCCATTCCATATTGGAAGTTCGAGGATATATCCATGGATTTCGTAGTAGGTCTCCATCGACTAGAGGAGGTGCTAACATGATATGGGTCATCATTGACAGACTGACAAAGGTGGCTAAGTTCATTCCGATCAAGGACACATGGAAAGTTCCCAAACTGGCTGATATTTAACAAAGAGAGATCATCAGACACCACGGTGTACCGAAGTCTATAGTGTCAGATAGAGATTCAAGGTTTGTTTCCAGATTTTGGCAGCAGGTTCAGGAGGCATTAGGTACGAAGCTGAAGCTAAGTACAGCCTTTCATCCACAGATAGATGGACAGAGTGAGAGAACAATTCAAACGTTAGAGGACATGCTTAGAGCTTGTGCCTTGGATTTTCAGGAAAGCTGGATAGATTGGCTACATCTGATCGAGTTTGCGTCAACAACAATTATCATGCATCCATTCAGATGCCACCATTTCAGGCATTGTACGGCAGACCATGCAGGACAACACTATTGGGACGAGCCCAGTGAGAACATCATCTTAGGGCCAGAGTACCTACCAGATGAAGGAGATATTGTGCAAATACGCAAAATATGAAGATAGCCCAGGACAGACAGAACTCTTATGCTGATGTCCGTAGGAGAGACCTCGAGGTCGCAGTAGGCGATCGAGTCTTCCTTAGAGTTTCACCCATGAAGGGAGTTTTAGGTTTGAGCAGAAGGGCAAGCTGAGCCCGAAATATGTAGGACTGTACTCATTACGGAGCGAGTGGGCCCATTAGCTTACAGATTAGATTTACCTGTTGAGTTTGGGAGAGTGCACAATGTATTTCACATTTCACAGCTTAAGCAGTATGTGCCTCATCCATCACACATTTTAGAGCCCGAGACACTCGAGCTAGATCCTACACTTAAATACGAGGAGACCCCGGTTCGCATCTTAGCTCCAAGACTAGGGAGACAAGAACAAGACTATTAGAATGGTCAAGGTTCAGTGGTCAAACCATGACGTTGAGGAGGCGACATGGGAGTTAGAAGATGATAAGCGTCCAAATGAGCATGTTTTATAGGTGTATTTCATTATTTATATTAGCACTTTTCTTGCTCATTTCTCCACTTCGGGTTAGTTTTCCTCTAGTTTATGTTTTATTGGTTATCTCACAAATTTATTGTTTAAACATGAGGAAAACCAAGCTGGGAGCAAAGTAGACGAAGAGACAAACGCATAGACGCAAACGGCTCAGAAACGGAGCCCAAACGAAGAATCTAGAGCTGGTCAAAGTTTGAAGAAAATAAGTCACGACCACATGTGTGACCGCATGGTTTCAGGCGGACGCCAAGGCGGACGTGAGACAGAGGCAACCGCCCCTGTGTCCGCGTGATACAAGGCGGACGTGAGACAGAGGCAACCGCCCTGTGTCCCATGATACCAGGCGGACGTGAGTGAGTTACTTAGGCGGACAACACATGCAACCGCATGGACTTGGGCGGACGTGAGTGAGTTACTTAGGCGGACATAGCTACGTCCGCATAGCCAGAGGCGGACAACAACGCGGACGTGACTAAAATCAGACGCGACAGTCTTCTTCTTCGCGACTGTCTGCAACTTGATTCTGCATATCCATCTACTCCGAGCGGCGCCTACCTTAATTCCTCACGCGTCTGTCTCCAGCTCTGTCCCCTGCAATTAATGAGCAATCAATGAGCAATCAATCTGCAAATCCTTTCACGCGTGATCCAGCTCTTTCTGCCGCCCCAATCCATTACTGAAATAACTCACGCGGTGTTCCCTTGTCTTCTTCCTCTTCCTATCTGCTATAAAACCACGCTCCTTCTGCTCAAATAAATCATCCCTTCCTCTCAATCCAAAATACATCCACCACCCAACATCATCAATCCACTACAGACCACACATCACACGTTCATCCCATTTCTCTTCTCCCGTCTTCTCCTTTTATTTACTTTTCATTCCACCATATCCACCTCTAGTCCTACGTATAAAAATAGCAGAACGAATGTAGGAGTGACTACAGATGATTTCTATTACTCTTTTTTCTGTTTATCTATTTAATATGTTAGGCTAGTTTACGTATACTCTGGGAATGGTTATTATGTGTTTGTATTAATTATGCAATATTTTTACTGGTTTTAATTTAAATACAGTTGTTACGATTAAAGTTTATCTCGCACCTTATTAATAAATGTCATGAGTTTATTAAATTGCTTTACTAAATCTATTTCTAATCTGATCGGTGACAAATAGATAGGTTAATTAAGCCGTAAAACTGGAGGAAACTTGTTTTCATCGGATAAGTTAGTATTCAGTTGCAAAATAAAATTCCTCACACTCCTCTGCCGTTTATACGCATTTTGCTTGAGTTTTCATCGGACCTTGCATTTTCAGGTAAACGAGTTCTTATGAGTTTTCATCGGACCTTAAGATAATAACAGGAATCTTGCCAAATTATTATATTAAACCAGTAGAGATAGCATAATTAATCAGATCATATTAACCTGAACCAGAGTCCCGTTTAATTTATCTATTAACTTAGTTTATTTTATCTTTCCTTTTTATTTATAATACAAGTCAATTAATCCCCTTTTTTGTGACACGCTTAGGTACTATAATATGCATATTAGTCCCACGGTTCGACACCGGTTCTTACATTTCACTATACTACCACGACCGGGATTTGTTTGCAGCCCGACGTTTATTTGAGTTTTAATTTCTTTTCTTTTATTTTACACCAGTTTAACCACTCAGATATACACGTCTGCAAAATGGCGCCGTTGCCGGGGACTAGATTTATTCTAGTCCCTAAGCCCCGGATTATTCACTTGTTATATTAGAATATTTTGTCTATTTTATTTTGTTTGTTGTTTATATTAATTATCTTTTATATTTGTTTATATTATTATTATGTGTGTTTCTAATCATTTATTTTCTAATCTGTTTCAGTAGTTTCGTTTTATATACGAAAACACAAAAAAAAAAAAATCTGTACGCGGCAAATGGAGGAGCTCGACAAGAGTTTTGCTATTCACAGTATTTATACTGCTCCGTATGTGGGGAGCTAATGATTATGAGGATTGTCTCATATTCCAAGAACAACTCTGGTTAGAAGATCAACCAGATTACCTGGAGAGAATCGCTCAACAAGAACAGCAACCAAAGAGCGAAACAGTTCATGAGGTAGAAAACCCCACTACGGATGTAAGTTACTCTCTTCCCTCTACAGTCACCTACCGCCAGTTTCATCCTTCTCTGTGTTCTATCCAAAAGATGAGGATACTTACATCCTCGAAAATGAAGAGAAGGAATTGCCATCACCTCCCTCCAAGATATCCAAACAAAACGCCACTATCACCTTCGAAGAATCAACTTTCTCTGAAGATGATCGAGGACGTCTTTCTACAAGTGACCTCACCTACAAGGGGTGTTTACATTACCCCTCAAGTTTGAGTAAGAATCATCACCAGGCAGGTCCTCGGATAGGTTTTGGAACCGTTAGTACCTCCTCAACACCAGGTGTTGGGAGTTTTCCTATTATATTTGCCAAGTAACGTTGTGTTTGCGGTGGTTTAATTTTAATTACTGCTAACTTCGTTATCCTGGCAAAGTTGTTGTCTACTTTTATTTTTGATCCAGGATAACGAAGCGGGCGTCTAGCCAAAGACGTTAAAGAAGGGAGCTTTCCGGGAGGCACCCGGATGAACTTTTATTTGCTTTTTATGCTCTTTTAATTTTCAGGTTCTCTTTAAATTTTATTTTTGCTAACTTTTACCCCGTTTGTAGTATGGTTGCTTTTAGTGTCTTTGCAGGTGCACCCTTCATATCCACACTGCAACCAAGCTACGCTACTTGAGGCTGAAGCTCAAGTGTGGGGGGAACTCCTTTAACAACAAGCAAAAATAATCTCAGGGAGTACCAGTTTCTTTAATTATGCTTTTATTTTAATAAAAACTACAGAGGAGAGTTTATGTGCTTAAATGTTTAGTTGTGACCTTTGTGTTTTGTGTTATCTCTATTTTATCTACTTACCAAAAAGGTTTCTGAAACCTTCCCTTGTTTTTCTGGTGAACAATGAGACATTGTTCAAATTAAGTGGGGGGGAGTGTGCCTTTCGGTGGAATTTTGTGCTTAAAATGCTTAATCTCTATGCTTATCTTGCGTTTGTCCAATTCAATATCGTTACCCCTTATATGTGGGTTGTTCTCTTTAGAATAAATACTGTTATGAATTGTAGGATAAATGGTACAAAATTTTAAATTTTGATTACTTTGAGGAGCATTTTATATGCGGTGTGACCAAATGATCTGCAAATGGTTGGATTTTATTGCTCAGGGTTTTCTTTCTATCTTCTCTCTTAGGGATTGCTAAGTGGTGCTTCTCTGTTAAAAAAGAAATAAAAGAAGAATACAAATAATAAGGGACTTGCGAGACACCATTGGTAACCAACAAAAGAGAGTTGAGTGTTCTTAAATACAAAGGCGAGGTGATGCCTACATTTCTATCTTCTCTTCCCTTTATGCAAAAGTGTTGAAACAATGCATGAATCTATTTTTCCTTTTGTTTTCTCCTCAAATGCCCATTCTTGAGAGAAGTTGGCCATGGTAAAAGTTCTCACAGTCACCTAAACAAAAGAAACATTGAAGTACCTTAGATATACCCCGAAACTCTATATTTTGTTTTTACCCTGAGCACACCTATGCCACCAGCAGTTGATTTTTCGCACTCCTCAATAAGTTAAAAGATCATGAACTGTTCACCTCTTTATACTACCCTTCATAATAATATTTGTTAATATTGAGCATTCCCTACTTACTTGGGTACGTGATTTTGCTTGAGGACAAGCAAAAGAAGTGTGGGTGTGATAAGTGTCCAAATGAGCATGTTTTATAGGTGTATTTCATATATTATATTAGCACTTTTTCTTGCTCATTTCTCCACTCGGTTAGTTTCCTCTAGTTTATGTTTTATTGGTTATCTCACAATATTATTGTTTAAACATGAGGAAACCAAGTTGGGAGCAAAGTAGACGAAGAGACAAACGCATAGACGCAAACGGCTCAGAAAACGGAGCCCCAACAAAGAATCTAGAGCCGGTCAAAGTTTGAAGAAAATAAGTCACGACCACATGTGTGACCGCATGGTTTCAGGCGGGACGCCAAGGCGGGCGTGTGGACAGAGGCAACCGCCCTGTGTCCACGTGATACAAGGCGGACGTGAGATAGAGGCAACCGCCCCTGTGTCCGCGTGATACAAGGCGGACGTGAGTGAGTTTGTACTTACGTAGGCGGACAACACATATGCAACCGCATGGACTTGGGCGGACGTGAGTGAGTTACTTAGGCGGACATAGCTACGTCCGCATAGCCAGAGGCGGACAACAACGCGGACGTGACAAAAAATCAGACGCGACAATCTTCTTCTTCGCGACTGTCTGCAACTTGATTCTGCCATATCCATCTACTCCGAGCGGCGCCTACCTTAATTCCCTCACGCGTCTGTCTCCAGCTCTGTCCCCTGCAATTAATGATTAATCAATGAGCAATCAATCTGCAAATCCTTTCACGCGTGATCCAGCTCTTTCTGCCGCCCCAATCCATTACTGAAATAACTCACGCGGTGTTCCCTCTGTCTTCTTCCTCTTCCTATCTGCTATAAAACACGCTCCTTCTGCTCAAATAAAATCATCCCTTCCTCTCAATCCAAAATACATCCACCACCCAACATCATCAATCCACTACAGACCACACATCACACTTCATCCCATTTCTCTTCTCCGTCTTCTCCATTTTATTTACTTTTCATTCCACCATATCCACCTCTAGTCCTACGTATAAAAATAGTAGAACGAATGCAGGAGTGACTACAGATGATTTCTATTACTCTTGTTTCTGTTTATCTATTTAATATGTTAGGCTAGTTTACGTATACTCTGGGAATGGTTATTATGTGTTTGTATTAATTATGCAATATTTTTACTGGTTTTAATTTAAATACAGTTTGTTACGATTAAAGTTTATCTCGCACCTTATAATATAAATGTCATGAGTTTATTAAATTGCTTTACTAAATCCATTTCTAATCTGATCGGTGACAAATAGAGGTTATTAAGCCGTAAAACTGGAGGAAACTTGTTTTCATCGGATAAGTTAGTATTCAGTTGCAAGAATAAATTCCTCACACTCCTCTGCCGTTTATACGCATTTTGCTTGAGTTTTCATCGGACCTTGCATTTTCAGGTAAACGAGTTCTTATGAGTTTTCATCGGACCTTAAGATAATAACAGGAATCTTGCCAAATTATTATATTAAACCAGTAGAGATAGCATAATTAATTAGATCATATTAACCTGAACCAGAGTCCCGTTTAATTTATCTATTAACTTAGTTTATTTTATCTTTCCTTTTATTATAATACAAGTCAATTAATCCCCCCTTTTGGTGACACGCTTAGGTACTATAATATGCATATTAGTCCCACGGTTCGACATCCGGTCGCTTACATTTCACTATACTACCACGACCGGGATTTGTTTGCAGCCCGACGTTTTTTTGAGTTTTAATTTCTTTTCTTTTATTTTTACACCAGTTTAAACACTCAGATATACACGTCTGCAGAAGACTCCATGCGAGACAAGTATCCAATACTTTTCTCTTAGTTTTGTGTATACTTGTGGGGGTACGTGGGCGTAACCCTTTTAAGGGGGGTAGAGCACCACATGCGACTTGCATGTCTGCAGTCTATCTTGTTTTGTGTTTGGTTGTTTTTTGTTGTGTTTGATTGTTGCGCATGTGTGCAATTTGTTGGATGGTTATGGTTATGGATGTGTTCTATGTAACACTTGAATGGCTAATAAAAGTACACTTATTTACTTTACAGTATTTATCAAGTTACTTATGCTGTGATTACGTTGATTATCATGAGTAAGAATAGGTGTGTATGAATTGCATACACTTGGACTACAGATGGAATTTAGAAGTGTCAATAAAGTATTGACACCCAAGAATGATACGTATACAGGAATAGATAAGAGGAACTTGATTCCATAGGATGAACAAGTATAAGTTATGACTTCGGGACGAAGTCCTTTTAAGGGGGGAGACTGAAATACCCCTAACCTTTAAATAATTAAATAATGATAAATAAGTATTATTTAGGGGATTATTAAACCCAGAGGGAAAAGTATATAAACACTTAGGCGTTAACACGCAAAAAACTCCTTAAGGTCAAAAACGAGCGTTAAAGCCCGACCTTAAGCTAAACAAGTTACATAAGCTATGAACATCATATGAATTTAATTAAGGATCATTTTATGACCTTTAAAATACAAGTTCTCATGCTAGATTCACAGCTAAATACAAAGTACTCGGAAGTTCCCGATGTGGGCCCATAAAGGCCCGGGAATGCCCAGGAGGAGTGCCGAGCTAGCACGAACTCCTATATAAATTATTCTTAACGTTCCTAAAATCATTATTCAACATTCTAAAGAGAGTTATCAAGCTACTTTCTCAAAAAATAAACAAAGTACGCGGAGGAATTCCTTAACGCTCCTTTTTGCCCCGGGAGTGTCTCGTTAGCCCGAGAATTGAGTTACAAGTTTATATAACCCCATATAGCTCAATGTAACACCTTAACATATTATTATTGACTATAAACAATGTCAATAAACACTTGAAACTCATAGCGACTAATTATTTTCTAGAAAATTCTTAAAGCACAAAAACGCACCTTCGGGTGTCACAAAAACGCGTTCTACACAATTACCTTGAAGTTTTTGAGGAGCCACGAGATGATAATCTTAAAATGGGATAAATTGACCATCTAAATCAATTGATGGCAGTACTAAATTCATAGTACAAGTGGGGGCGATGTTAGGATAAAAAAGGTACCTAAAATCAGCATTTTACCTTAAAACTTTCACCTTTTACCATAATAAAAATGTACCAATTAAATGCTGGAACCTATTACACATATTAGTATGATCTTAGTACAATATATTGTAACAAAAATAAAGTTAAAATCAGACCCATTCACCCCTATTGGGTGCGCCATTTAAGGTGGTTAATGACTAGGATTTTTGCAAAATTGTATCTTATGGTAAGATGACCCATCTAGCAAGTATTATATGTTAATATAGCAACTGATTGCAGTCAAAAAAGAGGCCTCCATTACGTGTACCTGCAAGGAAACCACAAGAAGATTAGTATGGAAATAATGACATTAAAAACCCTCAGCTAGATCTAATGGTGGCCAGGGTCCGGTTCCACCGGTTCCGTTCCGGTTCCACCGGTTCCGGTTCCGGAAAATGTGTATTCGTATTCGGAACCGGTCTGGGCGGTTCCGGTCCGATTCCGGTCCGGTTCCGGTTCTGAAATCTGGATTCGCTTCGGATTCGGTCAAAAAAACCGGTTCCGGCCGGTTCCGGTTCCGGTTCTGATCGTTTCCGACCGGTTCTGGAGCGGTTCCGGAAAGATTCGATCGGCTCCAGTTGCTTCATTTTAGCTCCGATTTGAGATCCGTTTGAGCGCACACGTTGCTCCTTTCATCCACTTTACTCCTAGATAGGTATTCTTCAAGTTTATAATCTAAATGTGTAAGAAACAAAGACTTAGGAATTTTTATTGAATTTACAAAAAATAAGGAACAAAGAGAATTTTATTATATGATTCACTGCCTCATTAAAAGCTTATTAGGTAAAAACCCATTGGGAAAACCTTAATAAGGAAAAAGAGTACAGCTACTAAGAGCTTACATGATTTCATTTGCAAGTCTTAAAAAAAGATTACATGGAAAGAAAGTAATACTAAATTACTAATACATTCTAAAATATTACAAGATAGAAGTCCTAAGTGGTGTTATCCCCATTCATCTCATACCAATCATCATGTTGGCCTTCATATTGCAATACACGTGCTTGGGATCTAACGGCTATTTTCTTCAGAGGAGCGCGCGCCCGAGACCCAAAACGACATCGTTTTGGCCCGATTCCAACGGTAACTTCAACCGGTTCTGGGGCGGTTCCGGTTCCGGTTCCACCGGTTGCGGTTCCGATTCCGGTTCCCGGTTCCGAATCCGATGACGGTTCCGACCGGTTCCAACCGGTTCCGAGCGGTTCCGGTTCCGGGTCCGTTCGGGCCCGAATCTCACAACATGTATTCGTATTCGGAACCGGCTGAGGCGGTTCGGTTCGGTTCCGGTTCCCACCGGTTCCCGGCCGGTTCTGGTTCCAATCGGTTCCGGGTAGAACCGCCGGTTCCGGGTAGAACCGGACCCGATGGCCACCATTAGCTAGATCTAGTATTTACACTAAGACAATTAACTAATGTAGCAGCCCATGACTCATCCTTGTGCTGCCGATGATGGACAAGTAGTGGGGGGAGCTGAGTGCTGCTTGATTAAGCAAAAGAAGACTTAAACTAATTAGCATGATTAGCTTGCTTTGCAATTAACAAAACCAAAAGGGCGCCTAGGACTACCTTTAGCCGTAACCTACAAGATGTGGAGCTGTCTACTTCCACCTTGGCTGATCACCTGCTTGGATAAAACAAGAATAGATTCAATAATTAAGCTCATTTAATGTTAGATAATTGTCTTGATTAATTACCTATAACCTAGGCTTAGTGAGCAAACCATTAATGCCACCTCCATTACCGTAAACAAATGGTTTGGGAGACAATGGTAGTCAATTATGAATCAAATAAAACAAGACAAAGGTATTAAATAATGACATGTGAGATACCAATCATTCTCATTCTAATTCAGCCTTGTTACTCCTTAATACCTCACGTAGCCATTCACTTCCTTACCACATTAACCGAATGGTAAGTTCTATTTCTCTTGCTCTCTCTTCTCTTCTTCCTTTACTAAGTTAATTCTTTGAAGCTTTAAGCTCCATTAATGGTGTATCAAGTTCTAACACCATTTTAATGTAATTTCCTAGTTAAATCTCCTAAGTCTTGAAGCAAGAAATCATCCTAGCTACTCCTACAATTTTCGCCAAGCATAGATGTTCCAGGAGGTTCCTAAATTCAACAACAACACAAGGAACAACAAGATCAAGTTAAGGTATATTTCATGTTGAAAATCTTAAGAAAATTCCTTAAGCAATTTTCGAAATTTAAAACCTTCTAAATCCATATTCTCTTCATTATTTCATGAAGGAAACTTGGATCTACAATCATCCCAAGGTGTATAAAAATACCTTGTTAAATTCCTAAGGTAAACTCTTGTAAAATTACTTCAAATATTATTTTTAAATCCTTGTTAGAAGTCTAACAAATGGATCTCCTAAATATGTATAAGGAGCCGAAAATTCTTCATCAAGATAACATTTGGAGAGCTTGGAATTCAAGGAAAAATCAAGTACAAGAATTGTCTTGATTTAAGGGGTAAGTTTATATAAGTAAGGTTTATTAAGTTCAAGTTTGATTTAAGCTTCAAACTTTGGTATAAAAATTTTGTATAACCTTTAAATAAATTAAGATTGAAAACGGGGTTATATTATCAAGAAAATAATTTATAACACATAAGGTAAGGTTATTACCTTAAGGTATATATTGTGTCACAAAAATTAATTATGCTACACAAATAACTAAACCGAATGGTCTAGGGATTTAATTTCTATTTTGAGTTTATAATCTTTCTAAGTCATTAGCATAATTTTTAGAAGATTTATATGGCTTATATACATTTATATGTATTTATTATAAAGTTTAAATCAAGTTTTAAAACCATATGGTAAAATATAACTAAAGCCGAGAGCAATATGTGATGTTTGGTGAGTTTTGAAATATATGTAAGTATATTAGCTTATATTATAAATTTTAGGAATATTAAAAATAGCTACAAGTATTTAAATGGCTAGTTTAATAAGTTATGTGGCTAAAATGTAAATTTTGAAAAGTTTGGTGTATGAATGATGATTGCCGAGAACATAAGGGTTCATTTGGTGTATTTATGGTATAATATAAGGTAGGAATTAATATTATGAATTTTGGTGATTTAAATAAGTGTTTAAATGACATTTTATAAAGTTTTGGGGCTATTTTGTGATTATTGAGAAGTTTAGGATATAACCGAGAATATACATGATTTTATGGGTATATTAGAGTATTAAGTATGAAATTAAGTCTTGGTCAAAGTGTTGACCAAAAACTTTGGGTTAAAATAATTTATGACATAAAATATTAAGTTTATAAAAGTTTTGGGATGAATGAATAATTTATGAAAGTATATATGTAAAAACTGAATTGAAAATGGGCGGAAATGTAATTTGCAAAATATATATGGTCTTTCGGTATTTTAAAATAATTAAATGTTAAAACTATAGTTTATAAGTTAATATGTAACACATGTAAAGTGTAAGGGTTAAAATGTAAATACACTAGTACAGAAATGGTCTATCGCAGCGCCCCTACCGCAGCGGTTGTAAAAACAACCGCTGAGATAGGCCGGTTTTAAAAATCCCGCAAACCTATCTCAGCGGTTGTAAGTAACAACCGCTGCGGTAGGGTCGTTAAAAAAAAACAACTCTATCGCAGCGGTTCCTACTAAGAACCGCTGAGATAGGTCTTTTTTACAGACCTATCTCAGCGGTTCTTAGTAGGAACCGCTGCGATAGAGTCCTTTAATATAATTCAGTCGCGCGACTGACTTCTTCTTCTTCCTCCTCACCGTGGCTAACCCTCTCTGTGTGCGACGGCGATTTCCAGTGCGACGAGGAGCTTCGACGCCTGCGACCGCCACTGCCGCCGCCACCGTAGTCTCTGCGCGCCAGCCGCTCTGCCTCCGTCGCTGTCGCCCTAACAGCCCACCGGTTCGCAGGCGTCGATCTGTACTGCGTGACTGAACAAGAAAAAGGAGGTTAGATCTAACTTCGTTTTTTTTGTTTAATTGATATGTTATTTGTATTGTAGTAGATTCGAGACTGATTTGTTCTGATTGTTGGATTAGTGCGATTTTTAGGAGTTGTTGAGTGTTTACTGGTTTCTGAAATTGTGGAACTTGAAACCGTGAGCTATATATTGTGTATTTAGACATTGAAACCAAATTTAGTTTCTGGCTGACAGAAATTATATGACTGCGAAATTGAGCCCATAAAATGGGGCTAGGATCTCGAAATGGTAGAAGTTTGTGGCTGTTATTGATTTCCGAAAATTTGATTCAACATTGGTGTTGTTATTCTGTGCAGAAATTATGGTTCTTAGGTTATTGAAGGGATCCGAAAATTAAGACCTTGTTTTGTTAGACCCTTGTCATTAACACGTTGCAACTTTATTTAATTTTTGTTTTGCTTTCCTCCTCATAAATTTCAATGGATTGGTTTAACTATTGAAAATTTTCTTTTCAGTTCATTATTCTACAATAAAATTATTTTGATATTTTAAAATTCACAATATAAATTTATGTAAGAAAATACAAAAAGATATTCATCAAGAGTTTTAATTATGAATAATTGTTTTTATGGATAAAACTAAAAAAACATTTTTTTGAAAAAGTAACTTTTGTGAAGTTATATTTACATATTCAACTATATATGACAATTAAAATTACTATAACTCATAATGAAACAATCCATAGAAAACCACACGATAAAAATTTAAGTAAATAATCATTACTATGTGTATAGTGTCTAATATGATATTAATTTATATACAGAACATAAATAGATCACATCTTTTGATATTTTTAAAATTCACAATATTATTTTAAGTAAGAAAATATAAAAAGATATTCATTAAGTTTTAATTATGAATAATTATTTTTATGGATAAAAGTAAAAAATAACTTTTTTTTAAAAAGTTTTAACTTTTTGTGAAGTCATATTAACATCTTCAACTATATATGACAATTAAAAATAACATAACTCATAATGAAAATGACTATAGAAAACCACACGATAAAAATATAAGTAAAATAATCATTACTTTGTGTTTAGTTTCTAATATGATATTAATATTATATACAGAACATAAATAAATCACACCTTTTGACTATTCATATACTTAATGCAAAAAACAATATTCTAAGTTTATTTTTATGTGTTTCTTAATCTATTAAATGCATATATAATCATCAACTAAGAAACATTTTGATTTTTAAAGTACACAAACGCATTATACTATATTACAATTAATATAGGAAAGTATTATGTTTAACTTCCAACTATTAATAATATACAATGTATTAATTTAAAAAACAAACCACTATAAAATACAACACAACAAAATTAAAAAAATTAATAATTTCATCTTGAGTTGGGGGGGCCTGGCCCACATAACTCCTAAGGTAGCTCCGCCTCTGCTTATAGGAAATAAAAGAACTAAAATACCTTATACTAACACGTGTTACTAATTTAAGAACACTTTGCTCCTCTCCTCTCTTTCATCATCATAATAAAATTAGAAATGGAATCAAATTATCTTATTGATTTAATTCTTGTAGTTTCAATTTGTCAATTTGGTTTATTGAACTATAGGAAACTAAATAGAAGAAATCTAAAATAATTTTAATATAAAAATTCTTCAATTATCAATTAACCGACGCTTACACTTGGTTAATCGAAACTGAATCCTCAATTGGTGTATTTTGTTTATTGTAATGCAGTGTTGATTTCTAATTTAGTTGTGTGTGGATAATTGTAATGGATGTTGCCAATTGTTGAATTTGTTTGTCGTGGTGAACAAGATATTGGTGAATGCTTAATGATAAGCATGGGATTAGCATGATTACACAAAGGTCATACCGAATTTTTTCAAGAATTGTATTAGTTTCATTAATTAACTTCAATTATTTGCTGTTTTTGTGTAGCAATTAATCTACGTCTCTTTCTTCCTCATTCCTTGCTTCCCGCTGTCTGCACTAATTGGGGTGGTCTCTGCTTCTTCTTCCTCATTTCTTCTCTGCTGTGGAGTAAGAGTGAAAAGGTAACATCTTCATCTATCTTTTCTCTATGTTTGTTTAATTAATTATTGCGAAAAAGTGGTTGTGGTTAATATTGAGTGATTGTGAATAAGGTGGTTGCTGTCAATTGTTGAATTTATTTGTCGTGGTAAATAAGATATGGGTGAATGCTTAATGATAAGCATGGGATTAAGATGATTACGCACAGTTCATGCCGAATTTTTTCTAGAATCGTATTAGTCTTATTAATTAATTTATTTGTTATTTGTACCAGCACTTTCCCAGCCCATCACCAAAGCAGTCTCCTCACTTCCCCCTCTGTACAACCTTAAAACAAGTAAGTAATTAACTTTATTTTTGTTTTAATAATGCAATGATTTGTTGAAGTTAAAAAATGTGTTAGAATTGTTAGAATAAGGCTAGATTAGTTACGTTGGAACGTTAGAGTACTTAGGCTACGTTAGTTTGGTTGGAACCATAGAGTAGTGCTGAGTTTGGTTGCAACCGTACATCTAGTAGAAACACGCTCCATACACAAATGCAGACGAAACTGAAAGACAAATCAATCTGAAACTTGTTTTGTTTTCACATATAGAATGGAGCGTGACTGGATGTACGACGATCGAGGGGATCACTACTTTGATGAGAAGCTGAAAGAGTTTCTCAAAGCGGCAGTGCAACACAAGGACAGAACAAAGGCGGACAATATTTCATGTCCTTGTGTTGACTGTGGGGTCGTAAGGAAATATGAAGACATTGAGGAAATTAGATTTCATCTTAAGTCCCGTGGATTCATGCCACATTATAAAAGATGGAATTTTCATGGAGAAACTGTTGCAGCTAGTGCTTCAACATCATCAAGTGCTCATGATCCACGTTACGCAAGTACCGCCCACACCTTCAATACCATCAATGAGTCGGTACCGTTAAGTGATTCAGGATTCGATGACAGTGAGGCCACTCACCATGATGAGCAAATGGATGAAATGTTAGAAAATGTGTTGCCGATACTTTTGTCGATAAGCCGGAAGAGTATCAAAGATGTTAGACGCATCAAAGACACCTTTGTACCCTTCGTGCGTTAAATACACAAAATTGACTGCTGTACTTACTTAATTTGTTCAACTTAAAGGGGAAATATGGAGTTGGTGACAAGTGTTTCACTTCATTTCTAGAGCTGATACATGATATGCTTCCTGATGAGAATGGTCTTCCTACATCCACCTACGAGGCAAAGAAATGGATGTGTCCAATGGGAGTTGAATATAAAAAGATTCATGCTTGCCCAAATAACTGTGTGCTTTATAGGGGTGAATACGAACATCTAGACAAGTGTCCTAAATGTTTGTTGTCCCGGTACAAGGACAAGGATGAGGATTCCTCCTATCAGAAAAAAAATCGTCCATTGAAATTGTTGTGGTACTTGCCGATAATTCCTAGATTCAAACGGTTGTTTGCCAACCCGAAAGATGCGAAGAACTTACGTTGGCACGCGGATGGTAGAAAAATTGATGAAAAATTAAGACATCCGGCAGACGGACCTCAGTGAGAAATATCAACAGAAAATTCAAACATCATTTGGGGATGAGGATAGGAATCTGAGACTTGGATTGTGTACCGATGGGATGAACCTGTAACACCCCTATACGCACATAACTATACTTGGAATCGCAGCGGAAAATAAACAACTAAACGGTAACTAAACGATTGGTGCTACAATGCCGTCAACCACCACGTGGCTAACAAGGCTGAATAAATACAATTGTACCGGTCTGATGATCAGACTCCCGAGCATAGAACTAACAACCATATATATACATCAACATAATACCGAGTGTTTACAAAATCCTTCACTGTATACCATCACTGTAATCCACCATAACAAGTATATAATACGCCACGGGAGCACAGGCGCAACCGGGCAATATCCAAAAGTACTCCAAAAGTAAATTACTCTCTGGGATCTAGAGCCACTCTGCCTCTTCGATCCTCATCCTGCAGTATAAGAAATATGGATCCCCCAAGGGGGTCAGCAACCCTTGGCTGGCATGGTCAACACACACATGGGAAGAGAGAGTCATACTTAACAACATAGTAATAGTTAACAACTGTAAACTCTTTACATGATTTAATCTTACAAGGTTATAAACACACAGAAAAACAAACAACACACAAGCCGGGTAAACCGGTAGGCAACAGACTGCAAGAAAGAAAACCATACCTCGGTCCTTGCCTCGACTGGCTTCCACCTTGGAAGAATCCTAAACACATTAGTAACGTCGGTTAATTAACGCACTAGTCCATTGTTGACATTATCTACTCATCACTACTAGTTTATTTTTATTTTACACTTATTACAACTTTTCATCCTTTTAACTACCTTTAAAACTCACCTAACATGTCTTACTTAACCTCATAATATCATTACTAACCTACTACCATTTTTAGATAACAATTCCCATCTTAAAACAATAATTTTTGGTCCACATAATGGCCTGTCCGAACTTGTGTCCGAGCTTCCAAGTTCGGACACCAAGCCGTGATTTTAGACAGAAAACAGACACATGTCCGAACTTGTGTCCGGACTTCGGAAGTTCGGACATGAGTCGAGGAAAATCCTTACCAGAAATCCATACGTCCGAACATGTGTCCGGACTTCCCAAGTTCGGACACAGTTCGAGGATAATCCCTAGAAATAACTGGTGCGTCCGAACTTCCAAATTCGGACGGTAGTTCGGACACTACCTAAAATCCAGAAAACTGTAAGCGTAACAGGGCATGTCCGAGCTTCCAAGTTCGGACGGAAGTTCGGACGTGCCATTATACTCAATTTCTAAGCCTTTAAACACTTAACCAAATTCCTCCAAAGCCTCCAACACTTATAGTATCTACTCCCTAGGTTCCCAAGTGATGTTTCATGCCTATACTAACCATTATGTCAAGATTTTCCTTCCACACACATCATTACTCAAACATTATTTCTTACAAACTAAAACTCCTTAAGTCATTCTTGAAATCCCTTTTCCTAGCTTACACTTCCTCCTTATTTACCAAAGTTAGCCTAAGCCTTCATCTAAGTCCAAAATGACTTTGGTACATACTAAAACCTCAAGATCATGCCTAAGTCCTTATTACACTCTAGAACACTTCCTAGTTCATCAAAATTCCTTTACAACATCTTGAACTCCTTATGCATTTTCTAAATTTCGATATAGTTTCTCCTAGCATTTGTTACACCTTAGCACATTATTTTCATCATTAAACATCCTAGAACACTAAGAGCACCAAGAACACTTTCTTATACAACTTCACAAATTCACACTACATCACAATATAGTGCATAACTTAAATTGCATGGCACTTAGGCCCTTAAAATGCATGGCTCTTAGGCCCTTAGGTGCTTAAATCATAAACACTGAATTTCCACAATATATATGCCTTTAACCTGCAAATACACTCAACACACACATATGCCCTTTACTAGTCTCTTGAGAACACTTACTAAGTCATTCACCATTTGCTCTTTAGGTAGTTTAAATAAGCATTTATAAGCTCATTCTCCTAAGGCATTAAACAACATTTAGTTAGTAGATTTACCTCTTCTTCCAAAACACTTCCTCCTTGATTCCTTACAAAACCGTATGATAATTTGATTCCTTGTCAAGTTCTAGACAATATACAAACATTATAATGAGTATTCAAGTATAGCTTCATCTCATTGTAAACCCTAATTTGACATTGTTTCAAAACATTAATGTAGTTGTTTTACCTTGATCTTTGAAGAGAGTTTGAGTATATAACAAGAGAGGACTCCACCAGTCCATGAAGAGTTGAAATGAAGCTAGAACAAGGTCACACAAAGAGCTATATCAATGTGTATTTTCGGTTAAGGTAAGAACATGGAGGAAACATGATTTTTCTTTGAGATTCCTTACCTAGAAGCAAAGGAGATCAACAATATGTCAAAATACAAGCTCAAGCTCCTTCAATGGTGGAACACCTTGGCACCAAATGGAGCTCTTGGATTTTTGAGAAGATAGGAATGAGAGCTTGATGAGAGAAAGAGATTGGTGGTGTTGTTTTTGATTTGGACAAATGAGCAGATTTAACAAGTGGTCAAAGTTGGAGTTACCATGGTGGTAGTAGTATTACCGAGAGAGAACAAAGAAGAAGAAGAAGATGGTGTTTGGATCGTGGGAAATGAAGGAAAGAAATGAGAATGAAGATAGGATTTGCTTTAAGGAGATATTTATGCTTATAAAGTAAAAAGGTAAGTTAATTAGTTTTCTTTACTTACTTATTATTATCAACTAAGGAGTGGTGAGTCACACACTTAGAAAACCGGCCCCCTTTATTAGTATGAGGGCATTTTTGTCTTTGTTTGTCAATTTAATTACTTAATACAACATATGTTATAAACTAGCTTATAAAAAGTACTATTCACCTAAACAAGGCACTTAGAAGTGAAATTTTTGATTTCCCACTAATGTAGCCACCCAAATGTGATACTATATAGTACACATATATATTTAAGAGTAATGATGGACATTTAGCCATTCAAAACTCATTTACAAGACAATTTTTCAAAAACGTGCTTTAAGACTTCTTAAAGCACATTTTGTGTTTTAACTTGTTTTCAAGCTTGGTTTTCTTTGGTAATTGGTTTAATAAGTTCATTAGTATATAAATGAGGTCTTGGTAAGCTCATTAGGTCTTACTCAAGTTTATCCCAAGCTTAGAGCACATTTTGGCTCTTATTGACTTTAAAGCACATTTGTGTTTCCTTTTTTTTAAATTTGTTTACTAAGGTTTTCTAAGACCTTTTTAGTCTTGTTTACACCCTACTTAGGTGTTTAAACAACATAACTAGGTTTGGGGTATTTCAATCTACCCCCTTTAAAGAACTTTGTCCCCAAAGTTCATACTTCCACATAAACCTAACATTAGACATAAGAACACATATCAACAACACTTCTATATCACATTTCTATATCACATTAACAAACATCTTACATCATATCGGACACATGGTCCAAACAACAAACATCACAACATCATTCAGACTCAGCGGTCTGTAACATGAACAACATGACAATACAACACAGATAATGTATTCAAATACATGTCATACACATAACCGAAACGGCTCTACCCCCTTAAATAGGGGTACGCCCCGTACCCTATACATACAAATACTAAGAAAGAAGTAAACAACGACGGGTACTTCGCCTTCATCTATCTTCCAGCTCCCAAGTGGCCTCCTCAACGTCCTGGTTAGACCAGAGAACCTTCACACAGTCTCACAGACTTATGGCGAGTGTCTCGAGTCTTAGTGTCCAGAATCCGTACCGGAGTCTCCACTGATCGCATGGTCGGCTCTAAAGTTAGCCTTTCAGGCTGAAGCACATGAGACGGATGAGACATATACTTCTTCAACTGGGACACATGAAATACATCATGTACCTTGCCCAGCTCGGCGGGTAAATCAAGTCTATAAGCTACCGGGCGATCCGCTCCGTCACAACATAAGGCCCCACATATTTTGGGCTCAATTTGCCCTTCTGGCCAAAACGAAATACTCCCTTCATGGGGGATACTCTCAAAAATACCTGATCGCCCACGGCGAACTCCAGGTCACGTCGGGCACATCAGCGTACGACTTCTGCCTATCCTGAGCTGCTTTCATATTAGCCCTGATCTGGCGAACTTCTGCCTTGAACTTGCTCAAGATACTCTGGTCCTATAATGACCGTCTCACTCGACTCATCCCAGCATAATGGCGTGCGGCATGGTCTACCGTACAATGCCTGGAAGGGAGACATCTTGATCGACGCATGATAACTGTTGTTGTAGCTAAACTCGATCAGATGTAACTTATCAATCCAGCTGGTCTGAAGTCAAGTGCACATGCACGTAGCATATCCTCAAGTGTCTGTATGGTGCGCTCACTCTGACCATCGGTCTGTGGTGAAACGCCGTGCTCAATTTCAGTTCAGTACCAAGTGCCTCTCGTGTAGACTTCAATATCTGGATAAGAATCTGGTATCTCTGTCGGATACAATCGTCTTGGTACACCATGATGTCTTACAATTTCTTTTGTCGATAGTTCTGCCAATCTTGCCACTTTCCAGGTGTCCTTCATCGGAATGAATCGGGCCACCTTGGTCAGTCGGTCAACTACTACCCAAATCATATCAGACCTCCCTTTGTAGGCGGAAGCCCTACTACGAAGTCCATAGATATGTCATGGAACTTCCACTCCGGCACTGGCATTGGCTGCACCATACCACCAGGCCGTCGGTGCTCAAACTTGACCTTCTGACAAGTGAGACACCTCAGCACATAGTCATTCACATCCTTCTTCATTCCAGTCCACCAAAAATATCTTTTCATACCTTTATACATCTTTGAAGCTCCGGGGTGAATCGATGTCGTAGAACAATGGGATTCACTCAATATGCGCTCCTTCAGCTCAGCGCTACTCCTGGGATACACAATCTGCCATTAAGCTAATCAGGTCATCATCGTGAGTCTGAAGTCATACTTCTGACCCTCGAATGTGCCATCAATAAGCTTCTGTTTAATTTCCAACATATACTGATCCGTCATCTGAGCACTCCGCACCTCTTCAACCAAGCCAGTATGAGAGACTAGCGAATGGAGAGAGTGTGCTCGGCGACTCAATGCGTCAGCTACACCACATTGCCTTACCCTCTTTGTACTGTAAATTGATGTCATAATCATTCAGAAATTCAACCCACCTTCTCTGCCTCATGTTCAACTCCTTCTGAGTGAACAAGTACTTTAAACTCTTGTGGTCAGATAAATTGTCACACTTACCCCATACAAGTGATGTCGCCATATCTTCAGTGCGAAGACAATGGCCCCCAAACTAAGTCGTGGGTAGGGGTTCTCCTCATGCTTCTTCAGCTGTCGGGAGGCGTAAGCCACGACCTTCCCGTGTTGCATCAACACACAAACCCATACCCCTGCCTGATGCGTCGCAATAGACCTCAAAACCATCTGGGTCTCTGGTAATGTCAGAAAACGGTGCAGATGTCAGAGCATCCTGAGACTCGCGAAAGCCCTCTCACAGTCGACTGTCACTCGAATGGTGCAGCCTTCTTCATCAAGGAAGTCATCGGCTTCGAGACACTGGAGAGTCCTTCACAAATCTCCTATAGTAACTGCCAGAACCGAGGAAGCTCCTGATGTCGGTGACTGTCTTCGGCCTAGGCCAGGGCGCACTGCATCTATCTTTGCCGGATCAACAGCGATCCCGGCCTCAGAATCACATGTCCAAGAATGATACTGGTTCAACCAAAATCACACTTAGAAAATTTAGCATACAACTGGTTCTTTCTCAATGTTTGCAACACATCTCTCAGGTGGCTTTCATGCTCACCTCTGGATTTCGAATACACAAGTATGTCATCGATGAAGACTACCACAGATTTGTCCAACTGATCTTGGAACAAACGGTTCATTAAGTCCATGAACTTTGCTGGTGCATTTGACAAGCCAAACGGCATAACGGTGAACTCATAATGCCCATACCTAGTTCTGAAAGCTGTCTTTTCGATATCACTGTCTCGGATGGCAATCTGGTGGTATCCGGAACGTAGGTCTATCTTGGAGAATACTGATGCTCCCCTAAGCTGATCAAATAGATCGTCGATGCGTGGTAAGGGGTAACGGTTTTTCACCGTAACAGCATTCAGCTCCCGATAATCAATACATAGCGGAGGCTACCGTCCTTCTTCTTGCACGAAGAGGACCGCGCGCTCCCATGGTGACACACTAGGGCGGATAAAGCCCTTGTCGAGTAGGTCTCTCAGCTGCTCCTTGAGCTCTGTCATTCTGCTGGAGCCATACGGTAAGGTGCTTTTGCAATGGGTCCGGTGCCCGGAACTAGATCAATCTCAAACTCAACCTCTCGTGCTGGCGGCATGCCTGGCAGTTTCCTTAGGAATACATCAGGAACTCCGACACTACCGGACATCTGGGCTAAACTCAGGGTCTCTCTCTATGTCCTGGACATAGCAGAGGTATACACTCACTCCCTCGTCGTAACTCGTGATACTAGCCATGGCGGTGATGATCTGGTCGAAGGCTCTCTGGGCCTCTGGCGGTAAGATATGGTAACCCCAGATGGACTCCGAAGAAGCAGTCGATGCTCGGCACACAGGAATTCTGCCCTTGTGCCGCTCCAACAGTTCATCCCGAAATCACATCAAACCCAATCCGTCGAACTCTATCAAGTCGTATCGGAAACTCTCACCCCTGATTTGTACAATAGCACCTCGGTAGTAGCGGGTACATCGGATCCGCTCTTTCGACGGGAGAGTAACCACGAAGTCAGGCATCTCTTCACCGTCTAACCCCAGCCTCTTCGCAAATGATAGCGAAATGAATGTATGCGAGGCTCCAGAGTCGAACAAGATCGATGCATCCACGCCATTCACTGGAAAGGTACCGGTGAGGATCGTGCCGCTCTTGCCGGCTTCTGCCTTATTGCAGACACTTAGTATACCTCCCGTTCCGAGTGCACAGCCTAATTCATTGGCAAACTAATAAGTATTGGGTAAC
Source organism: Limonium bicolor (assembly GCA_023374045.1). Taxonomy (NCBI): domain Eukaryota; kingdom Viridiplantae; phylum Streptophyta; class Magnoliopsida; order Caryophyllales; family Plumbaginaceae; genus Limonium; species Limonium bicolor. The sequence goes on from CM041776.1 coordinate 37,158,713, forward strand.
AACACGGTTTATATGATTCAAACAACTCCACTTTATTCATTAACACACTCTTTTTACAACATTCATTGGCTTATACTGTCGCCATGATTCACACTTACAACATCCTTAATACACACTGGTTTACCACATAATTATACAAGGCTTAAAACTGTCTGAAGGTCAAATTCAAACGTCCGGGTTTCATGTGTGTGGCATTGATCACTGCCGACGGTGCGGTATTCAGTTTGATCTTCCTGATGCCATGGTATAGCATCCTTGATTGCCCACCCATGATTAATACATCTCCCGATTTCAGCAGTAGCTTCTTTGCGAGGTCAGCACGCTTCTGCTCGCCATACACAAACACTGCGGTATCACCAATGGACCAAGACACCACGGGTACTCCCTTACTTAGAGACTCGGGTGACTCGTCCTTGTCTTGGTGTATACCTAACCGTCCACCTTTCTGGTAGAAGTTACAATGCATAGATCTGCTTTTACACTTGGAATTGATTCCGTTTCAACTTGCTGAGCAATTCCCACGGCGTGGTTAACGACCGCATGGAACTCCTCTGGTATACTTGATACTGTTGCTCCATCTTCAGCTCGAACTTCTTGATATGACTTGGTGTAAGGGTTCCAGTCCTTACCCATGCACATCATCTTCAATTGCATCCTTGCTCCGTTCGGGTATTCGGGTGTGTAAAACCCTCCTGGTTTTGCTCCAAGTTCGTCGCATCGTCTGATGATATGGATTTGTGCCTCCGGTGTCAGGTATCCATTTAAGAGTATCATACCTGGCTGGATAACCTGACATTGCTCTAACGGAAAGTCGGTGATGTTGATGGTGGTTTCTCCAGGGTTCGGTGTGGGTGGGATTGGATAACATATATTGAAGGCTCCTTTAAGTTTAGAGTACTCTAATTAGGTAAATCTCACACTATACTTCATTTATTTACTCACATGATTGTTTATTTAAACTCACTCACACATGCATGAATGCGGTATGCAGACACTTATTTCATTCAACAGTTTAGGCGGTACCTGGTCTAGAAGAGGGCCCTGGCGCCTCAGACCGGTCCACCACATTCAGGGTGGCCTTGTTGGACCCCGACCCCTTCCCCTTCTGGGACTCCGTGTACCTCTGATCTGGGGGTGGCTGGTTCGCCGTCTTCTGGCCATCGGTGGTCGCAGTGGCCTTACCCTTCCATTGCCCCTTGGGCCTGAAGTTCCTACTGTTCGGGTTCTGCCAACATTCATGATCGCGGTGACCCATCTTCTTACATATCGGCACTGAACATCGTTACCCTTGCAGTCCTTGCCGGGGTGGTCTCCGTTGCACCACTTGCAGTAATAGTGGCGCTCCGTCCAGAGCCCGTGCTAGCCTTAGTGGGTAAGAACGTAGGGGCTTGGCCGCATACGCATAGGTGAGCTGCGAGGCTCCTCAGCAGTGTGGTCTGGGTCTGGCCCTTGCCACCCTGTTGCTGTCCTTTCTGGGACTGGGGGTATGATTTCTTCTTCTTCCGTCTCCCCACTGCCCTTGCGTGCCTTGGCCCTCGTTTGATCCTTGCGCTTGAGCGCACTCTCCTCGTCCCTCAGACGGACGGTGATCTCCACGATAGCAGCGGCATGATAGCACTCCTATATTTAGGGTGTCAGTTATGCCCCGCCAAATAAACTCACAACACATTAATACATTGTACACACTTATTCACATCACACTGTAAGTTCCTTTACCTGCAAGGTGGTATATCCAGTAGGCCCCATGCCGTAGCGTAGGCGATAGTTCAGTCCGTTGTAGAAACGGTTCACAAGGATCCGGTCTGAGTAACCCAGATCCGGTAGCAGGTGGATAAGTCCGATGAAGGCTGAGTAGTACTCATCTACCGTCATCTTATCCCCTTGTCTCAGATTGTCCAACTCCAGGCGCTTGGCCTCTTGCACATGTATAGGGTAGTATTTGGCTCGCAGCAGAGCCGTGTACTCCCTCCACTGAAACGTCGGGTCCGCAACTCTACCCTCGCGCACAAGCTTCCACCAGTTTTGTGCCGAGCCCTTCAAGTAATAAGCAGCAAGTCGTACCTTGACCTGCTCAGGTGGTGCTAGGTTTCGAAGGCGGTCCTCATCTCGGAGATGTATGCCTCGAGCTTACGGGGATCGTCTCCCCACTGAATGAGGGCGTCCTCAGATCAGCCACGCCTTGACCCAATTGGTCTCTCGTGGCGGTGGTGGTGGGGCTGAACTCCAGGCTGTCGCCCTTGCTGTATAGCAGCACAAGTCGGGTACCAGCTGAGCTACGGCGGCTGCAACTGCCTCAGCCATAGTCTGTGCCGTAGTACATCACCCTGGTCACCCATACCTCCAGTACCGCGCCTGCGGCCTCTACCGTGGTCTACCTGCCATCTGAATTCATTGAACACTTATTTAGCATTATGCTTGCACACTTATTCGGTCAACGATTGTAACGCTTCCCGATAACAAGGTATCTCCACACTTAGTTAGTGGTCAACCTTCCAAATATGTCCACTTAGATATCTGTAGTTAGGTTTCCTAACTCGGTATATCCCTAAGCTCGGTATTCTAGTCATCAGAGCGATACTTCGCTCTGATACCACTTTTTGTAACACCCCTACTACGCACATAACTATACTTGGAATCGCAGCGGAAAATAAACAACTAAACGGTAACTAAACGATTGGTGCTACAATGCCGTCAACCACCCACGTGGCTAACAAGGCTGAATAAATACAATTGTACCGGTCTGATGATCAGACTCCCGAGCATAGAACTAACAACCATTATACATCAACATAATACCAAGTGTTTACAAAATCCTTCACTGTATACCATCACTGTAATCCACCATAACAAGTATATAATACGCCACGGGAGCACAGGCGCAACCCGGGCAATATCCAAAAGTACTCCAAAAGTAAATTACTCTTTGGGATCTAGAGCCACTCTGCCTCTTCGATCCTCATCCTGCAGTATAAGAAATATGGATCCCCCAAGGGGGTCAGCAACCCTTGGCTGGCATGGTTAACGCGCAGCCCATCGACTACCGGAATGCGCGCAACTATTTGTCATGATGACATGGTATTTATTTTAAAACACACAACACATACATATATAACATAACACGGGTATTGTACACATCATAACACACATCACAAACATACAATTCCTTTTAGGAAGAGAACCAACATAGTTAGTCCCCATTGAGAGCCTAGAGAATGTTGCCACGCTCGTACTTAGCTCGTTACATAACTCGTTACCGTCCGGTTAGATTGAACGGTTAACTTAACACCAGGTGCCTCGGATATAGTGATCCAAGCACACCGAAACAAAACACATAGTATGCCCCTGTGGCCCGACGTGAGTCAGTAACATAGCCTTGGTTAAGCTAAAGGGAAGGTTAGAGACCAAATTGGAAACTTAACCATAACATACAGAGAGAATCGAACCGGTTATGACATCGACTCCCATACTCACACGCGTGGCCGGAACAGACCGGACTCCTCACTTCCCCCGTTAGCCCTTGTTAATAGTTCATCATTGAACTCAACAAACAATCCACAATAATAGGTCGAGTCTTGTTAGACACACACATGGGAAGAGAGAGTCATACTTAACAACATAGTAATAGTTAACAACTGTAAACTCTTTACATGATTTAATCTTACAAGGTTATAAACACACAGAAAAAGAAACAACACACAAGCCGGTGTAAACCGGTAGGCAACAGACTGCAAGAAAACCATACCTCGGTCCTTGCCTCGACTGGCTTCCACCTTGGAAGAATCCTAAACACATTAGTAACGTCGGTTAATTAACGCACTAGTCCATTGTTGACATTATCTACTCACACTACTAGTTTATTTTTATTTTACACTTATTACAACTTTTCATCCTTTTAACTACCTTTAAAACTCACCTAACATGTCTTACTTAACCTCATAATATCATTACTAACCTACTACCATTTTTAGATAACAATTCCCATCTTAAAACAATAATTTTTGGTCCACATAATGGCCTGTCCGAACTTGTGTCCGAGCTTCCAAGTTCGGACACAAGCCGTGATTTTAGACAGAAAACACACATGTCCGAACTTGTGTCCGGACTTCGGAAGTTCGGACATGAGTCGAGGAAAATCCTACCAGAAATCCATACGTCCGAACATGTGTCCGGACTTCCCAAGTTCGGACACAGTTCGAGGATAATCCCTAAGAAAAAGGTGCGTCCGAACTTCCAAATTCGGACGGTAGTTCGGACACTACCTAAAATCCAGAAAACTGTAAGCGTAACAGGGCATGTCCGAGCTTCCAAGTTCGGACGGAAGTTCGGGACGTGCCATTATACTCAATTTCTAAGCCTTTAAACACTTAACCAAATTCCTCCAAAGCCTCCAACACTTATAGTATCTACTCCCTAGGTTCCCAAGTGATGTTTCATGCCTATACTAACCATTATGTCAAGATATTCCTTCCACACAACATCATTACTCAAACATATTTCTTACAAACTAAAACTCCTTAAGTCATTCTTGAAATCCCTTTTCCTAAGCTTACACTTCCTCCTTATTTTACCAAAGTTAGCCTAAGCCTTCATCTAAGTCCAAAATGACTTTGGTACATACTAAAACCTCAAGATCATGCCTAAGTCCTTATTACACTCTAGAACACTTCCTAGTTCATCAAAATTCCTTTACAACATCTTGAACTCCTTATGCATTTTCTAAATTTCGACATAGTTTCCTAGCATTTTGTTACACCTTAGCACATTATTTTCATCATTAAACATCCTAGAACACTAAGACACCAAGAACACTTTCTTACACAACTTCACCAAATTCACACTACATCACAATATAGTGCATAACTTAAATTGCATGGCACTTAGGCCCTTAAAATGCATGGCTCTTAGGCCCTTAAGTGCTTAAATCATAAACACTGAATTTCCACAATATATATGCCTTTAACCTGCAAATACACTCAACACACACATATGCCTTTACTAGTCTCTTGAGAACACTTTACTAAGTCATTCACCATTTGCTCTTTAGGTAGTTTAATAAGCATTATAGCTCATTTCTCCTAAGGCATTAAACAACATTAGTTAGTAGATTTACCTCTTCTTCCAACACTTCCTCTTGATTCCTTACAAAACCGTATGTAATTTGATTCCTTGTCAAGTTCTAGACAATATACAAACATTATAATGAGTATTCAAGCTATAGGCTTCATCTCATTGTAAACCCTAATTTGACATTGTTTCAAAAACATTAATGTAGTTGTTTTACCTTGATCTTTGAAGAGAGTTTGAGTATAAACAAGAGAGGACTCACCTAGTCCATGAAGAGTTGAAATGAAGCTAGAACAAGGTCACACAAAGAGCTATATCAATGTGTATTTTCGGTTAAGGTAAGAACATGGAGGAAACATGATTTTTCTTTGAGATTCCTTACCTAGAAGCAAAGGAGATCAACAATATGTCAAAATACAAGCTCAAGCTCCTTCAATGGTGGAACACCTTGGCACCGAAATGGAGCTCTTGGAGTTTTGAGAAGATAGGAATGAAGAGCTTGATGAGGAAAGAGATTGGTGGTGTGTTTTGATTTGGAAATGAGCAAGATTTAACAAGTGGTCAAAGTTGGAGTTACCATGGTGGTAGTAGTATTACCGAGAGAGAACAAAGAAGAAGGAAGAAGATGGTGTTTGGATCGTGGGAAATGAAGGAAAGAAATGAGAATGAAGATAGGATTTGCTTTAAGGAGATATTTATGCTTATAAAGTAAAAAGGTAAGTTAATTAGTTTTCTTTACTTACTTATTATTATCAACTAAGGAGTGGTGAGTCACACACTTAGAAAACCGGCCCCCTTTATTAGTATGAGGGCATTTTGTCTTTGTTTGTCAATTTAATTACTTAATACAACATATGTTATAAACTAGCTTATAAAAAGTACTATTCACCTAAACAAGGCACTTAGAAGTGAAATTTTTGATTTCCCACTAATATAGCCACCCAAATGTGATACTATATAGTACACATATATTTAAGAGTAATGATGGACATTTAGCCATTCAAAACTCATTTACAAGACAATTTTTCAAAAACGTGCTTTAAGACTTAAAGCACATTTTGTGTTTTAACTTGTTTTCAAGCTTGGTTTTCTTTGGTAATTGGTTTAATAAGTTCATTAGTATATAAATGAGGTCTTGGTAAGCTCATTAGGTCTTACTCAAGTTTATCCCAAGCTTAGAGCACATTTTGGCTCTTATTGACTTTAAAGCACATTTGTGTTTCCTTTTGTTTAAATTTGTTTACTAAGGTTTCTAAGACTTTTTAGTCTTGTTACACCCTACTTAGGTGTTTAAACAACATAACTAGGTTTGGGGTATTTCAGAACCCGTATGGCACGTTGAGCAGTCAGCACAGCACTTGGCCGGTGCTACTAGTGATCTACAATTTACCGTCATGGCTGTGCATGAAACGAAAATACATTAGTTATCACTCCTAATTTCTGGTCCAAAGCAACCTAGTCATAACATTGACGTAATCTTGCACCACTAATCAACAATCTGAACTTGTTGTGGAATGAAGGGACAGTGGTATATGATGCTCATGCGAAAGAAAATTTCACACTGAAGGCGATGTTGTTCTGTACTGTTAACGACTTTCCTGCCTATGGGAACTTGTCAGGATACTCGGTGAAAGGATTCAAAGCGTGTCCGGTATGTGAGGATGACACATGTTCAGATCGTATGAAGCACTGCGGCAAAAATGTTTACATGTGTCATCGACGGTTTCTTCCAGTAGACCATCCTTACCATTCAAGAAAGCGAAAGCTGTTCAACAATGAGCACGAGACTCGTGTGGCGTCTGCCTTTGAATGCAGAGGAAGTGTATGCAAAGGTAAAAGAATTCAAAATGTCTTTGGAAACACACCAAGCCGCCAAAGAACATTTGGAAAAAACGTTCCATTTTTTGGGATCTACCGTATTGGCGGCATCTGCCTGTTCGACATTGTTTGGATATCATGCACATTGTGAAGAACATCGGTGAGGCAGTGTGTGGTACTTTGCTCAACATACCCGGCAAGACGAAAGACGGATTGAAGGTGAGGAGAGATATGCAAGAGTTGCGCATACGGAAAGAACTACACCCAATAGAGGATGAGAAGCGAAAATATCTACCTCCTGCGTGTTATACCCTCTCTAAGAGTGAAAAATTAAGTTTTGCAAGTGTTTGCACACATTGAAGGTACCATCTGGGTACTCTTCAAACTGGAAGAACCTAGTTTCTATGAAGGATTTGAAACTGTTAGGCATGAAATCTCATGATTATCATGTGTTAATGTTGCATCTTCTTCCAGTTGCAATACGAGGATATTACCAGAAAATGTCAGAAATGCTCTAAACTCGATTATGTTTCTTCTTCAACGAAGTCTGCTGCAAGGCAATCGACTCAGACACCCTCGATGATCTGCACATGAAATTGTTGTGACAATATGCCAGCTTGAGATGTATTTCCCACCATCTTTCTTCGACAAATGGTGCATTTAGTAGTGCATATTGTCCGAGAGATCAAATTGTGTGGTCCGGTCTACTTACGTTACATGTATCCTTTCGAACGATATATGGGATTCTGAAGGGTAGAATGAAAAACAGATAGACCGGAAGGCAGTATCATCGAAGCAACAGTGACTGAGGAAGTCATAGAATTCGTGACAAGTTATTGAACGATGCAGAGTCAATTGGTATTCCCAAACCACGTCACCATGGTAGTAAGGGTAAAGGAGTTATTGGCAAAAAGGTTGTTCATATCTCTCGTGATCTTATTAATCAGGCACATTTGTTTGTACTACAACACCTTGAGGTTGTTGAACCCTACTTCGATATTCACATTGCTAAGTTGAGTCGACAAACCCTACCAAAACCGTATCTGGCTTAAAAAAGAACAAAATCGAGTATTCGTCCAATGGTTTAAGGAATATGTGTTTGAGCAAGCTTCATTGAACCCCCGATGTCAGTGAAGAAATCAGATGTCTAGTTGTTGGTCCTGGAACAGATATTGTATCGTTTGAAGGGTATGACTAATGGATGCACATACTACACTGCACGCCAAGATGCTAAATCAATACATCAGAATAGTGGGTAAAAATTGAAGCATCGGTGACTGAATATGGTCTAGGTAACCAGGTTCATCAATGAGTAGTAGTAGTTGGTATTATGGTGTGATAGAGGACATATGGGAACTAAACTATCACATTGATTCGTTTCTATTGTTCCGCTGCAATTGGGTGGACAACGACATGGACTCCAAAATGATAAAGGACTTATTTTGGTTGATCTTTCACGTTGACAACTAATAAGGAAGATCAGTTTGTGGGTAAAGACTGTGACCAGGTGTTTTATGTTGAAGACCCAAAAGCTAGTAGATGGTATGTTGTTCTTCCCGGGAGAAGACCGGTTTTGTTTGAGGATGAAAACAACGACGATGATGATAATGAGATAATAGGAAACAGTATCGTTGCATACAGGGTTGCATGATTCAACTGATGATTTACAAAATGATGATGTTCAGACCATCTACGCTCGATCAGACCATATGAGGGGGTTTGGGTAGAAACAGATCATATATATGTTACTATGTCTAGGTAACACCATTGGTTGAAATTACATTATATAATTCGATTATTGTTGTTACAATGTTATCAGAATTAATTATTTATGTTTTTTTTGCAATTATACATCGTTCCATGAATATTGATCTAATGTGTGGTGTTTTTTTCCTCAGTGGATGATGATCCTATTGATGATCCTAGGGCAGCTGTCCTGACTGGGATAGTAGACCGGCAAAACGCACCACACGAGGTGGTAAAAAGAAATCAAAGAAAGCACACGTAGAGACCACCCCGCAGCAGACCGGACAGCTGGGCCTTCACAGGAAGGACAAGAGATACAAGTTGCTCCTCCGCCTCTCAAGAAACCCAAAAAACGAGGGGCAACCCGTGGGCTGAAAGCAAATAGAGGCCCCCCGACAAAGCCTTTGGAGTTCAATGAATTTAATCAGCCCACGGGTACCTGGAAAAATGATTTCACTGCTCTAGCCAGGCATTTGGTGAGTACATATTTCAATATAAACCACAATTGGAAGCAAGTGCCTCAGGCGTTGAAGGAGCAGATATTTGAACGTCTCAAGGTATTTGTTACACTTAATAGTTTGTTTTAAGATTTATATAGTTACTTTTTACACTAATCCATTTTTTTTGTGCATATAGGACCGATTCTGTATAGATCCTTCTCTGAAGGATGATGTGATGAAGGGGATTGCCACACATTCAAAGACTTCAGATCTCTGCTCACGAGGCAGTACATTTACTGTGAGGAGCCCGCAGAGATAGAGGAGGCAGAAGGTGAAGATGTGGATGATCGGAGACCACCGTGGCAAAAATATGATGGTATTACTGAAGAGCAGTGGAATGAGTTTGTTGCGAAGCGTTTGACCCCTGAGTTCAAGGTGAGTTTCACACTAGTTGTTCTTTTGTATGATAAATGTTTAAAGTGTCCTTAGAGTTCATTTGGTTAATTCGTCTTTTTCATATATTATTTGCATAATTTGTCTTTTCATACATATATGTAGGCTATACGTGAGAAACAACAACAAAATGCAAAAAAAAATCGTTACCCCCATCACATGGGGAGTACAAGTATTGCTCAGCGTGTGCCGCAGTGGGAGAAAGAGGGGTTGCTGCCAGCTGGCTCGAATGTCAGCGAACGAAGGATGAAGGTTTGGGACTTAAGTCGACGGAAGAAACCTTCAAATCCGGCGGCACCTGCTGAGTATGATGACGCCACGAGAGAGGTCATCAACCAAATGGTAAGTGATTTTTAGTTTAAAAAATGTTTATTATATTTATAGAGTAACAATAGCAGTTAAATAAACCGAAGTATCCTTATTGACTTATTAAACTCCATAACAGGAAGAGTTAAGCTCCCAGATCACCCAGGGCAGTTGGCAGCCCGTTAGGCAGGATGATCCACTTTCCCGCGCTCTCGGGAAGAAGGATCATCCGGGTCGTGCAGTAGGCTTTGGTGGTCATGTCGGTATACGCCAAGCCTTCGGTAATCCTGGGTCAGACACGGTGCAGGAGGGAGCATTTCATATGAGGAGCACTTACGCCAGAATGCGGAGCTCGAGCAGCGACTACGAAGTGAGTTTCGAGTCGATCGCTCAAGCTATGAGATGATCCGATCTGAGAGGATGAGTCAGGAGGTTTCTAGACCGCCAGATCAGGCACAAGCATCAGAGCCCGCACAGTGCCTCCCAGTAGTGTTCACTCCGTCAACCCATTTCCATATTCATCTCTCAAGGTTAGAACAACATGTTAACTACAAATACAAAAAAAAACAAATTATACACTTGTTTATGTGCATCTAAAATCTTTAATTTTGAAAATTTAGCAACCGATTGACTGCACATTGTTCCAAGTGATTGGCGTTGACGAAGTCGAAGTAGGGTGGGGAAAACTTTTCAAGTCTTGTGCTGGAGACACCGTGAGGAATGCAGCGCTCCGAGAGTACCATGGCCGGGTGCTTGTTGAAGGTTACGCGCCTGCTTACGCGGATTGTCAGATACCGGTGCCCACTGCAGACATATCCACCCTTCGTCAAGCTGAATCCATGACAGTACAGTGGCCCTGTAGATTGATTAAGCTTGGGGAGCAGCAGGTAACCCCATGAAAAAACTTATTCTTTAACATATCCTAGAGTAGAAACATATACTTATTAAATTAATATATTAGGAACACATTCAATCAAATTCTGGTAAGGCAAAAGGAAAGAGAGTTGTTGTTGTTCCAGCTAATCCTTCGATGGCATCCGCGACTAGAGTTGTGATGAGATCGAATTTGCTACAACCGGCGGTTCTGAAGCCTTACCCCCCAAGCTGACTATTGCACTCCACACTTTGATGACGCCGCCAGCAAGAGATTCGGTTACAATGGAACCAAGACCGGATCTTTTTCACTATACAGGCGCTCAGAGTTTTGAAATCTATCTTACTGATTTTGTGGAGTTGTTCACGAAGGATTGGTTGAGTGCGTCGATTCTCAAATCGGCTTGCATGTGAGTAATTAGCATACGTTGTACACATTTTACTCTGTATATTTGAAAATTAAATTCATAATATTGGTTTCTTTATATTGTGCAGGTTTATTGATGACAAGGCGGTCCAAGTACATGAGAATAGTAGTTTCGGGTTCTTATGCCCTGACTACTGTTCCGAAGCTAATATGGGATCTGACCCCCAAGTTGGTCCAGTACTTGTCGAATGTGATACATGCGTGTCAGTTGCAGATAAATCTTACATAATGCTGCCTCTTCATCAAGGTAAGAATTTTATCTAATGTTAAGTTAGTTTAAAAATTATGATATTTGTATTATGTAATTGATTGAATTAAGTTCTGCCTGTATTGTAATCTATGAACAGCCGACACTGGTCTTTGCTCGTTCTCTGTCTAAAAAGCCCAAGAGTCCTGCAGCTTGACTCAGCATCTCTGCGTCCCAAGAGGCCACTTATATATAACATGTTGATGAGGTGATGAATTTACTTAACTTGATTAATTATCAATTTTTAGTATTTCTTAATCATCCGGTTGATAACTTTTACTTTATCTGTGTGTATGAATTCTAGTGCCTTTGTATCTGTACTAACGAATGTCCGGGAGAGAGATTTAAGAGATTCCGTGGAATGTAGTCAAGGTATTTTTGTAGTCCTTATTCAAATTTTGTAATATGTTCATTAGTTTTGAATAGGAACAGTATTATAATTTATGTGTTAAATCGATTTTGAATATGTACGTATATGAATGTGCAGTGTCCACAGCAGCCGGGAGGTTCGGAATGTGGCTACTATGTCATTCGGTTTATGAGTGACTTGATAGCGGGACCGAGACTCTTGCCAGAGAAGTCTCTAGACAAGGTAAGTAGCATTCTCGAAATATTTTGGTTTTGTAGATAATTTTTAACATTGATTCTTAAACTCAAAGTATTATTAGCAACTAATCATATTTCTTTTTGTGTTAATTCAAGGCTTTTGAAGACTTGGTAGATGGTTACGAAGGACATATAACCGAGGTGCTCGAAGAATGGGCAGAATTCATGAGCGTTAATGTAGGTTGCTTTTAGGGTTTGGTAGGATTAAGTAGGATATTTTGAAATTCTCATGAAAAATTGTGGTTTCTGTAAAGATTTTGTTGATTTGATTAATTTGCTCAAATTTGTAAATGTAAGTGGATTATTGCCCGTAGATAGGTTTGGTGGCTATTTAAATGGTGAAATGGTTGATCTAATGCCCCACTGTGGTGGCATTGTTAATTGCTATATCTTAACAGGTTTGATTGATTTTGGGTGTGTGTGGTAGAATTGTAGGGTGGAATGGAAAAAACAAAAAAAACGATTAGAGTACCTACCGCAGCGGTTCCACAACCGTTGCGGTAGGTGTTTCACCTATCGCGGCGGCACCCATCGCAGCGGTTTACAACCGCTGCCATAGGTAAACAACCGCTGCAGTAGGTGCTCTACCGCAGCTGTTGTTAAAGAACCGCTGCGTTAGGCCTTTTTTTTAAAAAAAAAAACCTATCGCAGCGGTTGTTGAAGGAACCGCTGCGATAGGTTTTTTTTTTTTGTTTTTTCCATTCCACCCTACAATTCTACCACACACACCCAAAATCAATCAAACCTGTTAAGATATAGCAATTAACAATGCCACCACAGTGGGGCATTAGATCAACCATTTCACCATTTAAATAGCCACCAAACTATCTACGGGCAATAATCCACTTACATTTACAAATTTGAGCAAATTAATCAAATATCAACAAAATCTTTACAGAAACCACAATTTTTCATGAGAATTTCAAAATATCCTACTTAATCCTACCAAACCCTAAAAGCAACCTACATTAACGTCATATTCTGCCCATTCTTCGAGCACCTCGGTTATATGTCCTTCACCGTAACCATCTACCAAGTCTTCAAAAGCCTTGAAATTAACACAAAAAGAAATATGATTAGTTGCTAATAATACTTTGAGTTTAAGAATCAATGTTAAAAATTATCTACAAAACCAAAATATTTCGAGAATGCTACTTACCTTGTCTAGAGACTTCTCTGGCAAGAGTCTCGGTCCCGCTATCAAGTCACTCATAAACCGAATGACATAGTAGCCACATTCCGAACCTCCCGGCTGCTGTGGACACTGCACATTCATATACGTACATATTCAAAATCGATTTAACACATAAATTATAATACTGTTCCTATGTCAAAACTAATGAACATATTACAAAATTTGAATAAGGACTACAAAAATACCTTGACTACATTCCACGGAATGCTCTTAAATCTCTCTCCCCGGACATTCGTTAGTACAGATACAAAGGCACTAGAATTCATACACAGATAAAGTAAAAGTTATCAACCGGATGATTAAGAAATACTAAAAATTGATAATTAATCAAGTTAAGTAAATTCATCACCTCATCAACATGTTATATATAAGTGGCCTCTTGGGACGCAGAGATGCTGAGTCAAGCTGCAGGACTCTTGGGCTTTTTAGACAGAGAACGAGCAAAGACCAGTGTCGGCTGTTCATAGATTACAATACAGGCAGAACTTAATTCAATCAATTACATAATACAAATATCATAATTTTTAAACTAACTTAACATTAGATAAAATTCTTACACTTGATGAAGAGGCAGCATTATGTAAGATTTATCTGCAACTAGACACGCATGTATCACATTCGACAAGTACTGGACCAACGCTTGGGGGTCAGATCCCATATTAGCTTCGGAACAGTAGTCAGGGCATAAGAACCCGAAACTACTATTCTCATGTACTTGGACCGCCTTGTCATCAATAAACCTGCACAATATAAAGAAACCAATATTATGAATTTAATTTTCAAATATACAGAGTAAAATGTGTACAACGTATGGTAATTACTCACATGCAAGCCGATTTGAGAATCGACGCACTCAACCAATCCTTCGTGAACAACTCCACAAAATCAGTAAGATAGATTTCAAAACTCTGAGCGCCTGTATAGTGAAAAAGATCCGGTCTTGGTTCCATTGTAACCGAATCTCTTGCTGGCGGCGTCATCAACAGTGTGGAGTGCAATAGTCTCAGCTTGGGGGGTAAGGCGTTCAGAACCGCCGGTTGTAGCAAATTCGATCTCATCGCAACTCTAGTCGCGGATGCCATCGAAGGATTAGCTGGAGAACAACAACTCTCTTTCCTTTTGCCTTATCAGAATTTGATTGAATGTGTTCCTAATATATTAATTTAATAAGTATATGTTTCTACTCTAGGATATGTTAAAGAATAAGTTTTTTCATGGGGTTACCTGCTGCTCCCCAAGCTTAATCAATCTACAGGGCCACTGTACTGTCATGGATTCAGCTTGACGAAGGGTGGATATCAGCACTGGGCACCGGTATCTGACAATCCGCGTAAGCAGGCGCGTAACCTTCAACAAGCACCCGGCCATGGTACTCTCGGAGCGCTGCATTCCTCACGGTGTCTCCAGCACAAGACTTGAAAAGTTTTCCCCACCCTACTTCGACTTCGTCAACGCCAATCTCTTGGAACAATGTGCAGTCAATCGGTTGCTAAATTTTCAAAATTAAAGATTTTAGATGCACATAAACAAGTGTATAATTTGTTTTTTTTGTATTCGTAGTTAACATGTTGTTCTAACCTTGAGAGATGAATATGGAAATGGGTTGACGGAGTGAACACTACTGGGAGGCACTGTTGCGGGCTCTGATGCTTGTGCCTGATCTGGCGGTCTAGAAACCTCCTGACTCATCCTCTCAGATCGGATCATATCAATAGCTTGAGCGATCGACCGAAACTCACTTCGTAGTCGCTGCTCGAGCTCCGCATTCTGGCGTAAGTGCTCCTCATATGAAATGCTCCCTCCTGCACCGTGTCTGGACCCAGGATTACCGAAGGCTTGGCGTATACCGACATGACCACCAAAGCCTACTGCACGACCCGGATGATCCTTCTTCCCGAGAGCGCGGGAAAGTGGATCATCCTGCCTAACGGGCTGCCAACTGCCCTGGGTGATCTGGGAGCTTAACTTCCTGTTATGGAGTTTAATAAGTCAATAAGGATACTTCGGTTTATTTAACTGCTATTGTTACTCTATAAATATAATAAACATTTTTTAAACTAAAAATCACTTACCATTTGGTTGATGACCTCTCTCGTGGCGTCATCATACTCAGCAGGTGCCGCCGGATTTGAAGGTTTCTTCCGTCGACTTAAGTCCCAAACCTTCATCCTTCGTTCGCTGACATTCGAGCCAGCTGGCAGCAACCCCTCTTTCTCCCACTGCGGCACACGCTGAGCAATACTTGTACTCCCCATGTGATGGGGGTAACGATTTTTTTTTGCATTTTGTTGTTGTTTCTCACGTATAGCCTACATATATGTATGAAAAGACAAATTATGCAAATAATATATGAAAAAGACGAATTAACCAAATGAACTCTAAGGACACTTTAAACATTTATCATACAAAAGAACAACTACTAGTGTGAAACTCACCTTGAACTCAGGGGTCAAACGCTTCGAACAAACTCATTCCACTGCTCTTCAGTAATACCATCATATTTTTGCCACGGTGGTCTCCGATCATCCACATCTTCACCTTCTGCCTCCTCTATCTTGCGGGCTCCTCACAGTAAATGTACTGCCTCGTGAGCAGAGATCTGAAGTCTTTGAATGTGTGGCAATCCCCTTCATCACATCATCCTTCAGAGAGGAGGATACTAATCGGTCCTATATGCACAAAAAAATGGATTAGTGTAAAAAGTAACTATATAATCTTAAAACAAACTATTAAGTGTAACAAATACCTTGAGACGTTCAAATATCTGCTCCTTCAACGCCTGAGGCACTTGCTTCCAATTGTGGTTTATATTGAAATATGTACTCACCAAATGCCTGGCTAGAGCAGTGAAATCATTTTTCCAGTACCCGTGGGCTGATTAAATTCATTGAACTCCAAAGGCTTTGTCGGGGGGCCTCTATTTGCTTTCAGCCCACGGGTTGCCCCTCGTTTTTTGGGTTTCTTGAGAGGCGGAGGAGCAACTTGTATCTCTTGTCCTTCCTGTGAAGGCCCTGCTGTCTCGGTCTGCTGTGGGGTGGTCTCTACGTCTGCTTTCTTTGATTTCTTTTTACCACCTCGTGTGGTGCGTTTTGCCGGTCTACTATCCCCAGTCAGGAGCAGCTCCTATAGGATCATCATCCACTGAGGAAAAAACACACACATTAGATCAATATTCATGGAACGATGTATAATTGCAAAAATAAACATAAATAATTAATTCTGATAACATTGTAACAACAATAATACGAATTATATAATGTAATTTCAACCAATGGTGTTACCTAGACATAGTAACATATATCATGATCTGTTTTCTACCCAAACCCCCTCATTATGGTCTGATCGAGCGTAGATGGTCTGAACATCATCATTTTGTAAATCATCAGTTGAATCATGCAACCCTGTATGCAACGATACATTCATCTATCATCTCATTATCATCATCGTCGTTGTTTTCATCCTCAAACAAAACCGGTCTTCTCCCTGGAAGAACAACATGCCATCTACTAGCTTTTGGGTCTTCAACATAAAACACCTGGTCACAGTCTTTACCCAACACAAACTGATCTTCCTTATTAGTTGTAACACGTGAAAGATCAACCAAAATAAGTCCTTTATCATTTTGGAGTCCATGTCGGTTGTCCACCCAATTGCAGCGGAACAATAGAAACGAATCAATGTGATAGTTTAGTTCCCATATGTCCTCTATCACACCATAATACCAACTACTACTACTCATTGGTTGAACCTGGTTACCTAGACCATATTCAGTCACCGATGCTTCAATTTTTACCCCACTGTTCTGATGTATTGATTTAGCATCTTGGCGTGCAGTGTAGTATGTGCATCCATTAATGTCATACCCTTCAAACGATACAATATCTGTTCCAGACCAACAGCTAGACATCTGATTTCTTCACTGACATCTTCGGGGTTCAATGAAGCTTGCTCAAACACATATTCCTTAAACCATTGGACGAATACTTGATTTTGTTCTTTTTTAAGCCAGATACGGTTTTTGGTAGGGTTTTGTCGACTCAACTTAGCAATGTGAATATCGAAGTAGGGTTCAACAACCTCAAGGTGTTGTAGTACAAACAAATGTGCCTGATTAATAAGATCACGAGAGATACGAACAACCTTTTTGCCAATAACTCCTTTACCCTTAAATCTACCATGGTGACGTGGTTTGGGAATACCAATTGACTCTGCATCGTTCAAATAACTTGTCACGAATTCTGTGACTTCCTCAGTCACTGTTGCTTCGATGATACTGCCTTCCGGTCTATATCTGTTTTTCATTCTACCCTTCAGAATCCCCATATATCGTTCGAAAGGATACATGTAACGTAAGTAGACCGGACCACACAATTTGATCTCTCGGACAATATGCACTACTAAATGCACCATTATGTCGAAGAAAGATGGTGGGAAATACATCTCAAGCTGGCATATTGTCACAACAATTTCATGTTGCAGATCATCGAGGGTGTCTGAGTCAATTGCCTTGCAGCAGACAGCGTTGAAGAAGAAACATAATCGAGTTAGAGCATTTCTGACATTTTCTGGTAATATCCCTCGTATTGCAACTGGAAGAAGATGCAACATTAACACATGATAATCATGAGATTTCATGCCTAACAGTTTCAAATCCTTCATAGAAACTAGGTTCTTCCAGTTTGAAGAGTACCCAGATGGTACCTTCAATGTGTGCAAACACTTGCAAAAACTTAATTTTTCACTCTTAGAGAGGGTATAACACGCAGGAGGTAGATATGTTCGCTTCTCATCCTCTATTGGGTGTAGTTCTTTCGTATGCGCAACTCTTGCATATCTCTCCTCACCTTCAATCCGTCTTTCGTCTTGCCGGGTATGTTGAGCAAAGTACCACACACTGCCTCACCGACGTTCTTCACAATGTGCATGATATCCAAACAATGTCGAACAGGCAGATGCCGCCAATACGGTAGATCCCAAAAAATGGAACGTTTTTTCCAAATGTTCTTCGGCGGCTTGGATGTGTTTCCAAAGACATTTTGAATGTCTTTTACCTTTTCATACACTTCCTCTGCATTCAAAGGCAGACGAGCCACACGAGTCTCGTCTCATTGTTGAAAGCTTTCGCTTTCTCGAACGGTAAGGATGGTCTACTGGAAGAAACCGTCGATGACACATGTAAACATTTTTGCCGCAGTGCTTCAGACGATCTGAACATGTGTCATCCTCACATACCGGACACGCTTTGAATCCTTTCACCGAGTATCCTGACAAGTTCCCATAGGCAGGAAAGTCGTTAACAGTACAGAACAACATCGCCTTCAGTGTGAAATTTTCTTTCGCATGAGCATCATATACCACTGTCCCTTCATTCCACAACAAGTTCAGATCGTCGATCAGTGGTGCAAGATATACGTCAATGTTATGACCAGGTTGCTTTGGACCAGAAATTAGGAGTGATAACATAATGTATTTTCGTTTCATGCACAGCCATGACGGTAAATTGTAGATCACTAGTAGCACCGGCCAAGTGCTGTGCTGACTGCTCAACGTGCCATACGGGTTCATCCCATCGGTACACAATCCAAGTCTCAGATTCCTATCCTCATCCCCAAAATGATGTTTGAATTTTCTGTTGATATTTCTCCACTGAGGTCCGTCTGCAGGATGTCTTAATTTTTCATCAATTTTTCTACCATCCGCGTGCCAACGTAAGTTCTTCGCATCTTTCGGGTTGGCAAACAACCGTTTGAATCTAGGAATTATCGGCAAGTACCACAATAATTTCACTGGACGATTTTTTTTTCTGAAGGAGGAATCCTCATCCTTGTCCTTGTACCGGGACAACAAACATTTAGGACACTTGTCTAGATGTTCATATTCACCCCTATAAAGCACACAGTTATTTGGGCAAGCATGAATCTTTTTATATTCAACTCCCATTGGACACATCCATTTCTTTGCCTCGTAGGTGGATGTAGGAAGACCATTCTCATCAGGAAGCATATCATGTATCAGCTCTAGAAATGACGTGAAACACTTGTCACCAACTCCATATTTCCCCTTTAAGTTGAACAAATTAAGTACAGCAGTCAATTTTGTGTATTTAACGCACGAAGGGTACAAAGGTGTCTTTGATGCGTCCAACAATCTTTGATACTCTTCCGGCTTATCGACAAAAGTATCGCAACATTTTCTAACATTTCATCCATTTGCTCATCATGGTGAGTGGTCTCACTGTCATCGAATCCTGAATCACTTAACGGTACCGACTCATTGATGGTATTGAAGGTGTGGGCGGTACTTGCGTAACGTGGATCATGAGCACTTGATGATGTTGAAGCACTAGCTGCAACAGTTTCTCCATGAAAATTCCATCTTTTAATGTGGCATGAATCCACGGGACTTAAGATGAAATCTAATTTCCTCAATGTCTTCATATTTCCTTACGACCCCACAGTCAACACAAGGACATGAAATATTGTCCGCCTTTGTTGTCCTTGTGTTGCACTGCCGCTTTGAGAAACTCTTTCAGCTTCTCTCATCAAAGTAGTGATCCCCTCGATCCCGTACATCCAGTCACGCTCCATTCTATATGTGAAAACAAAACAAGTTTAGATTGATTTGTCTTTCAGTTTCGTCTGCATTTGTATATGGAGCATGTTTCTACTGGATGTACGGTTGCAACCAAACTCAGCACTACTCTATGGTTCAACCTAACTAACGTAGCCTAAGTACTCTAACGTTCCAACGTAACTAATCTAGCCTTATTCTAACAATTCTAACACATTTAATTTAACTTCAACAAATCATTGCATTATTAAAACAAAAAATAAAGTTTAATTACTTACTTGTTTTAAGGTTGTACAGAGGGGGAAGCTAGGAGACTGCTTTGGTGATGGGCTGGGAAAGTACTGGTACAAATAACAAATAATATTAATTAATAAGACTAATACGATTCTAGAAAAAATTCGGCATGAACTGTGCGTAATCGTGTTAATCCCATGCTTATCATTAAGCATTCATATCTTATTTACCACGACAAATAAATTCAACAATTGACAGCAACCATCCTTATTCACAATCACTCAATATTAACCACAACCACTTTTTCGCATAATTAATTAAACAAACATAGAGAAAAGATAGATGAAGATGTTACCTTTTCACTCTTACTCCACAGCAGAAGAAATGAGGAAGAAGAAGCAGAGACCACCCCAATTAGTGCAGACAGCGGGGAAGCAAGGAATGAGGAAGAAAGAGACGTAGATTAATTGCTACACAAAAAAGCAAATAATTGAAGTTAATTAATGAAACTAATACAATTCTTGAAAAAATTCGGCATGACCTTTGTGTAATCATGCTAATCCCATGCTTATCATTAAGCATTCACCAATATCTTATTCACCACGACAAACAAATTCAACAATTGGCAACATCCATCCTAATCAATATATCCACACAACTAAATTAGAAATCAACAACTGCATACAATAAACAAAATACACCAATTGAGGATTCAGTTTCGATTAACCAAGTGTAAGCGTCGGTTAATTGATAATTGAAGAATTTTTATATTAAAATTAAGTTTTAGATTTCTTCTATTTAGTTTCCTATAGTTCAATAAACCAAATTGACAAATTGAAACTACAAGAATTAAATCAATAAGGTAATTTGATTCCATTTCTAATTATTATTATGATGATGAAAGAGAGGAGAGGAGCAAAGTGTTCTTAAATTAGTAACACGTGTTAGTATAAGGTATTTTAGTTCTTTTATTTCCTATAAGCAGAGGCGGAGCTACCTTAGGAGTTAGGTGGGCCAGGCCCCCCCAACTCAAGATGAAATTATTAATTTTTTTTTTAATTTTGTTGTGTTGTATTTTATAGTGGTTTGTTTTTTAAATTAATACATTGTATATTATTAATAGTTGGAAGTTAAACATAATACTTTCCTATATTAATTGTAATATAGTATAATGCGTTTGTGTACTTTAAAAATCAAATGTTTCTTAGTTGATGATTATATATGCATTTAATAGATTAAGAAACACATAAAAATAAAACTTAGAATATTGTTTTTTGCATTAAGTATATGAATAGTCAAAAGGTGTGATTTATTTATGTTCTGTATATAATATTAATATCATATTAGAAACTAAACACAAAGTAATGATTATTTTACTTATATTTTTATCGTGTGGTTTTCTATAGTCATTTTCATTATGAGTTATGTTATTTTTAATTGTCATATATAGTTGAAGATGTTAATATGACTTCACAAAAAGTTAAAACTTTTTTAAAAAGTTTTTTTTACTTTTATCCATAAAAATAATTATTCATAATTAAAACTTAATGAATATCTTTTTATATTTTCTTACTTAAAATTATATTGTGAATTTTAAAAATATCAAAGATGTGATCTATTTATGTTCTGTATATAAAATTAATATCATATTAGACACTATACACATAGTAATGATTATTTTACTTAAATTTTTATCGTGTGGTTTTCTATGGATTGTTCATTATGAGTTATAGTAATTTTAATTGTCATATATAGTTGAATATGTAATATACTTCACTTCAAAAAGTTACTTTTTCAAAAAATGTTTTTTTAGTTTTATCCATAAAAACAATTATTCATAATTAAAACTCTTGATGAATATCTGAAATACCCTAAACCTTGATATGTGGTTTAAATATCAAACTATGGTATGTAAAGGCTAAAAAGTGCCTTAGAAACGTCAGGGAACAATTTAAACCATAGTAAAATGCAATAAAGTACTAAGATACAGTTTGAGCAAAAACATGCCTTAAGCTAGGAGTGAACTTGGTTAGGACCCAAAGAGCCTACCAAGACTTAATAATATTCAAGTATGATTTAATAAGGCTAATTAAGTCCTTAGGAAACTTTGGTAGATAATGAAACCAAACAAAACACAAGAATATACCTTAAAGTCAATAAGAGCAAAATATGCTCTAAGCTTGGGATAAATTTGTATAAGACCTAATGTCATACTTATACCTTATAAATATGTTAATGAACATATTAAATCAATTACCAAAGAAAACCAAGCTTGAAAACAAGTTAAAACACAAAAAGTGCTTTAAGGAGCCTTAAAGCACGTTTTTGAAAAATTGTCTTGTAAATGAGTTTTGAATGGCTAATGTCCATCATCACTCTTGAATTAACATGTGTACTATATAGTATCACATTTGGAAGTCTATATCAATGGGAAATCAAAATTTCACTTCTATGTGCCTTGTTTTATGAATAGTAACTTTTATAGCTAGTTTGTAACATATGTTGTTATAAGTAATTAAATTGGTCAACAAGACTATTATACCCTTCTAAGTATATGGGGGCCGATTTTATAAGTGGTGAGTCAACACCCTTGCTAGTTAGTTAAAGAAAGAAAGAAAAAGTAAGTAAAAAGGTTACTTTTGCTTTATAACATAAATATCTCCAAATCTTACCTCTCTCCTCACTTTTCCTTCATTTCTCCTTGCTCCCATCGTCACCTATCTTCCTCCTCCTCTCCATCTCGTTTTGCTACAGCCCACCTCCATTCTTCATCTTTGAGTGCTTGTAACTCATGGCTCCAAGCTCCGAATTTAATTCCGAGACTACCATTCTCTTAGTTGGAGCAAGCTCTACAACATTGTCTTTTCAAATCATCAAAACCACCACCATTTCGGTGCCAAGGAGAACTTCCATGGAAGGGGCTTGAGCTTATATTTTTATGCCTTGTTGATCACCTTGCTTCAGGGTAAGGAAAAACCAAAGAACTCCATTTCCTTCATTTTGGTGTTGACCGAAAATGCACCTTGTAATGGTGTCTTCTCTTGTCTTGTTTTAGCTTCATTTGAATCTTCCAAGGGCTAGGAGGAGTCCTCTCTTGATACTCATTCAAGCTCTCTTTCCATTCAAAGGTAAAATAATTACCTTAATGTGTTAAAACAATATGTGTAACTAGGGTTTACAATGAGATGAAGCATAATGCTTGGATACTCATTCTATTATGTGTACATTGTTTAGAAGTTGACAAACAACCAAACATCCTACTGGTTTTACAAGGAAACAAGAAAGAAGTTTGTGAGGAAAAAGAGGTAAACAAACTATCTCAATGTAGTTTAAATGCCTTAGGAAAATGAGCTTGATTTGCTTAATAAAATACCTAAGGAGCCAATGGTGAATGACCTAGAGAAATGCTCTCAAGGAGTTTATTAAGGGCATATGTATTGTTGGGTGTATTTACAGGTCAAAGGCATTACTTATGTGGGAAATTCAGTGTTTAAGTTTAATGCAATTTAAGGGCCTAAGAGCCATGTTATTTAAGGGCCTAAGTGCCAAGCAATTTAAGTTTATGCACTATATGTGATGTAGTGTAGTTTAAAGGTTTAGTTGTGTGTAAAGAACATCTCTTGTGAAGGTGAATGTGTTTGATGGTTAAAGGATGAAAAACCATATGTTTGTGTATAAGAGTGTGTATTAAGAGATTGAATGTTCTTGATTTTCTAAGGTGAAAAACAATGTGTTTTGGTGTAAGGTGATACAAGAGAAGCTATGGCGAAATTTTAGTTGATAAACAAAAGAGTTTATGTGTTGTAATGAGATTTTATGACCTAGAAGGTACTAGGAATTTTAAGTGTTAAGATGGTGAAAGAAAGTGAATTAAGGTGTTCTTAGGTGTTAAGATGCCTAGGCATAGTCTTGGAGATTTAGGTAACTAATGGATGATTTCTTGATACACCAAGGTGATGGTGGAGGTGTCGTAAGTCTTGTGCAAAGTTTGGTGACAATGGAAGTGTAACGCCTTGCGAAGGTTTAATTATGAACTTGTGGGAAAGACTTGAGGAGTGTGTGTAAAGGGGATGAGTGTAGTGCAATGATGTTTTAAAGGGTGGTTATAAGGTAGTGAGGGAGTACCTTGGTTAGGTGAAGTTTTAGGCAAGAATACAAGTTACAAGTGTAAGAAAAAAATGTTCTAAGTGTTAAGGACTTAGTAAAAGTTGAGTAAAGTTTAAGGAATTTTTGGGATTTTTCGAGAGGTTTAGTGTGTCCAAAGATGTTAAAACATGTGGGAGAACATGTGTAAAGCATAGGAAAAAATTGGGATGAATTTGGAGTTCAGAAAGAGGAGAAAAGCACATTAGAAAATTGGTTCTGCAGTGGACCGCCCTGTGGGGAGGTCCAGTGCAGAGAAGTGAAAAAAAACGTGTAGCATCTGTTGTGGACCGCCCCTCTGGGGCGGTCCAGACCAGAGATGAAGAAAAAAATTTGTCTAAGGCTCCTAATGATGGGGGATTGAATGGTAATGGTTTTATATGATGTTTAGGCCTTGTTTGGTGACATGTAAAGGTCTTAAAGTGTGTAAACAAATGTTAGGTTTGATATGAGAGTGGTGAACTTAAGATCACAAGTGTAAAATCAATATAACGGGATGACGGGGTAACGCCCCTCTGGGCGGTCCAGACCAGAGATGAAGAAAAAAATTTGTTTAAGGCTCCTAATGATGGGGGATTGAATGGTAATGGTTTTATATGATGTTTAGGCCTTGTTTGGTGACATGTAAAGGTCTTAAAGTGTGTAAGCAAATGTTAGGTTTGATATGAGAGTGGTGAACTTAAGATCACAAGTGTAAAATCAAATATAACGGGATGACGGGGTAACTATGGGCGCATTAGACGTTAAACAAGCATGTTACTCCAATGTTAATGAAAGTAATTGTAATGTTATCAGTTGTTCGAGAATTGCTCGAGGAACATAAGTGGACATGATAAAGTGGACTCCGGTGACAGGTATGGTTTTCTTGCAACCTGTGTCCTACCGGATTACACCGGCTTGTATGCCAATGTGTTTTTCTGTATGTTTGCCACGTTGTAAGATAAATCATGTAATGAGTTTATAGTAATTCATTTATGTGGCGTGTTCTCCGATACCATTTAACCTCGAAAGTGTTAAACCTTAGCTAACTGAGTCTAGGATCACATGAGAGTTCGGTATTCGGATTAAAAGACCCGAACCATGGGACGTTCTAACCACGGCTATGCGTGAGTTAATTATGTGATGTTTGTGTGTGTACGTAAGGACCTCTCTTGTATGTTTAACTCAGTTGTAATACTGTATGTTGTGTGGATGTGATAGACTCCATAATGGGGTTCTAACTAATATTTAATAGTAAGTATGTACTAACAGTGGTGAGGAATCCGGTTAGGCCGGTCGCGCGTTGTTTGGGAGTGGGTATCCTTCTTAGCTTTACCCTCCTCTCTGTTATGGTTGTTTCCCTCACGGGTTATGATCTCCCATTAGCTTACTCCAAAGCTTAGCTATTCTGACTTATGATCGGTTTAGGGGGAACATGTGTTTGTGTGGTGTGTTCGGGCCTCCAAACCCGAACCATCTTAACTTAAGTTACTCGTCCGACTATTAGGACGGTAATGAGTGTTGTTGTTGTTGTATAACGAGCTTACCATGAGGGTGACACCATTCTCTAGGCTCACCAGTGAATTAACTATGTTTGGGTCGGTTCCTAAGAGGACCGTTCCCGTTATGTTATGTGATGTTGTTGTAATGCAATACCTATTGTGATGTTATCATGTGCACGTCGAAACGTGAAAAGTGTTATGCTTGTTATGTGAGGAATGTTATATGGTGTAAGATACGGAGTGTGTGGATCATGGAAATGAATCCCAGTTTGTGATAAGAGGCGTTTAAGGATAACCCGACTTAAGGGTAAGTGTCGTCTATTAAGGAAGTAGCTCCATTAGAGGAGGAACACTCTAGGGATAATGAATACCATGAGTGACTTATCAAGTAAGGATGTATTATCCGTTTGTTGAGCCCATTGAGGCGAAATGTTATGTGTTGTGTGTTTACAGTTGCATGCATGATTTAAATATAACCAATCGCATGCTAAGACGACAATTAGTTGTGCGTGGCCCGGTAGCATGTGGGCTGTGGGATTACCATACCAGCAAAGGTGCTGAGCCCCTTGGGGGCCACCCTTTCTCTTCTTTTTCCTATTTCAGGTACAAGGAGCTGGAAGCCGTTCGAGAGTAGGACGGGGTAGTCGTTGTACATGGGTAATCGTTTATGTTGTATATATACAGTATGTGTAGTAAGACCGAAATTGTTATTGGCATTAGTTTGTGAATACTCGGTACAGTTGGAAGGTGTATGTTGTTTCTATTGTTAATGGAAGAGTCAGTAATGTGTAGTCGCTCGGGAATCTAGTCCATCAGACCGGTACAATGTATATGTAATAGCCTTGTTAGCCACGTGGGTGGTTAACGGCGTGTAACACCAACGAGTTAAGTAATGTGATGAAGTCTGTTTTTCCGCTGCAGTTTATTGTAAGTGTGTTAATGTTGTATGGGGTGTTACAATATCTTTTTGTATTTTCTTACATAAATTTATATTGTGAATTTTAAAATATCAAAAATAATTTTATTGTAGAATAATGAACTGAAAAGAAAATTTTCAATAGTTAAACCAATCCATTGAAATTTATGAGGAGGAAAGCAAAACAAAAATTAAATAAAGTTGCAACGTGTTAATGACAAGGGTCTAACAAAACAAGGTCTTAATTTTCGGAACCCTTCAATAACCTAAGAACCATAATTTCTGCACAGAATAACAACACCAATGTTGAATCAAATTTTCGGAAATCAATAACAGCCACAAACTTCTACCATTTCGAGATCCTAGCCCAATTTTATGGGCTCAATTTCGCAGTCATATAATTTCTGTCAGCCAGAAACTAAATTTTGTTTCAATGTCTAAATACAACATATAGCTCACGGTTTCAAGTTCCACAATTTCAGAAACCAGTAAACACTCAACAACTCCTAAAAATCGCACTAATCCAACAATCAGAACAAATCAGTCTCGAATCTACTACAATACAAATAACATATCAATTAAACAAACAAAAAACGAAGTTAGATCTAACCTCCTTTTTCTTGTTCAGTCGCGCAGTACAGATCGACGCCTGCGAACCGGTGGGCTGTTAGGGCGACAGCGACGGAGGCAGAGCGGCTGGCGCGCAGAGACTACGGTGGCGGCGGCAGTGGCGGTCGCAGGCGTCGAAGCTCCTCGTCGCACTGGAAATCGCCGTCGCACACAGAGAGGGTTAGCCACGGTGAGGAGGAAGAAGAAGAAGTCAGTCGCGCGACTGAATTATATTAAAGGACTCTATCACAGCGGTTCCTACTAAGAACCTAGCTCAGATCGGTCTGTTAAAAAGACCTATCTCAGCGGTTCTTAGTAGGAACCGCTGCGATAGAGTTGTTTTTTTTTAACGACCCTACCGCAGCGGTTGTTACTTACAACCGCTGAGATAGGTTTGCGGGATTTTTAAAACCGGCCTATCTCAGCGGTTGTTTTTACAACCGCTGCGGTAGGGGCGCTGCGATAGATCATTTCTGTACTAGTGGGAATCCATCAGCCACATTCGGGGATGGCGGAGGGCACTACCGTTGGTGCACAGGTTCGACCGGATCGGTCAAATATTATCCAGGGCCATAAGGTCAGCTGGTAACGGTTCCTTTGGAACCCAGGGGACACACTGTCCATTATCAAAGATTATTAAGGGTTGTCTTGACATGACGCCTTAGGTGAAATTAATTGGAAAGGTTAAGTGGTTGGTTTAAAAGGGTAAGGGTCATGTGACCTACTAACAAGAACAGTTGTTTAAATATGTGTACCTTGTTTGGTGATTGATGGATTGTTGGTGTTGATTATTGGTTGTTGTGTATTATTATGCACTAATGTTTGCAGGTGAATTGTTATGTGATTGTTCAATGTCTATAGTATTACTGTTATTCTTGTAAACCGGATTATCTTGTAATGAATCTAATATCAAGATGGATAAAACGACTTAAGGAATCTAGATGACTTAGGACTACATTTAGCATACCAGCATTTCGATTGCTGAGCCCTTCAATGGGCCAACATTTCAGGTCACTGAAGAAGACACAAGCCGGAGTGCGGGGAACAGGGTAGCTGCGGTGTTTTAATAAACACTTTGTAATTTATTTATGTACTATATTTTGGTATTGTTGTATTTCATTTAGTTGCTCATCTAGTTTGGATTTGGTCTGTAATAATTAGAGTGCTCAGTATCTGTTCATCACAACGTTGAGTAGTTGATGTGGATGGATAGAGAAGGATGCCTTATTGCTCACAAGGGTGGGTAATGGCGTGTAACACCAAGGATAGTTAGTCTTATTTCCCGCTGCGAACTTATATTGTTTATGCTACGACTTGCGACGCTAGTACAGGTTTAGGATTAGGGGTGTTAGACAAGGTCAGACGTATGTTCGGACGCCTTTGGATTTTGGTCGCGGACTGCGTCCGAACATCCAAGTTCGGACACAAGTCCGGACACCCCTTTATTTTCAGTTTTAAGACTCGTTTGACATCTGTTTTAATCCCTGTTTACGGCGTTTGACTTGTATCGCTTTGTACTTTATGTTTTGGTAAAATCCGGGGTGTTACAGGCAACTCCGTCTACATGTCCTCTAGTCCAGTTCAGTATCAACGCACAAAGCATATAAAAATTGACATCCACTTTGTTCGGGAAATGTTGTTTTTGGCCAAGCCAAGGTATTTCGTTCCCTCCACCAGTCAGGTTGCATGTATCATGACGAAAGGGTTGTGATCACCTTTGTTCTTAGATTTCTGATCCAATCTCTGCCTTCGTTCTCCTTCCTAGGGGTGATAAAATAGTATTTGTATATTTTGCATTTATCGTTATTCCATAATTATCTTCATTTAGTTATCTTTGTTTCTATCTTTATCTTTATTCCATAAGTATCTCAAGTTAGTTATATATTTATCTATTTTTATTCTGTAATTATCTCCAATTAGTTTTGTCTTTGTAATTCTATATAAAATCCCTCCGTTCAAAAATATCTGTCATTTTAGAAACTTGCACGCTTATTAAGGAAAATAGAATAATGACGCATGTATCCCTGCTTTTTACTTTTCTAACTAGATAATAATTACTTTTGTGTTAAATAGTAGGGTTCAAAGTGGAAAAAAAAGTGTCAAAAAGCTAGAATGACACATATTTTTGAACAAGATCTACATTCTAAAATGACAGATATTAATTACGGAGGGAGTAATAATATAAGATAGCCCATCGTGAATTACAATTACTTTCACAAAAATGACTTGATCTAAACTTAATCTGACCTACCTGATAAACAACTCTTATTGTATATATTCCTTTTTCAGATAAGTTTAACACTCCAACGGAGAGTCATAAACCATTCTATATCGGAACAAAACAATACCATGTTTCTTACCGATATTATAGAATGTTCTTTCTATTACTTAATCCATTTCAGATTGTATCGCTATCTTCAGAAAGAATACATAAGAGCGAGAAGAAGCTTAAAACCGCTTGCCCAGAATTTGGATATGAAATATGAATGAATTATATAATAATGCTCAGTAACCAGCGGAGAGTGAGTATGTACAGTACCATATACAAAATTTCCGCCTTGAACAACAACGGGAAAGGTATATAATCGCTACATAAAATAAATTCCCCTTCAATTTTGGAACAACTTCTACCATTAAAATATGTACTATGTCACTTGTATGTATGCACAATAAGATTATGTACCCTGCCCTGCGCCTGTCTACTAATCTCTCCTTAAAGAAATGAATAGCACTAATGTATGTACTGTAAAAAGAATTTACCCCCGAGCATTTCATAGCGACTATCTCTCCTTTTTGTTAGCGCCTCATCAAGTCAACACCCAAAGCATAATCACTCTTTAGGAACAAACTGATCACCGCTAAAGTGCACTCTTCGTTTTCCCATTAACAAGTTTAGAGGATAAGCAAAAGAGTGATCTCCGATTAGCATAGCAAATTCTCTCATGGTGCGCGCGTTATCAACAACTTCAACTGATCTCTCCACCTGCATATCAAAGCGTCTGTTTAATTAGGTTTTTAGTGAGACAGAGATACAAATATTTTATTCATATCAAGCATACAATATCATATGTCTCCAAAAAACAGAAGTTGTCAAAAAAAAAAAAACCTTCTCCAGAGCCATTCGGGCAGCCTCTCTTTCTCGTTGGCGTTGATTCCATTGTTCAGTTTCTTGTTTCATTTTAGTGGTTTTCGTCTCTGCTTCAATTCTGATTCTATCTGTAAAGTTACAAACTCAAACAAGTTAAACAACGTGACAGACAAAGACTTGAATCAAACCACTTTATTATGACCAAGTATTTTAAACAAGCAAGTTAAATCGAGAATAATGTATACTATCGGCACAACAAATGATCAGATATTAAATCTTACGCTTATGACCAAGCACTAAGTTTCAATTCACCTTCATGCTGTTTCTTCTCTAATCTCTGAATTTCTTGTTCCACTTCCCAAGAATCAAAGTTCACATTCTGTAAATCAGAAAACAAGAAGTAATAATTAAGCAACAGTTTCAACTAACTAAAATCAGAAAATCACCAGTCATTAGTGTCATTACTGTATGTTGATCGAAAACAGTCTGCCGCTTTGCCTTAAGGATTGTTTCAGCAAACCGCTTCTTTAGTATTTCAGCTCGCTCTTCTTTTGATTGTGATCCGTAAGCCAAGCTTAGAAAATCTAATATCAGATGAAAGAAGAGAAATATTAAGCACCTTCCTTGTAGATGATCATATAAAGTATGATCGATATATATGGACACAAATTAAGGAACCCGTAATTACCTCTAGAATCCGCTGGTTTAGGTTTGCTCAATGTGGACAAGCTGCAATCCCCACCACTCCTATTCTCCTGGGGTTCACAGTAGAAATCAATAAAGTACTTCCGAGAGACCCCTGAAGATAGGAAAGCAGCAGGGAATCCGGAAAAGAACAGTCTCCCATAATACAACTAAACTTACTTGACCTCTGATGATATCCATTCTTCTACTTTCCACATCCTTTGAACTTACTCTTTTTCTACCATCCACACCATTGAGCTGATCCTTCTCCATCACTGCATTCTGCACCTTGGTTTCTCTATTTGTAAGTGCAGCAACCAAAGATCTCCATTGTGTAACAAAAACTCTGTTTAGCTCCTCCGCCATCTGATAGACTTCATTGCTCGGAGGATAATACCGCATAGCATTAGAGAAAATGAGTTTGACATCAAATCCAAACTCCTCAGCTTGAATGTAAGCGCTCTCTTTCAGTTTTGATTCTATCGTTCCAAGATCCATAGGATGAGAAACAATGGAAACGTAATCGAATGCGACAGGTTCCAGTGGTTTGGTGAATGCCCAGCCATGCTTATGATCCATAAGCTTCTTCAACAAAAGATAGCACTTCTTAGAAGTAATCCATCCATCTTGGGCCTCTTTTTCGGAACACGAACAACGAGAACTGTGAATGTGACTGTGACTGTTTCTGCCCCATTTTAGTGCCAAAGGTAGTCCTGGTTTCCAACTCCTTCCCCTTATCAACTTCCAGAGTTTTTCTGTACATCTGAGAGTCACCCTTCTTCAGATTGCTCAGATCAGCTTCACTACTGCACTTAGATTAGTTTTCAGCTTCTCTATGGCTATTATCACCTCCAGGACTTGATGGACTCCTAGAAATATGTCCAATTGAATCTGGCTCTGGGGCGAATATCCTTTTGAGATTGGGCTTCTTGACTGATTTTGGACAATCCATGGTGAGCAGTTTTAAAGAATAAGGCAATTCAACTCTGTTCGACGTTCCTATATGGGAAAATTTGGAGCTAGACTAGATCAACTTCTTATTCATATATGGAAAAGAAAATCAGAACGAGATACAAAGTATTTAGAACCAAAATCAACATTTTTTACCGAATGTTTATAAATTCATCTTACGATGAAAAACGGAACGGAAACAGAACCGGAACTACTACTACTCATAATTTGAATTCACTAAATATAGGAATACAAATTTTGCTGCTCAGATCGCCGATCATTACCTAAAACATATTTAGCCGGTTCGTGAAAGTAAAAGTTTGGGAAAATTCACGATATACCCCTGTTTTCTTTCGTAATTCACAATATACCCCTGTGATTTTCGTAATTCACAATATATCCCTGTGATTTTCGTAATTCAACTTTAAACATGCTTAAATGCTGTCCAAAATTGATGAAACTTTACATGGACGATACTAAAGTGTTATATTTTGGTCCAATATCAAATTTGAAATTTTTTAAACTCACATGTGACCTGTGGGCCCAATGAATATGTGACTGTTCATTGGGTCCCACAAGTCACATGTGAACTTAATAAACTTCAAATTTGATATTAAACTAAAAAATAACACTTTTGCATTATCCGTGTAAAGTTTTAATAATTTTAGACAACATTTAAACATGTTTAAAGTTGAATTACTAAAACCACAGAGGTATATTGTGAATTACGAAAGAACAGGGTATCTCATGAATTTTCCCAAAAAGTTTTGAAGCAATATTTCTTTATAGATAGCTAACGTTAAGTATCTCTCGCATCCTAACTGGTATATCATAACATGATCCCCCATAGACATTCAGAGTTCGATAGAATAATCAAACTGACGTTTACACTCGTAATCGTTTCCGTTTCAAATTAGGAGAAAAATCAAACTACTTATCTGAAATATATAAGTTGCAATTTCCTACCTTCTAAACTACATAAAGCGCGTTTAACTTCAACCACGCACATAATGTGTGCATAGCAAGGGATCGGTAGAGTAACTAATCGAGAGAAACATTAAGGGTCCGGTTTTATTATTTTTTAATATTATTATTAATTTTTTTGAAAAAATATAGATTATGTATAATATTAATATATTAATTATATAATGTGTATATGTTGTATGTAATATTAAGATATTATTATATTTTAATAAATAGTAAAAGGTATTATATAAAGTTAAATTATATATACTCACTTTTGTTATAAATACTTGATTTTCTAGTTATAGGCATAAGAATTAAAGACGAAAAGTTAGACTATTTTGCCCTTAATTTTTGCATTGAGAATTGAAATAATTTGAAAAGTAGAGGTGTGAAATTAAAGAGGATAGATATTGAAAAATAGATGACAAAAAAGACTAGAATACGTTATATTTTGAAAATAGTGAAAGGACCCAAATAATCATATATTGAGAACAAGAGGGAGTATAATTATATTTATAAAACTATATAAGATAATAAACCGGGTCGGACTTAGTTGCGGACCTAATTTTTGCCGAAGCCCGCCCGGTTTTCATTTGGGCTTGATTTGTTGTCCAAGCCCGTCTGAAATTTTTTTGGACGGGCTTTATTTTTGAGCCGGGCCGGATTAGGCCGTCTGGCCAGGTCATTGTTGATCAGCTCTACAGTATTGAAAGTCTTTTCAGGGTACAGATGCGCATCTAAGATCATTTACCGGAGGTTCTTAGCAAGGGATATATAGCTTGAAGAACTACTTTAATCGATACGGCTCCACTTGCTTGAAATATCCACCACTTTTTATCAATTGTTTGACTCGATCAATACGAAACTAGAAATTCGAGCTTTCACACTCTTTTTGAGATCACCAGGAGCACCCACATATTGTGAACCCATGAGAGGCATGAACCAGTAAGGAAGCTACTGAAATACCCGTAAAAAAATTCTAGAATATTATAAATTATTTGTTATAATTATTTTATCAATTGGATATGGTTTTACAATTTGGTTGATATTGGGAATGATGCTAAATAATTATTTTACTTAATTATGAGAAATATATGATATAGATGAGTTATAATTATGCTTTAATATTTTTAGCTATGACCTTAATAAGTGAGAGACTATTGAAATAATGGTGATAATATAGTTTAATTAGTTTTTAGGAATTATGTTAATAATTGGGGCAAGGGGATTAACCTAATTTATTCCTCTCTTTTTCCCTTTCCTCATTATCTTTTTCACGGCTCTTCCTTCTCCTAACTGGCGCCTCTCATCCTCTCTTCATTCTCCTCAACTTCCCTCTTCTTCCACTTTACATCTCTCCCTCCATCGGTGTTGTCCTCCAGTTAGTTGAAGGGTAAGTATAATTATATTAGTTGGGGTTACAAGGTTATAATTCGATTACGTTTTGTTGGTGGATGGTTGAAAGTGTGTATATTAAATTTTAGATCTCGAGTTCGTTAATGGTGGATGCTATTGGTTGTGGGTGATTGTCTCTTCTTGGTTGGACATGAACCCCAGGTAAATTTCTGTGCTCATATTGATTTATTACGTGGATTGTGGTTATTGAAAGATGATTCAAACCCTAATTATGGGATTTGGAAATTGGGAATTTATTCCCCGCGAATTGTGAACTGATGGTTGAGATTTTACAACTAAGGTTTTACTACTATTTTGGGAGCCTTTCACTGGAATGATTGCTTTATTGGTTCCAAATGGTGCTCCGTGTAATTTTTTGGTACATTTGGTATTTCGTGTAAATTGTTGGTACTTTTTACCCCATGTATATTTTTAATTGTGTTGCGAACAATGAAACGCGGTTAAGCTCTATGATCTACTGCTTTAGGTCAGAAGTACCTTTTGGGGGGTGTGCACACTTAAGGACTTAGGGTGAGGTGGTATTATTGTTGCGGCCTCAATATGGGTGTCCATCCGCGTATACTTTGTGATTTGTTCCTAGTGAAAGCTACCCTGCTATTTTAATGGATATTGTCTACTGGAAAAATGGTTTCGGATTGTTGGTTTATAATTCCTTCTGTTTGTCTGCTTAATTGTTAAAAAAGGATTTCAAAATGTATTTTACGCAATGAGGCATAATGTACTTAGTTTCATTGATTTGCGCAGTCCCTTCTTGTTTCTATATATGTTTTCTGATCGCAGGTAGGGATGACTAAGCCTTGGGTTGGGTCGTGTTACCACATAGATGATAGGAGTGATTACATGTTGTTGCGATGACATTACTTTAACAAACAATGTTGTGGATTCTTATTTCTACGTTTTGTTGGGATTAGCCTGAGCACTCAAGTGGTTGAGTGTGGTGGTAATGCCCTGGATTTATTTTACATTCCGTTGTAGTATTTTTGGTAAACTGTGGTACATTATGCTTATGATTTATTCATCTTAATTACAATTGAAGTTATTGTATTAATGTGCTCTTTCTAAGGATGTTTTCAGTTTGATTTTTGCAACTTTGGACCTGTCCAAATGCAAGTTCGAACAGGCCCCGAGAGTTATTTTGTTTTCATAGTTTAGTGGTGTCCGAACATCTGTCTGAACTTACATGTTCGGACAGCATGCAAGGACGGGTCTGGCGTGTAAGTCCCGGCATTGGTCTGTGTGGAGGGTGATTTTTCAGTATGAGGGGGGTCTATATAAATATGGTCCTGACTGAGAAGCCTAGATCCTAGAAACTGCCATTCTGTGGAGGGCGAAAACCCGTTATTCTGGCATCCCACAAATACCTACTACATCGTCCGTCTTTCCCAGAAAGCTTATGGGGAATGCTAGTGAGCACTACACCCGCTCTCAATGGGCTCCACGCGGACTTATGCCCTAAGGGCGGAAATGACTAGAGTCGCCACCTAGTTTGACCTAAGGAACTAGGAAGGGAGGAGGAGGGTTCTAAGAACCGTTAATTGACTATGAGATTTTTGCCTGTGGATAGGACTTATCCGGTCATTTCAGAGATTCTGTTGTGGGTTCGCACTGGGTTACACCCCTTAGAAGTGGCAATGACCATGACTTTGGATTGGTGCTCGAGGAAACCTCGGTCTCCAATTGTCGGGATTACCTTCTTACAAAACCTTATTAAAAAGATTCATTTAAAAGCCAAGGATAGGATTAGGATGGGAAGGGAGAAAGAGAGTGGATGAGGCGAGCTTTTCTGCCAAGCTAGCGCCAAGAAGAGGAATTGCTTAATTCAGATGAATATAGAATGAAGGTTTGGGAACAGTTAGGATTAAGTGAATAGACAAGACTTAGAGTCTGATGGTTTGAAGTTTGTGGGAGCCGAAGAAGGGTTGAGAGTTTCTAGAGGTATGAAGAACACCTTAGAGGGGGAAAGGGATTTTTTGTTTGGAATGGGGTCACACCCTAGATGGGCTGCCTACGTACTCAACTCCCTGTTGAGATCAGACCTTATGTAGTTCAGGGTTTTTGGGCTCTGGAAGTTTTGAGGTTTTGAAGGGTTTTGAGGGGTTTAGAGTTTCGAGAAGTTTCGGGTTTGGGATGCTAGTCTATGAGATGCTCGGGTCTATGAGACATTTAGAATATTCAGATGATGAAAGGAATGAGATATCGGAGTCTGTGAGACACTAGAGTCTGTGAGACATTTGAAACCTTGAGATGTCGAAGTCTATGAGACGCTTGGGTCTATGAGACGCTCGGTCTGTAAGACGCTCAGATCTGTGAGATATTTGAATCATTGGAATGACAAAGTCTGCGAGACGCTCGGGTCTATGAGACGTTTAGAGTGTAGGGGAAATTGGAATGGAATTGAAAAAATGAATTAAAATCGAGGTTGAATTGGAGTTGAATGAATATTGATTTGAATTGGAACTGAAATGAATTTGGATTTGAATGAGCTTGAGCTTGAATTTGAATTGAATTTGGATTTGAATTAAATTTGGATTTGAATGAGTTTGGAATTGAATTAAATTTGGATTTGAATGAGTTTGGAATTGAATTGAATTTGGATTTGAATGAGTTTGGAATTGAATTGAAATTGGATTTGAATGAGTTTTTGAATTGAACTTTTTGAATTGAATTGAATGTTTGAATTGAATTGAAGTTAGAATGAATGGATTGAAATGAATTTTGAATTGAATTGAATTAAGAATAGAATTAAGAATTGAATGAATTGAATTGAAATTGGATTTGAATTCGAAATGAAATTAAATCGATTTTGGATTGGAATTGAGAAGAATTGGGATGGAATTGAAGTTGTGGGCAAAATTTAAGCTAATGGGTCGGGTTTGGGCCTTGGAAAGCGGGCCGAGTTGGACCACAAAAAATGAAGACGGGCCAGACTGGGCCTTGGATAAGTAGGCTAGATTTGGGCCTCAATTGGGCCTCGAATTGGGCCTTGAGTCGGACTTTGAATTGGGCCTCGAATTGCTAATGAGCTGATTGGAGTTGGGCAGATTTTGGAGTGCATTTTGGCTGGTTTCATGGAGTTGGGCCGGGTTATGTGGGTTTTGGACCGAAGTTGGTCTTTGGGCTGAAATTTGTTTTTGGGCTGAATTGGCCTTTTGGGATAGGCTAGGGTTTGATTTGGACGTTTGGGCCCAATTTGGGCTTTAGGCTTTGAGAAATGGGCCAAATATGGGCCTTTCAATTTGGGCAAATTTGTGATTGGGCTAAAGTGTAACACCCCTACATCGTACTTCACAACTAATTGAAATCGCAGCGGAAATAAAAAACTAAACATTAACTAAACGCTTCGGTGCTACAACGCCGTCAACCACCCACGTAGTTAACAAGGCAGAATAAATACAAGTGTACCGGTCTGATGATCAGACTCCCGAGCATAGAACTATAACCATAAATACATCATAAACAATACCGAGTATTTAATTACATTCCCTCACTGTAAACTGCCAATATACCGCCACAGTAGTATCAACGGAATCAAAATATAATGCCACGGGAGCACAGGCACATCCCGGGCTCAACATCCAAAACAACCCAAAAGTACATCTGCAGCCTAGAATCTACAGCCACTCTGCTTCCTCGATCCTCATCCTGCAGTAAAAATATGGAACCCCCGAGGGGGTCAGCAACCCTTGGCTGGCATGGTTAACGCGCAGCCCATCGGCTACCGGGATACGCGCAACTAATTGTCATGATGACATGGCATTCATTTTAAACATAACATAACATAACATGTGGCATAGCATTATCATTGCATAGCACAACATCACATACACAGTGGATACTCTTTCCACAATCACAAACCAAGAAGGTTAAACAACATAAGAGCCTAGAGAATGATTCACTCTCATGTTAAGCTCGTTACACACACTCATTACCGTTCTGTATTCGAACGAGTAACTTAAGTCACAGATGGTTCGGATCTTGTGACCCGAACACACCACACAAACACATGTTTTAATGTCTAAACTTATGCTTGATTACCTACATTATACCCCCTAGGGTTTATTAATTAAGCCATACTTTTATGTTTTTTTTTACAAGTTTAGGTCCGACCGAACTTACCGACCGACCTTACACAAGGTCGGTCCATTCCAGAACATATTACCGTCAAAATTTTCTACTCCGACCGACCTTGTAAGTTCGGTCACATGTTCGGTCAATTCCCGAGAGTTTCATACCTTTGAAAATTCAGGCCCGACCGATCTTGTCAAGTCCGGTCGCAAGATCGGTCGATTCCCGAGACTCACTCACGTACAAAAATTTAGGCATGACCGAACTTGTAAGTCCGGTCCCAAGTTCGGTCTATTCCAGAGACTCAATCCGTACTAAAAATCCATGCCTGACCGACCTTGCAAGTCCGGTCCCCAAGGTCGGTCCATTCCAGAAACCATTTCTCGCAGGGTAAACTGGGCTTGACCGATCTTGGCAAGTTCGGTCGCAAGATCAGTCTGCTCCAGCCCTTATTTTTCATTGCCCATTTAACTCCAAACTTCACCTCATATATCCTAGTATGTCCTAACCTTATTTGGGCACTTCAAACACATCTTAAGACCTCCTTAAAACCCCTTAAATCATTCACTAAAATCCTCCTCAAGCATTTACACAAATGCTTATAAAAAGGTTTTACTTATAATGTTTTTGTCAAGTTTCTTCTATGTGTTTTCATACCTATAACTCCCACTATTCCCAAATGTTTTCTCACCACTACAACATCATCTCCCAAGCATCTTTTCTTCCTAAACAACTCATTGAACATCTTTACAAGTTATAGCTTCCCATGCAACAAATCACTTCATCCCTTTTTCACTAACAATACACAAGTCCTAAATACAATCTCACCATGATCTTGAAATGTCCCAAAACATTCTTTTGCATTCTAAATCCTCTAGAACATTGCCTAAGCCCTTTTTACATCTTTAAACACCTTAATGCATGTTTCTTCCACTAGTTGAACACTTAACCATTCTAAACATTTCTTAACTTACCAAACTCATTTTAAACACCTAAAGCTTCTTATACATTATCTAAATTTCAACATGGGTTCTCCTAGAACATTACCAAACTAAAACACATTGTTTTCACCATTTAACATCCGAGAACACTAAAATCCATCAAACACATTCTTATACACAAAACTTCACTCATTTAGCACTACATCACAATATAGTGCATAATTTAAATTGCTTGGCACTTAGGCCCTTAAATAACATGGCTCTTAGGCCCTTAAGATGCATAAATCATAAACACTGAATTTCCCACATTATATTTGCCTTTGACCTGCAAATACACTCAACAACACATATGCCTTTTACTAAGCCTTTGAGAACATTTTTACTAAGTCATTCACCATTGGCTCCTTAGATCATTTTAACAAGCAATATAAGCTCAATTCTCCTAAGACTTTAAACCACATTAGGTTAGCACATTTACCTCTTTTCCTCACAACTTATTTCTTGTTTCCTTGATTAAAATCGGTAATGATGTTTGGTTTGCTTGTCAACTTCTAAACAATATACAAACAATATAATGAGTTTCAAGCTTTAAGCTTCATCTCATTGTAAACCCTAGATTATACATTGTTTTTAAAAACATTAAGATAGTTGTTTTACCTTAGAACTTGAAGAGAGTTTGAATATATATCAAGAGAGGACTCCACCTAGTCCATGAAAGGTTGAAATGAAGCTAGAACAAGGCAAGGTAAGGGCACCATTAGTGGTGATTTTCGGACAACATAATAACATGAAGGAAATGTTATTTTTCTTTGAGTTTCCTTACCTAGAAGCAAAGGAGAACAACAATATGTGAAAAGATGAGCTCAAGCTCCTCCCATGGAGATTCTTCTTGGCACCGAAATGGAGCTCTTGAGATTTTGAGAGGATAGAATTGAAGAGCTTGATGAGAGGAAGAGAATGGTGGTCTTAGAATTTAATTTGGCAAAATGAGCTAGGAGATACAAGTGGTCAAAGATGGAAAATGATGGTGGTGTTGGTGTTGCTGTAGCAAACCGTGAATGAGAGCAAGAAGGAGATAGAAGAGAGGTTGAAGACGTGTGAAATGAGAGAAATGAGAGAATGAAGATTGGTTTTGCTTTTTAGAAGATATTTATACCTTAAAGCAAATAGTAACCATTAGTCATCACTTATTACTTAATAAACTTACATGTGTGGTGACTCATTACTACAAAAACCGGCCCCCTTTATGTTACTAAGGGTATTTTAGTCTTTGTTTATCAATTTAATTACTTATACAAACATATGTTACAAACTAGCTTATTTTAGTTACTATTCACTAAAACAAGGCACATAGATGTGAAATTTTTGATTTCCCATTGATATAGACTTCCAAATGTGATACTATATAGTACACATGTTAATTAAAGAGTAATGATGGACATTTTGCCATTCAAAACTCATTTACAAGACAATTTTTCAAAAATGTGCTTTTAGACTCCTTAAAGCACATTTTGTGTTTTAACTTGTTTCCAAGCTTGGTTTTCTTTGGTAATTGGTTTAATATGTTCATTAGTATATAAATAAGGTCTTGGTAAGCTCATTAGGTCTTACCCAAGCTTATCCCAAGCTTAGAGCACATTTTAGCCCTAATTGACTTTAAGGCATTTATATGTGTTTTCTATGGTTTAAATTATTTACTAATGTTTCTAAGACTCTTTTTAGTCTTAATATACCATATTTAAATGTTTAAACAACATACTAAGGTTTGGGGTATTTCAATCTACCCCCCTTAAAAGAACTTTGTCCTCAAAGTTCACACTTCCACATATCCTAAATGTTAGAACACGGGAATACATATAAACAATATTTCCATACAACATTTACAACACACTTACATAACATTGGACACAAAGTCCATACAACATAACATCGGACACAAGGTCCATACAACATAACATCGGACACAAGGTCCATACAACACAACATCGTTCAGACACAACGGTCTGTAACATAACAACATAACATAGACGATGTATTTAAATACATGTCGTACACACATAACCGAAACGGCTCTACCCCCCTTAAAAAGGGGTACGCCCCGTACCCTATACACATAGACACTAAGAAGTAAACAATGACGGGTACTTCGCCTTCATCTTATCTTCCAGCTCCCAAGTGGCCTCCTCAACGTCCTGGTTAAACCAAAGAACCTTCACTAGTCTCACTGACTTATGGCGAGTGTCTCGAGTCTTAGTATCCAGAATCCGTACGGAAGTCTCCACTGATCGCATGGTCGGCTCTAAGGTTAGCCTTTCAGGCTGAAGCACATGAGACGGATGAGACATATATTTCTTCAACTGGGACACATGAAATACATCATGTACCTTGCCCAGCTCGACGGGTAAATCAAGTCTGTAACCTACCGGGCCGATCCGCTCCGTCACAACATAAGGCCCCACATATTTTGGGCTCAACTTGCCTTTCTGGCCAAAACGAAATACTCCCTTCATGGGGGATACCCTGAGAAATACCTGATCGCCCACGGCGAACTCCAGGTCACGTCTGCGCACATCTGCGTACGACTTTTGTCTATCCTGAGCTGCCTTCATGTTAGCCCGGATCTGGCGAACTTCTGCCTGAACTTGTTCCAGATACTCTGGTCCTATAATGACCGTCTCACTCGACTCATCCCAACATAATGGCGTGCGGCATGGTCTACCGTACAAAGCCTGGAAGGGAGACATCTTGATCGAAGCGTGGTAACTGTTGTTGTAGCTAAACTCGATCAGATGTAACTTGTCAATCCAACTGGTCTGAAAGTCAAGTGCACATGCACGTAACATATCCTCAAGTGTCTGGATGGTACGCTCACTCTGACCATCTGTCTGTGGTGGAACGCTATACTTAGCTTTAGCTCGGTACCAAGCGCTTCCTATGTGGATTTCCAATACCTTGAGAGGAATCTGGTATCCCTGTCAGATACAATTGTTTTCGGTACCCCATGATTTCTTACAATCTCTCTGTCGAAGAGTTCTGCTAGTTTTACCACTTTCCAGGTGTCCTTCATCGGTATGAATCGAGCCACCTTGGTCAGTCGGTCAACAACAACCCAAATCATATTCAGACCTCCCCTTGTAGGCGGAAGCCCTACTACGAAGTCCATAGAATATCATGGAACTTCCACTCAGGCACTAGCATTGGCTGTACCATACCACCAGACCGTCGATGCTCAAACTTGACCTTCTGACAAGTGAGACACCTCACACATAATCATTAACATCCTTTTTCATGCCAGTCCACCAAAAATAACGTTTCATACCCTTATACATCTTTGAAGCTCCGGGGTGAATCGAAACCGTAGAACAATGGGATTCACTTAGTATGCGCTCCTTCAGCTCAGCGCTACTCCTCGGAATACACAGTCGGCCATTGAGCCTAATCAGGTCATCATCGTGGTTATTGACAAATAATACTATACATGTATTTCAATATGGTTATATATAAACCTTGAAAACTCAAAGGTAACTCTTAAGCCTAATACATAACTATAATTTAATGCCACCTCATATAATATTCTTTTATTGGTATTATGTAGGGGTTTAGTTTAACTTATTAATTCCTTCGTATTATATTTCCTATAAGGTATTTAATTTTATTATGTTTACTGTGTATATTATACTAGGATTTGTACAAAACATTATTTATGTAGTTTTATTGTATTTAATTATTTATATTAACTTTGACACACACCTACATCCAAAATATGGTTAATAAAATAAAGTATTTCCCTTAGTTTCAATTAAGTATATTAACTACCATATTATATAATTAATATAAATGTAGATTAATTTAGCTCCTTGATTTAACCTAAGTTACTATTTTATTTCTTTTACATATATGTGTAAAAATATATATATATTCCTTAGTTTTAATTAAGAATATTAACTCCCATATAATATAATAAATAAAACGTAAAAATAATTATATTCCTTGATTTATATAAGTTTCCACTTAAATATGTATATATACATATATGTATATAATTTCACTTCTATTAAAAACTAATACCTAAACATTTATAAACTTACTTTTAAAGTGTTAATTTAGTGTTCCATATTTTTCCCAGCTTAAAAGGTTTATTAACAAACCATACTTTAATTTTTGGTTACATTAAAAACCATATATTATAAGTTATTCTTATG
Source organism: Limonium bicolor (assembly GCA_023374045.1). Taxonomy (NCBI): domain Eukaryota; kingdom Viridiplantae; phylum Streptophyta; class Magnoliopsida; order Caryophyllales; family Plumbaginaceae; genus Limonium; species Limonium bicolor. Next base: position 37,202,154 of record CM041776.1, read on the forward strand.
AAAAACTCATAAACACAATTTTTAAAACCATTTACCATTGCCCAAAAATTCCCAAACTTAATATACAGTAACTATAACATTTTAGACATATTATAAAATTTTTATTTCATAAAAATATCTTTTTAATTAAGCCAAATAATTCCAGAAAACCCGTAACTTGCAAAAATCATACCTTATGTTTAAAAACTCCAAAACCATAATAATTTACATCAAAATAAGCTAGATTAAATAAGGAATCTATGGTTAAAATTTCAAGTCAAAACACATTCGGGAAGGTATTTAAATTAACTCAACAAGTTAGGGTTATTTACTGAAATCATAATAAAACTTAATCTTTTAATTTGAAACGATCTAATCTCAGCCGTCCGTTTCTTATAACTACAATCGGACGGCTGCTGAAAGCCCAGTTCTTCATCCGCCCCCAAATCGACTCGAGTACTAAATCTCGATTTTCTCACAATCTACAGAACGAAATCGAGTGATTCTTGTTTCTATAGTTTAGAAATCAAATTTCGGTTCTAATGATACTAATTTCCCCAATTATAATGCAGTATACGATGGGATTCGAATTCAAATCGAAGTTAGGGTTCAAAGTTCGATTCGATTACAATCTTGCAAACTTCTACACATACAGAGCATAATAACCTCAATTGGTTGTTGGGTTAGGTCGGATACATGATTACTAACAGCAATAACGGAGCAATTTGACCGGAAACTCACCGGAGTTGCAAAAACGGAGGAATTCGATTTCGGGAAATCTGGAAAAATCCGAACTTGAGCTGTTCGAGTAGTGAACTTTGGAGATCTATAAAATACGTTCTAGATCGATTTAGGCCATGTTCTTGGGCTCATTAGAAAGAAGAAACATAGCTCTACACAATGATAGCAAGAACTAATCCTAAATCGCATCACACAGGAAGAAATTGAAGTCGCAAATCACGAGTTTACCTCTCTGTTTCGGTATTATTTTATGTGCTGGCGAGACCGAAACTTTAGACATCTTTCCTTTCCAATCGGTTGAGAATTGGCTTAGACCATAAACATGAAAGTTTTAGAGAAATTATAGCTCTTCAAAACGAGCTAAAGAACATGGAATTTGGATGAGTAACGAAGAAGTTATGGCTGATCGAAGTTACCTGATTTGAAGAGAAAACTGGAATTGCAGTTTCGGTTTTTGCAGGGTGGCTACTTTGACTCGATTTTCCGGTTGATTCAGAATGAATTAGGGTTTGTATGAGTTATAGTTGTTTATAGGGAATGTAAGAGAAGACAACAAAGAAGACGACATTGAAAAATATAGAGAGATGAAAAAGTTATAGCCGTCTAAAGTTAGGGCAAAATCAAGAATTCTGTTACCGAAATTCAAGGGATAAATTGGCTAAGTGTTGGCGACCCGTGACAGAGTGACACGTGGCATCTTTCAAATTTTTGACTCAAAACTTCAATCTAGCATAACTTTGGCTAGGATGATCCGTTTTTGACGTTCTTTTATCGATCTTCATGGTTTTCCATAACCTATTTATTGGTATAGGTTTCATGACCTGGTTTGACCATTCTCAAAAAGTCAACTCTTACAAGGCTTAATAAGCTTTAAGGTTTCTAGAATTTTATATTGACTTTTATGTTTCAAAACAATGTTCCAACACTTCCTAAAATCTTTATAATATAATTGGAGTGTTTAGAAATTTTCCCAAGATTTATTGACTTATAAATCTTATTATTAAATTCATAATACTATATAATAATATATAATAATTAGGGTTAAATAGGAAAAACCCCTAAATAAATTTCACAATTCCATATAATAATTTAATATTCATAATTCCATATAATAATTTAATATTCATAATTCCATATAATAATTTAATTCTTAATAGTATTATTAAAGGTTTAATAAAAGAAATCCCCTAAATTAATTTAAATTAATTTAGGGGTATTTCAGTATATCCCCCTTAAAAGAAACTTCGCCTCGAAGTTTAAAAATCAACTAATAGCCACTCACACCGCTTCGGGTGTGCTGAGACAATAATAATAATTCCAATGAAATTCCATACCAAACCAATCCTTTATTTCCATCCATTTCCATAACAACATTCCACCCAAGATTACTCAAAAATCAAACTGAACCAGAATATACCATGATGAAAATCCAAAAGTCACATACTGAGTCATAACTGAGTCATAATGTAAAAACCAAGCACATACAAACACCTCTCATTCTGCTAATACTGTTCTCCTTTTACTAACAATGCAACAAGGCATAATCCGGATGAGATAACGAAGGAGGAGTATGCCAGCATATCCCCCTTAAAAGAGCTAAGGTACGCCCTCGTACCGCTACTAACGACATTCAAAGAATTCAACACCTTATTAACCAGCTTTGTTGTGAATTTACTGCACCGTTGATTTTATCTATGATCGTTACATATATCTGTATCTCTTGATTGTTATGTAATTGTATTTCCTTGGTGGTTATAAGATTTTATCTTATGATTATTATCCGTTCATTTAATGACTGATACGAATTATATGTCCATATATGATCATTTATCATATCAATTATATTACCAAGCTATAAACCAGGTGTAACGTACTTGAGTAGTTTAACATAATATTCCGATCATTTAATAATCCTCAATAATCTTCCAAAATTATCTTCAAAGGTTTATTAGTCAACCATATGTTAAAACTCTATTATATAAATATTTCCTGTGACTTTTCAAGTTTCAATTGTTTTTTTATAATTAACTATCGTATTTTAGATGATTCATTCAGTGTTTACTTTATAAAATTTACTTATTATATAGCTTCACTCAAGGCGGAATTTTAGGAAGTTCTTCCAAAATCTGATTCCTTTATCTTAAAATTTATATATTATATTTTTTAAGGTAGGGACTCTATATAAAATTTTAAGTCAAATGAGCTAGTCTAATGAAAACTCACTCACTCTTGGTAATTATTTTTCTTAAGGTTTGTTCTATGTAAGTATTCTCCTTATTATTAAATCTTAGTACTCCCTTAGACAATGGTGGCTTTTGTAATTATCACTCTTAGTGTGACTTCTAAGATTTTATCTATGTATAAGGTTAAACTTCTAAATAAACATGAGGATTTCCAAATCTTTAAGTAACTCTCAAATTTTCACTAGACACTCAATACTCTAAGTATTTAAGGCTCAATAACATTTAGTTTATTATTACTCATGTGTTTTCACTCCATAGGTAAGTATTTTTCACCAAAGATTTAACTCGGTAAACTCTTTACATGTATGAGTTTAGTACTGGATCTTAATATATAAGTTTTGAATTGTTCATTGTGGCTAGTAATGAAATATGCCTAGCTCAAGATTTCATGATGGTAACGTCTTACCACCACTTCCCCTCAAGTTCAACCCAATCCATCACTTGCGTAGAAGTTTATTTACGGTTAGATGACAAGGTTTGCCTAGCCCCTAAACTTCTAGAAGTGGGTGTGCACCCCCACTACTTTCAGCCTAGGATTTCGTCGCACCAGGCACTTCCCGTAGGGTGTTAGGTTTATGTGTTTTCTTTCTAAAGTTAACATAGAGTTTTAATGTGTTTTACAAGTTCAGATGTTGATCTTTTCTAATACGCTACTAGTTCTTGTTAGCTTAATAATTTTCGAGACTTAAGATTTATCTTAAACATTATCTTTAGGTAATAAATTGATACTAAGTAGTTCATGAGATTTATTTTCAAACTTTAAAGGAGTTGAAGTACTTTCACATAATATCAATACTAATTTAGTTATGTAAAGTTCTCTTTGTATACTGTTTTCAACCAAAAGTATTCTTTAAAATTTTAGGAATTTGTGTACTAGCTTTTAAAGGATTGCATTTTTAGCAATGTATTCTCCATGAGTATGCTTTTGAAATATAGCTTAATATTTGGTTTATCTCAACCAAAATCTTATCGTACTTAATATAGGATGTTCCAAACTTATATATATATATTTGTAGTTTATTGTTGGAACGGTATAACAACACATCACACTCAACAGACATTCACAAAGAAAAGTGTGTAAAAGAATCGTTCACAATTCCAAAAAGGGTTAGGAGTCGTGCCTTACTGGAGTCCTCACTTCCCAATTCTACCCCAGTTCCCCAGTTTTAAGTGCACCTATAATCTAAGTATTTCACTCGGCTTGTTTTCTCGGGTTCAGAGCGTAACTACGCTCTGATACCACTTTCTGTAACGCCCCTATTAACCATAAATACAGCGGAAATAAAACTCTAAGGCGATTACAGACCATCGGGTTCCAAACACCCGGCACCAAACCTCACCAATTACAACTTACAATCTACAAAAGCTACGATCTGAACTCGAGAAAAACTTAACACAAACATAATAGAAATTAAACACATTAACTCTCCACAAAACCTAGTCCCATCCTAAACGCTCATTCTCTTCGTGGCCACCTGTAAATCAATTCGTACCTGCAAGATGAAACCAAGCAGCCCACCCCGAAAGGGGCGGGTCAGTTCCCTGGAATGGAACTGGTACAATTCTCCAAAACAAACTTATAAAACATAACTCTTCAAAATAAACAGTAACTTGAAATTAAACTCTTGAAAGTAAAGCAGGGAAACAAGGCACTTTAAAATCACCAAGCCAAAGATAACAAGTTAAGGATAAAGATAAATGATAAAAAGGTAAAGTTAGTGAAACAGAATCACATCATGTGTTAGTGAACATCCATTTCCTTAGTTAAACCCAATTCCCATTAGGAGTAGAAAAACTCAGATAGTCACAAAGGACTAGGAATGATAAAACAGATCCAAGAACCAAGAACTCAAGAGTGGAATAGTTTCAACTGGGAGAGATGGCCCCCACCGCCAATCATGTCCTTTTAGGACAGGGGATATACAGCCCCTCACTGTTTATCACGTCCACTAAGGACAGGGGATATACAGCCCCTCACTGTCTATCACGTCCACTAAGGACAGGGGATATACAGCCCCTCACTGTCTATCACGTCCACTAAGGACAGGGGATATACAGCCCCTCACTGTCTATCACGTCCCTTTCTGGGACAGGGGATATACAGCCCCTCACTGTTACCATTGAAGACGCGCGCACGTCGAAAGAAAGATTTCCAAGATTGACCCGTTTCCAAATTCCCACTAGATCACCAACTACCCAGAGCAATACCAAAACACTCAGTCCTACAGAGTGCAGAAGCGTAAACCCCAAGCAGTCAATGTCTAATGGAACAACCAAATAGAAGGAACCAATACCCAAGTGAGTTTCACATCTAAGGGTCAGTCAGTCACACAAGCTGGGTTAGTCACACAACCATTTCCTTTTTAGAAATTCCTCTTAAAGTCAGTTAGCGTTTTCCAAAACATTCCACAAGTCAATCAGCAAAAATATCGGAGTACGAGAAATCGTACCAAACATTCCATAAAGTCCAAAACACAACAAGCTGAGTACGAGAAATCGTACCTGGGTAACGCTGTAGCAGTTCTAGTCAACTTGCACAAACAATCAACAGTACTCTGAAGAATATTAAAGGTAGTCTATCATCAATCACTTGTAGCCTAAGTTAAGCTTAAATAAACTCCTTACTCTTATTCCAAAGTCTCGATTGTCTTTTAAGCCCTCACTCATGTGTTATGTATAATCTTTGAGTTATTTGAGAACGTTGTATAGCCCAAGGTGGCAAGATCAAGGAATGTATTCGATCAACATTTGCTAATTGTCCACTCCTATCCACTTTATTCATACTTAACCACAATCCTCACATTCAAGCCTTTTGAGACCTCTATATCATAAATGTGTTTATGTTATATAATAAATCTAAGAATTTCGATAATAATCTTAAGCTCAATACCTTTATTCTTAATTTAGAATAAACATTGTATTACGACCTATGATGGACTCATCTCAGAATACTATACTATTATCTCACAATGTAAAGATTATGTATTTAAACAATATCTACTAGACAACCCATTATGATTAAGTCTTTCCCTTAACTTAATTAAGATCTACATCTTGTATATTGGAATCATAATGTTGTAGATACAATATATAACTTAATTGAGCCACTACACTCAATTATCATATCCTTAGTTCAGAATGACTTCCTATTATAACCGTCTAATAATCTTGCCATAAGATGTTGAATTACCTCTCATATTGAAACAACTATATTATAGTTAACTTAGACTTATCAAACCCTCACATTTAGTATTCACAAGGTACATTATTTGCTTAATTATTACCTATATAATAAGGTGTTTAAATATAACCTTTTATGTATCCTTACTTACCTTTAATCTCATAAATGTTTTATTTTTACACACATACACTCTATAGACTATGTATAATCCTTTTGTACTAACCTTCATAAACTTAAGCCTTAAATACGTTTTAAATTGTTTTACAAAACCTAAAGTTTCAAAGGAATAACCTAATAAATTAATTTCCTTTATTGTATTTAGGATGGACAATATATCTACATAGAGTAGAATTTATCAGAGAATTAAATTCTGGTTCATAAGTGAAATTGTTAGGTATTTAATAAGATAATCTATTATGAAAATTCTCATATCTTATATTCAAATAACCTATCATTACGTCCCATTACCGTAAAGTATATCAATATAATATCTTATGTAACTTAGTTTTATCTGACAAAAGGTTCAAAGGTTTTAAGTATCAAATTCCTATTTAAAAACCTTCCTATAAATTCTCACTACTAAATATCTCACTTAACTGTAAACTCACCTCCTAAGTATTAATAATAAATGTTATAAATGTATTTCATATGGCTTATCTAATGTCAAGAAACTTAAGGATAATTATTTAGATAATTTCCAAATCATCGTTTAATATAGATTATATCATAATCCTTTTAATGATTCTATCTTAAACATTAAGTTATATTTCACTACCATAATTGTTAAGAAATAATTAAATCTATACTTACTATTACTAATCCACCTCACATTTAGATGTAAAAGTATTTTACTTATCTTATTATGGTTTATATATTAAGAACATCTAGATGTAAACGTATTACATTTGTTTATTATTAATTATAGAATAAGATCTATTGGTACAACATTTTATGAATCACAATTTTTCCTAAGTTTTAACTTATTAATTACTTAATCCCAATTTAAGATTTACATCCTGGTTATTGACAAATAATACTATACATGTATTTCAATATGGTTATATATAAACCTTGAAAACTCAAAGGTAACTCTTAAGCCTAATACATAACTATAATTTAATACCACCTCCTATAATATTCTTTTATTGGTATTATGTAGGGGTTTAGTTTAACTTATTAATCCTTCGTATTATATTTCCTATAAGGTATTTAATTTTATTATGTTTACTGTGTATATATTTATATATACTAGGATTTGTACAAAACATTATTTATGTAGTTTTATTGTATTTAATTATTTATATTAACTTTGACACACACCTACATCCAAAATATGGTTAATAAAATAAAGTATTTCCCTTAGTTTCAATTAAGTATATTAACTACCATATTATAATTAATATAAATGTAGATTAATTTAGCTCCTTGATTTAACCTAAGTTACTATTTTATTTCTTTTACATACTCCCTCCGTCCCTTCTTGACCGTCCTGTTTACTATTTGGATATGTCGTTTGACTTCATATTTAACATATAAGATATAATTTTATAAATCTAAGTTTTGTAGTAGATTCCTTAGGTGATAAACTATACATTACAAAAATTAATTTTGTAAAATTAATATATCTAATATGTTTAATATTGAAGTGGAAAAACGTGCCAAAAAGCAAACAAGACAGTCAAACTGGGACAGAGGTAGTATATGTGTAAATATATATATATATATATATTCCTTAGTTTTAATTAAAATATTAACTCCCATATAATATATATAAATTAAGCGTAAAAATAATTATATTCCTTGATTTATATAAGTTTCCACTTAAATATGTATATATACATATATGTATATAATTTCACTTCTATTAAAAACTAATACCTAAACATTTATAAACTTACTGTTATAAAGTGTTAATTTAGTGTTCCATATTTTTCCCAGCTTAAAAGGTTTATTAACAAACCATACTTTAATTTGGTGTTACATTAAAAACCATATATTATAAGTTATTCTTATGAAAACTCATAAACACAATTTTTAAAACCATTTACCATTTGCCCAAAAATTCCCAAACTTATATACAGTAACTATAAACATTTTAGACATATTATAAAATTTTTATTTCATAAAAATATCTTTTAATTAAGCCAAATAATTCCAGAAAACCCGTAACTTGCAAAAATCATACCTTATGTTTAAAAACTCCAAAACCATAATAATTTACACCAAAATAACTAGATTAAATAAGGAATCTATGGTTAAAATTTCAAGTCAAAACACATTCGGGAAGGTATTTAAATTAACTCAACAAGTTAGGGTTATTTACTGAAATCATAATAAAAACTTAATCTTTTAATTTGAAACGATCTAATCTCAGCCGTCCGTTTCTTATAACTACAATCGGACGGCTGCTGAAAGCTCAGTTCTTCATCCGCCCCCAAATCGACTCGAGTACTAATCTCGATTTCTCACAATCTACATAACGAAATCGAGTGATTCTGTTTCTATAGTTTAGAAATCAAATTTCGGTTCTAATGATACTAATTTCCCCAATTATAATGCAGTATACGATGGGATTCGAATTCAAATCGAAGTTAGGGTTCAAAGTTCGATTCGATTACAATCTTGCAAAATTCTACACATACAGAGCATAATAACCTCAATTGGTTGTTGGGTTAGGTCGGATACATGATTACTAACAGCAATAACGGAGCAATTTGTAACACCCCTACAACGCCCTACCAACTACTGAAATCGCAGCGGAAATAACCAACCAAACAATAACTAACGCCTTGGTGTTACAACGCCGTTAACCACCCACGTGTTAACTGGCTGAAAATACAAGTGTATCGGTCTGATGATCAGACTCCCGAGCATAGATCCTAACATCCACATATATATATATATAACCAACAATACCGAGTATTTAATTTACATCACAACTACCAACTGTAAACATCCACCACTTGTTTAACAAACGGTACCAAAATGTAATGCCTCGGGAGCACAGGCGCATCCCGGCTCAATAACCAAAATAACCAAAAGTACATCAACGACCTAGGATCTAGAGCCACTCCGCTTCTCGATCCTCATCCCGTCGTAGTAAAATATGGAGCACTCGAGGGTCAGCAACCTTTGCTGGTATGGCTAACGCGTAGCCCATCGGCTACCGGGATACTGCAAACCAATTGTCATGATAACAATAGCATTCATTTTAAACATCCAACATATATATACCATAGCATAGCAAGGGAAATTGCATAGCACAACACACAATACATAACACCATAAAACCGGTTCACACAAGGAACCTTCCACCATAGTTAGTATACTAGTGAGCCTAGAGATTATTGCCAATCTCATGCTAAGCTCGTTACCAACCTCGTTACCGTCCAGTTATATCGAACGGTTAACTTATACCCAAGGTGTGTCGGATATAGTAATCCCAAGCACACCGAAATAACATTTGTATGCCCCTGTGGCCCGACGTGAGTCAGTAAACTAGCTTTGGATAAGCTAAGGGAAGGTCGAAACCAAATTGGAATACAACCTATACATACACCAAGAGAGCCAAGAACCGGATGTGACATCGACTCCCGTCCTCACACGCGTGGGCCCGGAACATACCGGACTCCTCACACCCCCCGGTTAGCACTTGTTTAGTAATCACATCAATATTTTGTAAGTCACACACAAGCAAGTGTTTAGGTCTTGTTAGACACACCAAGGGGAAGGAGTCAGCAATAATACAACATCCTAATATATAACAACTGTAAACTCTTTTCATGCCTTAATCTTATAAGGTCGTAACACACAGAAAAGCAAACAACACCCAAGCCGGTGTAAACCGGTAGACAACAGACTGCAAGAAAACCATACCTTGGTCCTTGCCTCGTTTCGTTTCCACCTTGAGAGAATCCTAAACACATTAGTAACGTCGGTTAATTAAACACTAGTCCATCGTTAACTTGTTACTTCACAAATCTATTTTATTTTATTTTCACACTTGTTATAACTCTTCACCATTTAATTACCATTTTAACACTCCTAACATGCCTTATATAACCTTATAAATATATTAAACTTATTACCATTTTTAGATAACATTTCCCTTCTTAAAAAACAATTTTTGGTCCATACAGTGGCCCGTCCGAACTTGTGTCCGAACCTCCAAGTTCGGACGCAAGCCGTGACTTTAGACAGAAAACAGACACACGTCCGAACTTGTGTCCGGACTTCGGAAGTTCGGACGTGAGTCGAGAATCTCTTAAGCGCAAGTCCATGCGTCCGAACATGTGTCCGGACTTCCCAAGTTCGGACACAGGTTCGAGTGTGCAAAAATTCTTACCCAACAGAGCCTGTCCGAACTTCCATGTCCGGACGGAAGTTCGGACAAGGCAAAATGCTCAATTTCCAAGCCTTTAAACACTTAGTCAAATTCCTCCAAAGCCTCCAACACTTATAGTATCTTCTCCTAAGGTTTCTAAGTGATGTTTCATGCCTATTCTAAATATTATACCAAGACATATCTTCCACACAAGATCATTACTCAAACATCATTTTTTTACAAACTAAAATTCCTTATGTCATCCTTGAAATCCCTTTTTCTAAGCTTACACTTTCTCCTTATTTTACCAAAGTTTGCCTAAGCCCTTACCTAAGTCCAAAATGACTTTGGTACATACTAAAACCTCAAGATAATGCCTAAGTCCTTATTATACTCTAGAACACTTCCTAGTTCAAATTCCTTTAGAACATCTTGAACTCCTTATGCATTTCCTAAATTTTGACATAGGTTCTCCTAGCATTTTGTTACACCAAAGCACATTGTTTTCACCATTAAACACCCAAGAACACTAAGAATCACCAAGAACACTTCATACACAAAACTTCAATCAAATCTCACTATATAAAATATAATACATAACTTAAATTGCATGGCACTTAGGCCCTTAAAATGCATGGCTCTTAGGCCCTTAAAGTGCTTAAATCATAAACGCTGAATTTCCACAATATATAAGCCTTTGACCTGCAAATACATACAACAAGACATATGTTCTTTTACTAGTCTCCTTGAGAACATTTACTAGGTCATTCACCTTTTGCTCTTTAGGTAGTTTTAACAAGCATTATAAGCTCATTTCTCCTAAGGCATTAAAACAACATTAGGTTAGTATATTTACCTCTTTTCCAAACAACTTCTTTCTTGTTTCCTTATAAAACCGGTAAGGTATTTGATTCCTTGTCAAGTTCTAAAATGTACAAACAACATAATGAGCATTCAAGCTTTAAGCTTCATCTCATTGTAAACCCTAATTTTACATTGTTTCAAAAGCATTAATGTAGTTGTTTTACCTTGATCTTTGAAGAGAGTTTGAATATCTATGAAGAGAGGACTCCACCTAGTCCATGAAAGGTTGGAATGAAGCTAGAACAAAGTCACACAAAGAGCTCCATCAATGTACATTTTCGGTCAAGGCAAAAACATGAAGGAAACTTGATTTTTCTTTGAGATTCCTTACCTAGAAGCAAAGGAGATCAATAATATGTGAAAGACAAGCTCAAGCTCCTTCAATGGTGGAACTCCATGGCACCGAAATGGGGCTCTTGAAGTTTTGAGAAGATAGAAATGAAGAGCTTGATGAGAGGAAGAGATTGGTGGTGTTTGTTTTTATTTGGACAAGTGAGCTAGATTTTACAAGGGGTCAAAGCTAGAGTTTTAATGGTGGTGGTGAATATTACCGTGAGAGAGCAGCAAGAAGGAGGAGATGGAGTTTGGAACCGTGTGAAATGGAGGAGGGAAATGAGAATGAAGATAGAATTACTTTAAGAAGATATTTGTTCTTAAAGTAAATAGTAACTAAACTAGTCATCTTTATTTATTTAACATGTTAACAAGTGAGTGGTGAGTCACCACACTTAAGAAAACCGGCCCTCAATAGTAATATGAGGGTATTTTAGTCTTTGTTGAACATTTAATTACTTAATACAACATATGTTACAAAATAGCTTATTAAAATCACTATTCATGAAACAAGGCACATAGAAGTGAAATTTTTGATTTCCCATTGATATAGCCACCCAAATGTGATAATATATAGTACACATATATATTTAAGAGTAATGATGGACATTTAGCCACTCAAAACTCATTTACAAGACAATTTTTCAAAAATGTGCTTTAAGACTTCTTAAAGCACATTTTGTGTTTTTAACTTGTTTTCAAGCTTGGTTTTCTTTGGTAATTGATTTAATATGTTCATTAATATATAAATAAGGTCTTGGTAAGCTCATTAGGTCTTACCCAAGCTTATTCCAAGCTTAGAGCACATTTTAGCCCTTATTGCCTTAAGGTATTTAATTGTGTTCTTTATAGTTTAAATTGTTTACTAATGTTTCTAAGACTCTTTTTAGTCTTAATAAATCATGTTTTAATGTTTAAACAACAACCTAGGTTTGGGGTATTTCAATCTACCCCCCTTAAAAGAACTTTGTCCCCAAAGTTCACACTTCCCACATATCTTAATATTAGAACACGGGGAAAATCTTATAACACAATACTTCCAAAAACATCATTACCAACATTACCATCACACTTACACCACAACGGACTCAAGGTCCAAACCACATAGTATCATTCAGACACAACGGTCTGCCACATACATAGACAATGTATACAAATACATGTCGCACACAACCATAACCGAAACGGCTCTACCCCTTAAAAGGGGTACGCCCCGTACCCTATACATATAAACACTAAGAAGTAAACAATGACGGGTACTTCGCCTTCATCTTATCTTCCAGCTCCCAAGTGGCCTCCTCAACGTCCTGGTTAGACCAGAGGACCTTCACCAGCCTCACGGACTTATGGCGAGTGTCTCGAGTCTTAGTATCCAGAATCTGTACGGGAGTCTCCACTGATCGCATGGTCGGCTCTAAGGTTAGCCTTTCAGGCTGAAGCACATGAGACGGATGAGACATATACTTCTTCAACTGGGACACATGAAATACATCATGTACCTTGCCCAGCTCGGCGGGTAAATCAAGTCTATAAGCTACCGGGCCGATCCGCTCCGTCACAACATAAGGACCCACATATTTCGGGCTCAACTTGCCCTTCTGGCCAAAACGAAATACTCCCTTCATGGGGGATACCCTAAGAAATACCTGATCGCCTACGGCGAACTCCAGGTCACGTCTGCGCACATCAGCGTACGACTTCTGTCTATCCTGAGCTGCTTTCATATTAGCCCTGATCTGGCGAACTTCTGCCTGAACCTGTTCCAGATACTCTGGTCCTATAATGACCGTCTCACTCGACTCATCCCAGCATAAAGGCGTGCGGCATGGTCTACCGTACAATGCCTGGAAGGGAGACATCTTGATCGAAGCATGGTAACTGTTGTTGTAACTAAACTCGATCAGATGTAACTTATCAATCCAGCTGGTCTGAAAGTCAAGTGCACATGCACGTAACATATCCTCAAGTGTCTGGATGGTGCGCTCACTCTGACCATCTGTCTGTGGGTGAAACGCTGTGCTCAATTTCAGTTCAGTACCCAGTGCCTCTCGTGTGGATCTCCAATACCTCGATAAGAATCTGGTATCTCTGTCAGATACAATCGTTTTCGGAACCCCATGATGTCTTACAATCTCTCTGTCGAAGAGCTCTGCAAGCTTAGCCACTTTCCAGGTGTCCTTCATCGGTATGAATCGAGCCACCTTGGTCAGTCGGTCTACCACAACCCAAATCATATTCAGACCTCCCCTTGTAGGCGGAAGCCCTACCACGAAGTCCATAGATATGTCATGGAACTTCCACTCAGGCACTGGCATTGGCTGCACCATACCACCAGGCCGTCGGTGCTCAAACTTGACCTTCTGACAAGTGAGACACCTCAACACATAATCATTCACATCCTTTTTCATTCCAGCCCACCAGAAATAACGTTTCATACCCTTATACATCTTTGAAGCTCCGGGGTGAATCGATGTCGTAGAACAATGGGATTCACTCAATATGCGCTCCTTCAGCTCAGCGCTATTCCTCGGTATACATAATCTGCCATTGAGCCTAATCAGGTCATCATCGTGGAGTCTGAAGTCGTACTTCTGACCCTCGAATGTGCCATCAATAAGCTTCTGTCTAATCTCCACCATATACTGATCCGTCATCTGAGCACTCCGCACCTCTTCAACCAAGCTAGTATGAGAGACTAGCGAATGGAGAGAGTGTGCTCGGCGACTCAATGCGTCAGCTACCACATTCGCCTTACCCTCCTTATACTGTAAATTGATGTCATAATCATTTAAGAATTCAACCCCTTCTTTGCCTCATGTTCAACTCTTTCTGAGTGAACAAGTATTTCAAACTCTTATGGTCGGAATAGATTGTCACGCTTACCCCATACAAATGATGTCGCCATATCTTCAATGCGAAGACAATGGCACCCAATTCTAAATCGTGGGTAGGGTAGTTCTCTTCATGCTTCTTCAGCTGTCGGGAGGCGTAAGCCACGACCTTCCCGTGTTGCATCAACACACAACCCATACCCCTGCCTGATGCGTCGCAATAGACCTCAAAACCATCTGGACCGTCTGGTATAGTCAGGACTGGTGCAGATGTCAGAGCATCCTTGAGCCTCTGAAAAGAACTCTCACAGTCGACTGTCCACTCGAATGGAGCATCCTTCTTCATCAAGGAAGTCATCGGCTTCGAGACACTGGAGAAGTCCTTAACAAACCTCCTATAGTAACCTGCCAGACCGAGGAAGCTCCTGATATCGGTAACTGTCTTCGGCCTAGGCCAGGTGCGCACTGCATCTATCTTTGCCGGATCAACAGCGATCCCGGCCTCAGAAATCACATGTCCAAGAAAGGATACTTGGTTCAACCAAAACTCACACTTAGAAAATTTAGCATACAGCTGATTCTTTCTCAATGTTTGCAACACATCTCTCAGGTGGCTTTCATGCTCACCTCTCGATTTCGAATACACAAGTATGTCATCGATGAAGACTACCACTGATTTGTCCAACTGATCTTGGAACAAACGGTTCATTAAATCCATGAACTTTGCTGGTGCATTTGACAAGCCAAACGGCATAACTGTGAACTCATAATGCCCATACCTAGTTCTGAATGCTGTCTTTTCGATATCACTGTCACGAATGGCAATCTGGTGGTATCCGGAACGTAGGTCTATCTTGGAGAATACTGATGCTCCCCTCAGCTGATCAAATAGATCGTCGATGCGTGGTAAAGGGTAACGGTTCTTCACCGTAACAGCATTCAGCTCCCGATAATCAATACACAGGCGGAGGCTACCGTCCTTCTTCTTCACGAAGAGGACCGGCGCTCCCCATGGTGAAACACTTGGGCGGATAAAGCCCTTGTCGAGTAGGTCTCTCAGCTGCTCCTTGAGCTCTGTCATCTCTGCTGGAGCCATACGATAAGGTGCTTTCGCAATGGGTCCGGTGCCCGGAACTAAGTCAATCTCAAACTCAACCTCTCTTGCTGGCGGCATGCCCGGCAGTTCCTTAGGAAATACATCAGGAAACTCCGACACTACCGGCACATCTGGGCTAAACTCAGGGTCTCTCTCTATGTCCTGGACATAGCAGAGGTATACATCATTCCCTCGTCGTATCTCACGATACATGGCCATGGCGGTGATGATCTGTGTCGAAGGCTCCCTGGGCCTCTGGCGGTATGATATAGTAACCCCAGATGGACTCCGAAGAAGCAGTCGATGCTCGGCACATAGGATTCTACCCTTGTACCGCTCCAACCAGTTCATCCCGACAATCACATCAAAACCTAGTCCGTCGAACTCTATCAAGTCGATCGGAAACTCCTCATCCATGATTCGAACAACAGCATCTCGGTAGTAGCGGGTACACCTGATCCGCTCTTTCGACGGGAGAGTGACCACGAAGTCAGGCATCTCTTCACCGTCTAACCCCATCCTTTCGCAAATGACAGCGAAATGAATGTATGTGAGGCTCCAGAGTCGAACAAGATCGATGCGTCCACGCCATTCACTGGAAAGGTACCGGTGAGGATTGTGCCGCTCTTGCCGGCTTCTGCCTTATTGCAGACACTCAGTATACCTCCCGTTCGAGTGCACAGCCTAATTCATTGGCAAACTCATAAGTATACGGTAGTAGTAACACGTTGATACACTCCAAAACAACATCTCTTTATTCATTAACACAGTCTTTACACCATAAGTTGGTTACATTGTAGACATGGCTATATATAGCTCCCTATCAAACAACTGGCTTAATACATTACATGATTACACAAGGCTCAAAACTGCCTGAAAGTCAAATTCAAACGTCCGGGTTTCAGATGTGTGGCATTTACCACTGTCGATGGTGCGGTATTCAATTTAATCTTCTTGATACCGTGGTATAACATCCTTGATTGTCCTCCCATGATTAATACATCACCTGACTTCAACACTAGCTTCTTTGCGAGATCACCACGCTTCTGCTCGCCGTACATAAACACAGCGGTATCACCAATGGACCAAGACACCACGGGTACTCCCTTACTTAGAGACTCGGGTGACTCGTCCTTATCTTGGTGCAATCCTAATCGTCCACCTTTCTGGTAGAAGTTCACAATGCACAAGTCTGCTTTCACGTTCGGAATCGGTTCCGATTCAACTTGCTGAGCAATTCCCACGGTGTGGTTAACGACCGCAAGGAACTCCTCAGGTATGCCTGGTACAGTTGCTCCGTCTTCAGCTCGCACATCCTGATATGACTTGGTGTAGGGATTCCAGTCCTTACCCATGCACATCATCTTCAGCTTCATCTTCGAACCGCTCGGGTATTCGGGTGTGTAAAAACCTCCTGGTGCTGCTCCAAGTTCGTTACAACGCTGATGATGTGGATTTGTGCTTCCGGTGTCAGGTATCCAAAGAGTATCATACCTGGCTGGATAACCTGACATTGCTCCAGTGGGAATTCGGTGATGCTGATGGTGGTCTCTTCAGGGCTTGGTGTGGGCGGGATGGATTGATAACAGATATTGAAGGTTCCTAAGTTTTCCACATTGTCTAATTTAGGTGTCTTTCACATTATTCCTTAACTCATTACTTAGGTGGTTGTACATTAGACTCACTAATACAACACTCATGCATGAAATGCGGTAAGCAATCACTTTTTCATTTAACAGTTTAGGCGGTACCTGGTCTCGAAGAGGATCCTGGTGCCTCAGACCGGTCCACCACATTCAGGGCGGCCTTGCCGGACCCCGTACCCTTCCCTTTCTGGGAATCAGTGTACTTCTTGTCAGAAGACTGCTGGATGATCGCCTTCGGGCTTTCGTGGTCGCGGTAGTATTACCCTTCCACTGCCCCTTTGGCTTATAGTTCCTGCTGTTGGGGTTCGTCCAACACTCAAACTCGCGGTGCCCCATCTTCTGGCAGTAACGACACTTCACGTCGTTCCCCTTGCAGTCTTTGCCGGGGTGGTCTCCGTTACACCACTTACAGTAAAAGTGGCGCTCCGGTCCAGAACCCGCGCTAGCTGCTATAAACAAACACAATCAATACTCACTTCACATCTTAACAACATACACCTCAACTAGATACACATGATTAGGTATTACCCTTAGGCGGGTAGGAGCGTAGAGGCTTCGCCGCATACGCATACGTGAGCTTCAGTGGCTCATCAGCTGTGGTGGTCTGGGCTTGGCCCTTGTCACCCTGGTACTGACTCTTCTGGGGCGAGGGTAGTGTTTCTTTTTCTTTCCTCCCCCATAAGCTTGCTGACTCTGGCCCTCATTCGTGGCCTTGCGCTTGTGCGCATTCTCTCGTCCCTCAGACGGACGGTAATCTCGACCTTAGCAGCGGCATGATAGCACTCCTGAATTTAGGATGTCAGTCATGCCCAAAACAAAACTCACCAAGTCATTAAACATTCACTAACGGTATAAACCGAATCACAACACGGTATTTTAATTACCTGCAAGGTAGTATACTCAGCTGGCCCCATCCCATAGCGGAGACGGTGGCTAAGACCATTGTAGAACCGGTTCACCAACACTCGGTTCGAGTACCCAAGGTCTGGTAACAGGTGGATAAGGCCGGTGAATGCGGTGTATAGTAGTCGTCAACCGACATCTTATCCCCCTGCCTCAGACTATCCAGCTCGAGGCGCTTGGCCTCCTGCACATGTACAGGGTAATACTTGGCTCGCAGTAGAGCCGTGTACTCCCTCCAACCAAACTCAGGATCAGCTATCCTGTCCTCTCTCACCAACTTCCACCAACTCTGTGCCGAACCCTTCAAGTAGTAAGCGGCAAGACGGACCTTAGCTTCAGCAGGTACTGCCAAGGTCTCGTAGGCGGTCTCCAGCTCGGAGATGTACGCCTCCAGCTTTCGAGGGTCGGTCTCCCCGTTGAACGACGGCGGTCTCAGATCAGCCAACGCCTTGACCCAATTGGTCTCTCGTGGCGGTGGCGGTGGCTGAACTCCGGGCTGTTGCCCTTGCTGTAATGCAGCACCAACTATCGGCTGGTTGCCTTGCACTACTGCCTGCCATGGTTACATCTCGGTACCATCTGCTCCCGTCTCTACCTCGCTCCCTCACTCGTACCATGTCATGTCCATTAGCATCTCACATTACGGTCTACCTGGTCTTAGACATCTGAATTCACATGAACATTTCATAGCTTATGCTGCACACTTACGGTCCAACGGTTGTAGCATCTTCCCGACAACAAGGTAATTCCACACTTAGTTAGTGGTTAACCTTCCCAAATCTGTTCACTTAGGTACTATGGTTAGGTTTCCTAACTCGGTATATTTCTAGCTCGGCATTCTAGTCATCAGAGCGATACTTCGCTCTGATACCACTTTTTGTAACACCCCTACAACGCCCCTACCAACTACTGAAATCGCAGCGGAAATAACCAACCAAACAATAACTAAACGCCTTGGTGTTACAACGCCGTTAACCACCCACGTGGTTAACTAGGCTGAATAAATACAAGTGTATCGGTCTGATGATCAGACTCCCGAGCATAGATCCTAACATCCACATATATATATAACCAACAATACCGAGTATTTAATTTACATCACAGCTACCAACTGTAAACATCCACCACTGTTTAACAAACGGTACCAAATGTAATGCCTCGGGAGCACAGGCGCATCCCGGGCTCAACAACCAAAATAACCAAAAGTACATCAACGACCTAGGATCTAGAGCCACTCCGCTTCTTCGATCCTCATCCTGCAGTAAAATATGGAGCCCCCGAGGGGGTCAGCAACCTTTGCTGGTATGGCTAACGCGCAGCCCATCGGCTACCGGGATACGCGCAACCAATTGTCATGATAACATGGCATTCATTTTAAAACATCCAACATATATATACCATAGCATAGCAAGGGAAATTGCATAGCACAACAACAATACATAACACCATAAAACCGGTTCACACAAGGAACCTTCCACCATAGTTAGTATACATAGTGAGCCTAGAGATTATTGCCAATCTCATGCTAAGCTCGTTACCAACCTCGTTACCGTCCAGTTATATCGAACGGTTAACTCTATACCCAAGGGTGTGTCGGATATAGTAATCCCAAGCACCCGAAATAACATTTGTATTGCCCCTGTGGCCCGACGTGAGTCAGTAAACTAGCTTTGGATAGCTGGGAAGTCGAAACCAAATTGGATACAACCTATACATACACCAAGAGAGCCGAACCGGATGTGACATCGACTCCCGTCCTCACCGCGTGGCCGGAACATACCGGACTCCTCACTCCCCCGTTAGCACTTGTTAGTGATCACACAATATTTTGTTAAGTCACACACAAGCAAGTGTTTAGGTCTTGTTAGACACACCAAGGAAGGAGTCACAATAATACAACATCATAATATAACCAACTGTAAACTCTTTTCATGCCTTAATCTTATAAGGTCGTAACACACAGAAAGCAAACAACACCCAAGCCGGTGTAACCGGTAGACAACAGACTGCAAGAAAACCATACCTTGTCCTTGCCTCTTTCGTTTCCACCTTGAGAGAATCCTAAACACATTAGTAACGTCGGTTAATTAACGCACTAGTCCATCGTTAACTTGTTACTTCACAAATCTATTTATTTTATTTTCACACTTGTTATAACTCTTCACCATTTTAATTACCATTTTAACACTCCTAACATGCCTTATATAACCTTATAATATCATTACTAACTTATTACCATTTTTAGATAACATTTCCCTTCTTAAAACAATAATTTTTGGTCCATACAGTGGCCGTCCGAACTTGTGTCCGAACCTCCAAGTTCGGACGCAAGCCGTGACTTTAGACAGAAAACAGACACAACCACGTCCGAACTTGTGTCCGGACTTCGGAAGTTCGGACGTGAGTCGAGAATCTCTTAACGCGCAAGTCCATGCGTCCGAACATGTGTCCGGACTTCCCAAGTTCGGACACAGGTTCGAGTGTGCAAAAATTCTTACCCAACTGTCCGAACTTCCATGTCCGGACGGAAGTTCGGACAAGGCAAAATGCTCATTTCCAAGCCTTTAAACACTTAGTCAAATTCCTCCAAAGCCTCCAACACTTATAGTATCTTCTCCTAAGGTTTCTAAGTGATGTTTCATGCCTATTCTAACTATTATACCAAGACATATCTTCCACACAAGATCATTACTCAAACATCATTTTTTTACAAACTAAAATTCCTTATGTCATCCTTGAAATCCCTTTTTCTAAGCTTACACTTTCTCCTTATTTTACCAAAGTTTGCCTAAGCCCTTACCTAAGTCCAAAATGACTTTGGTACATACTAAAACCTCAAGATAATGCCTAAGTCCTTATTATACTCTAGAACACTTCCTAGTTCATCAAATTCCTTTAGAACATCTTGAACTCCTTATGCATTTCCTAAATTTTGACATAGGTTCTCCTAGCATTTTGTTACACCAAAGCACATTGTTTTCACCATTAAACACCCAAGAACACTAAGAATCACCAAGAACACTTTCATACACAAACTTCAATCAAATCTCACTATACTAAAATATAATACATAACTTAAATTGCATGGCACTTAGGCCCTTAAAATGCATGGCTCTTAGGCCCTTAAAGTGCTTAAATCATAAACGCTGAATTTCCACAATATATAAGCCTTTGACCTGCAAATACATACAACAGACATATGTTCTTTTACTAGTCTCCTTGAGAACATTTACTAGGTCATTCACCTTTTGCTCTTTAGGTAGTTTTAACAAGCATTATAGCTCATTTCTCCTAAGGCATTAAAACAACATTAGGTTAGTATATTTACCTCTTTTCCAACAACTTCTTTCTTGTTTCCTTATAAAACCGGTAAGGTATTTGATTCCTTGTCAAGTTCTAAACATTGTACAAACAACATAATGAGCATTAAAGCTTTAAGCTTCATCTCATTGTAAACCCTAATTTTACATTGTTTCAAAAGCATTAATGTAGTTGTTTTACCATGATCTTTGAAGAGAGTTTGAATATCTATGAAGAGAGGACTCCACCTAGTCCATGAAAGGTTGGAATGAAGCTAGAACAAAGTCACACAAAGATCTCCATCAATGTACATTTTCGGTCAAGGCAAAACATGAAGGAAACTTGATTTTTCTTTGAGATTCCTTACCTAGAAGCAAAGGAGATCAATAATATGTAGAAAGACAAGCTCAAGCTCCTTCAATGGTGGAACTCCATGGCACCGAAATGGGGCTCTTGAAGTTTTGAGAAGATAGAAATGAAGAGCTTGATGAGAGGAAGAGATTGGTGGTGTTTTTTTTTGATTTGGACAAGTGAGCTAGATTTTACAAGGGGTCAAAGCTAGAGTTTTAATGGTGGTGGTGAATATTACCGTGAGAGAGCAGCAAGAAGGAAGGAGATGGAGTTTGGAACCGTGTGAAATGGAGGAGGGAAATGAGAATGAAGATAGAATTTACTTTAAGAAGATATTTGTTCTTAAAAGTAAATAGTAACTAAACTAGTCATCTTATTTATTTAACATGTTAACAAGTGAGTGGTGAGTCACCACACTTAAGAAAACCGGCCCTCAATAGTAATATGAGGGTATTTAGTCTTTGTTGAACATTTATTACTTACTAAACAACATATGTTACAAAATAGCTTATTAAAATCACTATTCATGAAAACAAGGCACATAGAAGTGAAATTTTTGATTTCCCATTGATATAGCCACCCAAATGTGATAATATATAGTACACATATATATTTAAGAGTAATGATGGACATTTAGCCACTCAAAACTCATTTACAAGACAATTTTTCAAAAATGTGCTTTAAGACTTCTTAAAGCACATTTTGTGTTTTACTTGTTTTCAAGCTTGGTTTTCTTTGGTAATTGATTTAATATGTTCATTAATATATAAATAAGGTCTTGGTAAGCTCGTTAGGTCTTACCCAAGCTTATTCCAAGCTTAGAGCACATTTTAGCCCTTATTGGCCTTAAGGTATTTAATTGTGTTCTTTATAGTTTAATTGTTTACTAATGTTTCTAAGACTCTTTTTAGTCTTAATAAATCATGTTTTAATGTTTAAACAACATACCTAGGTCTGGGGTATTTCACAATTTGACCGGAACTCACCGGAGTTGCAAAAACGGAGGAATTCGATTTCGGGAAATCTGGAAAAATCCGAACTTGAGCTGTTCGGGTAGTGAACTTTGGAGATCTATAAAATACGTTCTAGATCGAGTTAGGCCATGTTCTTGGGCTCATTAGAAAGAAGAAACATAGCTCTACACAATGATAGCAAGAACTAATCCTAAATCGCACCACACAGGAAGAAATTGAAGTCGCAAATCACGAGTTTACCTCTCTGTTTCGGTATTATTTTATGTGCTGGCGAGACCGAAACTTTAGACACCTTTACCTTCCAATCGGTTGAGAATTGGCTTAGACCATAAACATGAAAGTTTTAGAGGAATTATAGCTCTTCAAAACGAGCTAAAGAACATGGAATTTGGATGAGTAACGAAGAAGTTATGGCTGATCGAAGTTACCTGATTCGAAGAGAAAACTGGAATTGCAGTTTCGGTTTTTTGCAGGGTGGCTACTTTGACTCGATTTTCCGGTTGATTCAGAATGAATTAGGGTTTGTATGAGTTATAGTTGTTTAGAGGGAATGTAAGAGAAGACAACAAAGAAGACGACATTGAAAAATATGGAGAGATGAAAAAGTTATAGCCGTCTAAAGTTAGGGCAAAATCAAGAATTCTGTTACCGAAATTGTAACACCCCTACTATTAATACGGTCATTAACGTCCAATCTCCTTACTCATCAGATGCACGCAGCGGATACCTAATTACATACATTGGGTGATACAATGCCGTTAGCCACCCACGTGACTAACAAGGCTACTCCTATTACATACAGCATCGGTCTGATGGACCGGAATCCCGAGTACTACACATCTACCATATATATTTCATACACCAATACACGCTACATTCTTCCATTCGATACAATACTTCAAATACCATACAATATAATCCACATACCGAGTTTACTAAGATCCTTATACAGATATACTACCTCTTCAAAGTTCATACGTACTCACTACGAGTCTACTTACTACCCGTTCCTCACAACTACTTACTCCTAATTACAAGGGTGTGCCTCCGGCCTCTTCCTTGACCACATTCGCTTCGGGTACCTGCACACTAAAAAATGTCCCCCGAAGGGGTCAGCTTTCGCCGAGCATGATAACCGCATACCCCGCGTACTAGTGAGGGTACGCCGACCACTTGGTCGAATACATGCAGTTCACTTTCGTTCAAACATACATGCATACATGCTCTTATACACAATACAATAATACTTACACAAGCATACATACATACACTTTACTACATTCAAGGAATACGGTATAACCTTCCGATACATACTTACCTTCTTCCGAATACACATACTCATTACATACACAAGTACAGTTCTTGTTAGCTTCATTGGTCCACCCGGGTTAATCGGGTGGAGATTACTCTTTTACTCGTTTACTCCATACATACACATACATACTCATACTCATACTCATACTCATACTCATACTCATACTCATACATACTTACTTTCTTACTCTTACTCTTACTCATGTTAAGCCGGTATGGCCTCTGGGCAGGGACTACACCGTCCCACCACCAGGCTTTACTTGGTTCACTAATCCAGGATGCTACCCACTTAAGGGATTTGGGCCGTGGACCAGCTTACGAACCAGGAATCGGATCCAACCTCTTGTGTCTCCTCATCCTCACGCGTGGCTGAAACTATATCGGACTTCTACTCATTCCAATTTACTCACTTAAGTTAGGAGTTAGGTAGTTAGGAATTAGTAGAAGTCAACATCCAACCACATACACAAATACATTATTCATATACACATCCATACCAGTACAATACATTATACAAGTATACTACAAGGTACAATACACATCATCATCAATTCATACATTTCATGAATTGTACAAACTATTGTTCAAGACAAATATCGCGAACAATGTAAACAAGCACATGTAAGTGCATTATAATCCGATTTGTGCATTTATCTTATTAGGTGGTCAAATAAGCACACAAATCGGGGTAACCAGATTAGGATACAGGGCATGAAGAAATCATACCTTTCACCGTTGTACTTGTATCCCAACGTTCCTCCGGTGTTCACAATCACAGCCTAGGATATGCATACAATTGAATGATTAATCTACCATTATTAATCTTAACTCGACTACTTTTGTGTTTGCTAATCCGTACTTACTAAGGCTTTACATTCCTTACTCTTATATTTCATTTTACTTACTTTCCATTACTTGCCCATAATTTACATACCCATATATATTCATATGTATAGGTGGGTATATATATATATATATATATATATATACTAGTTATAAGCTTACTGTTTTTTTTTTGTAAGTATAGGGCCGTCCGACCCACTGTCCGACCCAAGCCCTGGGTCGGACCATTCCAGTAGGATTCGTTCCCAGAAAATTACCCTGTCCGACCCAGCACTATTCCGTCCGACCCATACCCTCTGGGTCGGACCATTCCAGAAGGTTTTGGTCTTGTCGTCCAAGCTCCGTCCGACCCACGTCCGACCCAACGTCTGGGTTGGACGAAGTCAGAAACTTCGACGACGGAAAAATTTTAACCTGTCCGACCCACGTCCGATCCACGGCTCTGGGTCGGACCATTCCAGAAAGTTTACATCTCGTTGTTTAAGCCCTGTCCGACCCACGTCCGATCCAGACTCTGGGTCGGACGGTTCCAGAACCTTGTTACAGATTTTGTTATTCCTTCCCAATTTCACCCATTGTTTCCCCAATCTTCCTACATACATCCTAACATGTTTTAGTACCATTTAAACACTCTAAATCACCTTAATTCATCCACCAAATCCATTACTAAACCCATCAAACAACTTACACAATTTCCCTCACTTCCTTTCAACACTTACAATAGTTTTTCCTTCTCTAATGCTACAGATTTTCTACAACTCCTACCATTCAATATTTCCTCTACCAATGTCACTCCTAGCATCCCAAATACATCTCCTATTACCATGCCAATTCATTTCTAAGCAATTATACCACCTATGCCCAAGTCCAACATTCTTTTTACCAATTCTTGCACACTAATCTTTCCTAGTTCTTCTATACAATTTGATACCCCTTTGCTACAGATTTTGGTTCCTACTTCCTCCATACATAGTTTCCTCTCCTAATGTCATCTCCAAGGCCTACAATGCATTGTCTCACCTCTTCAAGTCCAACACTCCTTCCCTAGGTCAAGTACATAAATTCTTCTAGTTCCTCTAATACCATTCAACAACCCTTGCTACAGATTTTACATTCTTTCCTTCTCTTACCACAACTACTACTCATAGTCATTAGATATCTCTACTTACTCCAATACACCCTTGGTTTTGCCATTCACCAAGTCATCCCTACATGTACATATTCCTACCACAGTTTTGCCATAGTCCCTCTACATTTCTTACTTCTCCACATATGTGTTTTCTCATACAACTCATTCCTAATCTAGCCAAACCACGAGGGTTCTACCGGCACACATACAAAATCTTAGTACTCCATTACTTCCTCAATCCACATTACTAATGCACATGCACAATACACTTGGCTCTAAGGCCCACAATTCACATACTAGTTCACAAATACTCAAACTTCCTCAATTACATTACTAATACATTATTTGGTCTCTTTAGATTGGTTTACCCTTTCCCATTACTCTAATGCACTAAAATTTAACATTAGTAAAGAGCTCTTACCTTGAGCTTATAATTCCTTCTTTCTTTCTCATTTCTCCTCCTTCTTCCTTTCTTGCCCAAATCGGTCATGTGGGGGAATGGAGTTGCCAAACTCCATTCCCATCACCCAATGAACACAAGACACTATAATTAATATACTAATCCCTTAAATTAATGTCAATTCATTGAAGTGTTTGAAATGAAATTTCTAGGGTTTACCTTTGGAGAGTTTTAGAAGGGTTTTAGCCCTTGGTTCAAGAAGGTGAATCCACCACCATTGCTAGGTTGATATTTTGCTCAAAAGAGAGAGAGAAAACAAGGTGTTACATATGGGTAAAATCGGTTATGAAAGGGAGGTGAAGAAAACATGAGTTTTTCATGTAGATTTTTACCTTGTTGGAAAGAGGAGACTCCAAGCTCCATAATGGTGTGCTTTTCTCTTTGAATGGGGAAACCCCATGGAGATGAAACTCATCCTTTTCGAATTTTGAAAAGAGAGAATGATAGAGGAGGATGAGGGGATTACAAATATGTAATTATTTTTGTGATTGGAGCTCAAATGGAGGTAGAGCATGGGAGAGAAGATGAAGTGCCATTGTTGTTGTTGGGGAAGCTTGGAAATCGCCCAAAACCAGAGGAGAGAGGGGAGAAATCGGTGGTGAGGAAGGAGGGAGGTGAGAGAGTAGGGAAATAAGTGAGTAGGGAGAGAGAGAAGAGTAAAGTAGTGTTTACTTTATTGCTTTTTGCTTTTGGCTCCCTTATTTAATTAGCTAGTTACATGTGTGTGTGTGAGGGGTTATTTGGCTAGTAAAAACCGGCCCCCATATTGTAACACCCCAACCGCTAATCCTATGCTTACCGTCTCCTTAATACGGATAGTGGCTCCTCTATAAAGGCGAGTGCAACTAACCTTCTCCTTAGACGGGAGTGCCACCTTAAAATCAGGTAACTCTACAGCGTCTAGCCCCAACTTCCCCGCAAGTGAAGGCAAAACGAATGTATGTGAGGCTCTGGAGTCGAACAGTACTGATGCAGCCACTCCATTGACAGGAAAGGTACCAGTGAGGATCGTGCCGCCCTTGCTGGCCTCCTCCTCAGTAAGTATACTTAAGGCACCTTCCGTCTCCTTAGCACAACCTAACAACAGAATCTGGGTAAGTACTTTGACATATGTTAGAGGTCTAAAGACATTCACTTTCCATAACAATAATGCTTCATTGATGAGATGATCTCCTTTCAGTTGTCTAAAGACAATTACAATACTAGTATTTTCTAAAAGTCAAACTTAATCTTCCTGGTTTCATGTGGGTGGCGTTTATCACTGTCGAAGGTGCTGAGTTGATTTTAATCCTTTTAATTCCATGGTATAGCAATCTTGACTTTCCACCCATTATTAAAACATCTCCTGACTTCAATATGATTTTCTTCGCAACGTCCACACGCTTCTGCTCGCCATGTAGGAACTCTGCGTCATCTCCAATTGACAAAGACAATACTGGTATCCCCTGATCGAGGGACTCTTGTGTTTCATCCTTGTCCTGGTGTAGTCCTAAGCGGCCTCCTTCTTCATAGAAGTTGATGATACATAGATCAGCCCCTAGATTGGGAAGTGGATCTTCTTCTAACTGTTGAGCTGTATTAACTGCTTGTTCCACAATTTGTAAAAACTCTTATGGGATTTTTGGTACTTGCGCTCCATCTCCATTTCTTGTATCCTGGTAGGTTTTGAGTAAGGATTCCAATCCTTTCCTAAGCACATCATTTTCAGCTTCATTTTTGATCCTCTTGGAAATTCGGGAGTGTAGTACCCTCCTGGTCCTGCTCCCAGTTCTTGACATCTTCTGATGATTGCAATTTGTGTTTCCAGCGTTAGGTATCCTTTGAGTAGTATCAAACCTGGTTGGATAATCTTACATTGTTCATTCGCTGGTTCTTGTGCTTTGATAATGTTTTCTTCCAGGGAGGGCGGTGAGGGGATAGGAAAGCATATCTTATAGCTTCCTACGTGGTTTGAAATTCTACTAGTGAGTCTTATTAGTTCTTTCCTACTCAATTAGGCACTTAAGGCATGCAAGCACTCATTCACAACATTCACTGCTCAATGACATGTTCGTATGGGTTTAGAATTACCTGGGTTGGTAGAAGTACCAGCTTCATCTGAGCGGTCCATAACATGCAGGGCGGGTCCCGATGTTGGGCCTTTGCCCTTATCTCCCTGAGCTTGGTTTGTTGGTGGAGGGCGAGTATCGCTGGCTCCACTCTTATGGCCGGTGTGTTGCCTTTGCTCCCGGGCGGTAGTTCCTGCTCTCCGGTTTTTAATGCACTCGAAGGCTCGGTGTCCCCATATCTGACAGTGGCGGCACTAGACTTTCTCCCTTGGCAGTCCACGCCGGGGTGATCCTTTCCACATTGGGTTCGTTTGGGGAACAGCTTCCAGCAGCAGACAGCTTCTCAATTTCTAAAATCAGCAGGCTTCCACCAAACACCCAAAACCAGTAGCTGACAGCTTCTGCAAAATCATCAGCAGGCAGCTTCTCAATTTTCAGCAGCAGCACCTAACAATTGTCTCTGCTTTTTAAAACCATCAACAGACGTTCCACCAAACACTAAAACTAACAGCTAATAGCTTCTGCAAAACCATCAGCAGACAACTTCTCAATTTCCAACAGCAGGACCCAATAGCAGCCCTCAGCAGCTGTCCCCAAACGAACCCATTGTCTACAGTTGAAGTGGCGGACAAACCTCTGGCCCGTGTGTGAGCCATGTCCAGAACCTAATACAATCGAGGTCAATTATATATTCTAACGGTACTGAAGTAATCACATAAGTTTTAAATTTAACTGCTTGGTTAGAGTGCCTACCCTTAGATGGGTAGGGTTTCTACGAGTTTGTTGCTCCGTAGGTTACTGGCTGGGGGTTCCCAGTAGCTGGTTCCCCTTCGCTGAAAGGGTTTGTTCCTTCTGTTGGAGTTTCCCTGTTTGGCATCATCGCTGCCAGGTCCGTCCTTTCTCTTTTGGGAGCTCAAAGCATCCCTTCTTTTGCATGTGATCTCCACAACGGAGGCAGCATGGTAACATTCCTGAAATCTCAAGGTATCAGTTTCCAAATCTCCCATGATGGAGTATAATAGGTAATAAAATTCCAACTGCTCTATATTTTTCCTTGGTTTACCTGTAAGCTGGTGGGAATGACTGGTGCCATCCCAAATTGGAGCCGAGGACTCAGTCCCCCATAAACTGGTCGACCAAAATCTGGTCCGAGTATCCTAATCCGGGTAGTAGTCGGAGTAGTGAAGTAAACTTTGCATAGTATTCATCCACGGTCATCTTACCAGTCTGTTCCAGTGTGTCAAACTCCCTAGTTTTCACCATTCTGGTGTGGGCCGGGTAGTACTTGCCCCTAAGTAGTGCGGTGTAGGCTCCCCAAGTGAAAGCTGGATCGTCCAGGTGGTCGGCCTTCACCATATTCCACCAATCTCTTGCTGCATCTTTCAGGTAAAAGGCAGCGAGCCTCACTTTTTCCCTAGCTGGGACAACAAGTGTCTCAAATGCTCTTTCCATCTCCATTATAAGTCTCCAAGTGTACAGGGTCAGTCTTTCCTTTGAATACAGTTGGCCTGAGATCAGCCAAACTCTTCACCCAATCCTTCTCTCTAGGTGGTGGTGGTGGAGGTTGCTGCTGCTGGTGCTGCTGCACAACTCCCGCTTGTGCAAATGCTTGAGCTATCAAAGTAGCAATATCAGTCAGCCTGACGGGTGACTCCTCTGCTGTCTGTCTGCGGCGTCCACCTCTTCCTGACATCTGCAGGATGTTGATGTATATTAGATACTGTGGTCACAATCTTGGTCTTGGATAGTAGTCTAAGTAAAAACTAACTTAAACTCCTTTCTATACTATCACTCAACCCGTAACCTAAGGCTTTAGAAATCCTAATCTCGGTGTATTCTTGTATCCAGAGCGTAGTTACGCTCTGGTACCACTTTTTGTAACACCCCAACCCGAAATCTAATAACCTGAACGACGATCGCTCCCAAATAAACTTAAACTGCAGCGGAATAAATTACAATAACCGGGCGGTATTACAATGCCGTTAGCCACCCTTGTGACTAACAAGGCTAACTCCAAATACAAATCTCAAAAGTCACGGTCTGAATACGAATACAACCCGAGATACTAGGAATCAAACTTAAAGGTACAACAATAACTAAGTAAAAAAAGTAAACTAGTAATAACTCCCAAGGCTTGATCTACCCCACCTACACTCGGTGTGGGTAAACTCTTCAACTTCAGGTACCTGAAAAGTGGGGTCCCCCAAAGGGGCTCAGCAAACAATGCTGGTATGGAAAACGTGCAGCCCATCGGCTACTGGGCTACACCAACTACTTTGTCGAATACATGCAGTTCATTTTTTTTGTAAAGCTGAAAACAAGTATAACATGATAATCACAAGTATCCATACAAGGACAACAATGTCACATAGAACAAGACTTCAGAAGGTCGAGTTTGGTGATCTGTATTTTTTAATAGTTGTCGGGTCCACACAGTGGGACTGACAGGTATATAAGAGTATGTCAATATAGTGAAGGTATAGTGACCTTGTTAAAAGAGAAAGGTGGGTAATGAGTTGTAACACCCCATCTCAATCCAATCGTGGTTATCACAAACTTATCACTATATATACAAACTCTGCTGCGGATTCAAATACATTCCAGGACCTTGCCACGGTCTGACTACAGAATATACCGAACATTAGTACATACAAATCTTAACCAATTACATATCCTTCTTACAATCCCCTCACATCCTATACATCTTACTAACTCAAATTGCCATACGAGTGTACATGCACAACTCGTAGGCCACACTTAACCCGTAACGCTTGTACCCCATCTTACTCTCGTGACGGCCGCCTCCTGACGTTCACCTGTGTAGTAAAAACATCCCCAAAGGGGGTCAGCACGAATGCTGGTACGATCCTCTCATGGCCCCCAAGCTAACGTGGTACGATGACTAATTGTCGATAGCATGGAGGTTGATTAGATGCACAACATAATAGAAAGTGCAATAAACAACAAACCAATTATGAACAATCAAAGTTCAAACACAATGAACGACTTAAATGTGTTCTCTTAATTAGTGAGTCAATTATTTCACTCCTTAAGTTACGTTTCCTCTTAATCTTAGTCCATCCTTATCTTACCTCAATCTTAGTCTTATCTTAGTCTTGGAAAACAACCATCCTTTAAAAAGGAATGGAAGTAGCTTATCTCAGTCTTATAATATAAACCATCATTCAAATAGGAATGGTTGTAAATTATCTCAACCTTATCTTATATATGCCAACCGTTCTCTCATTGGGAACTGGTTAACCCTTAGTTCGTTATTTTTTTCGTAGGGCTTGGTTAACCCTAGCCAGCAGCAAGACACTTACCGGCAAAAACAACATTCTTAAATTGTTGGGGATATAGGCTAGATCCCCCCACGCCATCTTAATGCCACCTACCTTGGACTGGATGTCCAATGTAGCTAAGCCGGTCAACCGACCCTAGGCTACAAGTCCGAAGACAAGTCCTTAAGCGGAAGTCGGATCTGCTTTAGATACCGACCCCTTTTCCTTAGCATGCATGACCGGAGTCAGTCCCAGGTTCCTCACTCCCCCCAATTACCAGTTAGCAGAAGTCTTAAGACAATGTTTGTTGGTTAAACCTCTTTCGGTTTCTAACAAACTAATATTGAGGAGTGTTCCTTAGTCTCACACAATTCCTTACTAAACGTTAGTTAGTAGGTTCTCACGGTAAGTTGTGTTAGTTTTCAAACATCACACAACAATACAATAAACATAATGTTCCGGTTGCATGCTTTATCTTGTTTAATGAGCACACAAAAACAAATAGCACACAAGCCGAGGGACACCTCGTTAGCAAGCAGGTCACAAGA
This sequence comes from Limonium bicolor, assembly GCA_023374045.1. Lineage (NCBI taxonomy): Eukaryota > Viridiplantae > Streptophyta > Magnoliopsida > Caryophyllales > Plumbaginaceae > Limonium > Limonium bicolor. Next base: position 37,234,543 of record CM041776.1, read on the forward strand.
AGAACTGTACCGTTCACCGTTGGTCGTTCGGTCGCTTACTCTCCTCCAGAGTCCAAATCCTCAAACCCTAAAACATTCACCGAATTGGGTGGTTAATTACTTTTAATTAACCTAGCTTACTTAATCACTAATGATTTCCAACTAAATACCACTAAGTCATTGTAGTTTAAGCTTAACCTCTTATGTTACTCATTTCTCATTTTACCTCACACTTGTTCACACCTCCAATGGCCTTAAAACTCCACTAAACAACTCTTAATAACCTTATAATATCATTACTTATCAATCCCCATCATTACCTAACATTTTCCAAGCTTATACACCATTTTTAGAGTGGTCCGGGACCTTGTCCTCAACCTAAGTCCCGGACCTATACCTGGTTCAAACTCTCCGCTGTTTAATGTGGTGGTCCGGGACTTTGTATGGGACTTAAGTCCCGGACCAATGCAAGCTAAAATCCTCGGGGGTAAATCAGGGGGTGGTCCGGAACTTCATACCAAACTTAAGTACCGGACCATAAGGTTGTAGCAACTCTCGGCCATATTTTTAGGGTGGTCCGGGAGTTTACCCTGGACTTAAGTCCCGGACCAGCTACAGATTTTTTGCCCCTTTTTATTTTCCTAAGTGCATTTGCACTTGTTCTCTTCATCCATAAATCATCCAAACTTTATACATGATCTTAGGCATGTTCTAATACCAAAATAACCTCTTAAACTTGTCCAATTCCTTCTCTAACCTTATAACCCAATTTCTCACATAATCTCTTAACACTTGTAATATTTTCCTTACACTTTCAACATGTAAACTTGTCTAAAACTACAACTAACCAAAGTGTTTCCTTTCCACCAATATAACTACTCCTCAAGCATCATCATGCACAACCGATTTGCTTTATTCACACTTCTCAAAGCTATATATAATCTAGCACATGCTTACTTCCTTACAAGTCATTATACCTTATTTTGTTTCCTTCAAACTTTGTACAAGTTTCCTAGCTTCCTTGAAATACCTCAAACCTCAGTATGTTATTTAAACATTAAAATATGGTATAATAAGACTAAAAAGAGTCTTATAAACATTAGTAAACAATTTAAACCATAGAAAACACAAATAAATACCTTAAAGTCAATTAGGGCTAAAATGTGCTCTAAGCGTGGGATAAGCTTGGTTAAGACCTAATGAGCTTACCAAGACCTTATTTATATATAATGAACATAATAAACCAATTTCTAAAGAAAACCAAGCTTGAAAGCAAGTTAAAACACAAAATATGCTTTAAGGAGTCTTAAAGCACATTTTTGAAAAATTGTCTTGTAAATGAGTTTTGAATTCTAAATGTCCATCATTACTCTTTAATTAACATGTGTACTACTTAGTATCACATTAGGAAGTCTAAATCAATGGGAAATCAAAAATTTCACAAATATGTGCCTTGTTTTATGAATAGTAACTAAAATAAGCTATTTTATAACATAAGTCTATATAAGTAAGTTAAATGGTCAACAAAGACTAAAACATCCCTAGATAACTAATGGGGGTCAGTTTCTATGAGGTGAGTCACCACCTTGCAAGTTAACAAATAAATAACAAATGATAAAGCAAGTTACTATTTGCTTTTCTACTTAATATCTTCCAAAAGCAAACTTCAAACTCATTCTCTCATTTCTCTTGCATTCCCACCGTCTCCAACTTCATCTCCTTCCTCTCCCATCGGTTTGCAACAGCTCTCACACCATTCTCCATCTTTCACCTCTTATATCTCCTAGCTCTCTTTACCAAATCAAAAACAAAGACCACCATTCTTCTAGTCTCATCAAGCTCTTCAATCCTATCTTCTCAAAACTCCAAGAGCTCCATTTTGGTGCCAAGAGGAATCTCCATGGGAGGAGCTTGAGCTCATCTTTTCACATATTATTGTTCTCCTTTGCTTCTAGGTAAGGAAACTCAAAGAAAAATAACATTTCCTTCATGTTTGTATGTTGTCCAAAAACACCATTAATGGTGCCTTTACCTTGCTTGTTCTAGCTTCATTTGAATCTTCCAAGGGCTTGGTGGAGTCCTCTCTTGCTACATATCCAAACTCTCTTTCATATCCAAGGTAAAACAATCATCTAAATGTTCTAAGACAATATATGTATCTAGGGTTTACAATGAGATGAAGCATAAAGCTTGTATACTCATTTCATTATTTGTATATTGTTTAGAAGTTGACAAGCAATCAAACATCCTTACCGATTTTAATCAAGGAAACAAGAAAGAAGTTTGTGAGGAAAAGAGGTAAATATGCTAACCTAATGTAGTTTAATGTCTTAGGAGAAATGAGCTTATATTGCTTATTAAAACTACTTAAGGAGCTAATGGTAAATGACTTAGAAAAAATTCTCAAGGAGACTAGTAAAAGGGCATATGTGTTGTTGTATGTTTGCAGGTCAAAGGCAAATATAATGTGGGAAATTCTGTGTTTATGGTTTATACATTTAAAGGGCCTAAGAGCCATGCTATTTAAGGGCCTAAGTGCCAAGCAATTTAAATTATGCACTATATTGTGATGTAGTGTTAAATGAGTGAAGTTTTGTGTACAAGAATGTTCTTGATGGATTTTAGTGTTCTTGGATGTTTAATGGTGAAAACAATGTGTTTGGCTTAGTAATGTTCTAGGAGAACCCATGTCAAAATTTAGGTAATGTACAAGAAGTTCTAAGTGTTTAAATAAGATTTGGCGAACTAGGAAGTGTTAGAAATGTTTAGGTGTTTTACTAGAGAAGAAATAATGTCTTAGGTGTTCTAGGAAACAAAAAGGGACTTAAACATCAACTAGGAGTTTAGGTTGGTAAGAAATGATGCTTGGGAGATGATGTTATGGTGAGGAGAAAGCATTTTGGGATAGTGGTTATCATAGGTGAGAAACACCATTTAGAAACCTTGTAAGAAATGTTATAAGTGTTGGTGAATTTTATGAGAAATTGAGTAACAAGTTACACAAGGAACTAGGTGTGTTTAAGATGATATTTTGGCATTAGAATATACCTAAGATCATTTGGGAAGTCTATACATATAATGGGTAAGGAGAACCATTGCAACAAGACTTAGGAAATGTCAAAATGTAAAATCTGTAGCAGTGGTCCGGGACTTAGGTCTTGGGTAATGTCCCGGACCATGCATTAAAAGAGGCCGAGAGTTTTCTGAGGCATTGTGGTCCGGAACTTAGTTTTGTATGAAGACCCGGACCCCCCTGTTTACCCCCAAGAGAATTTGCCTACATTGGTCCGGGACCTAGGACCTGTATAAAGTCCCGGACCACCCCATAAAAACAACCCGAGAGTTTTGCCTACATTGGTCCGGGACTTAGGACCTATAAGAAGTCCCGGGCCACTACCTGAAATCAGCCCGAGAGGTTTACAATGACACGGTCCGGGACCTTAGTTGGGGACCAAGTCCCGGACCACTTGAAAAGTTGAGTTTAAGGTTAAATAATGATGCCTAATGATGGGGATTAGTAAGTAATGATGTTATAAGGTTTCTAAGGCATGTTAGGTGTGTATAATGACAATTTAGAAGGTGAGAAGTTATAATAAAATGTGGAAGTAAAATAACTAGAAATGTAAAGTAATAAGTTATCGACGGACTAGTACGTTAAATTAACCGACGTTACTAAATGTGTATAGGATTCTCCAAAGGTGGAAACCAGTCGAAGCAAGGGCCAAGGTATGGTTTTCTTGCAGTCTGTTGCCTACCGGTTTACACCGGCTTGTGTGCTGTTGTTTCTGTATGTTTATGACCTTGTAAGACTTAAGTCATGTAAAGTTTACAGTTGTTTATATTATTGTATTGTTGAAGTGTGACTCATGTCCCTTGTGTGTCTAACAAGTCTTGACCACTTGTTGCGATTCGTTTATTAAGTTCCAACATTGAACTCCTAACAAGTGCTAACCGGGGAGTGAGGAATCGGTAGTCCGGTCACGCGTGTAACTATAAGAGTAGATATATGTATCAGATTCGACTCTTATAATGTTAAGATTGTTCTCCTTTATTTGGCGTTCGATCTCCCGTTAGCTTCCTCCAAAGCTTACCTATTCTGACTTATGATCGGTTTAGTGGGAACATGTGTTTGTGTGGTGTGTTCGGGTCACAATATCCGATCCATCTGTGAGTTAAGTTACCTGTTCGACTAACAGAACGGTAATGAGTGTGTGTAACAAGCTTAACATGAGGGTGAACCATTCTCTAGGCTTCTGATGTTGACTAACCTTCTTGGTTTGTTGTTGTGGGAAGTGTACTCACTATGTGTGTATTGTTTTGCTAAGCAATATTTCTTGCTAGCTATATATGTTGTTTGTGTAAAATCAATGCCATGTTATCATGACAATTAGTTGCGCGTATCCCGGTAGCCGATGGGCTGCGCGTTAACCATACCAGCCAAGGGTTGCTGACCCCCTCGGGGGCTCCATATTTATACTGCAGGATGAGGATCGAAGAAGCAGAGTGGCTGTAGATCAAGGTCTTGTCATACTTTTGGTTATTTTGGATGGTAGGCCTGGGATGCGCCTGTGCTCCCGTGGCGTTATGTTTTGGTTCCGTTGTACTACAGTGACGGTATATTGTCATGTTTATAGTGAAGGAATGTAATTAATACTCGGTATTGTATGTGATGTATTTATGGTTTAGTTCTATGCTCGGGAGTCTGATCATCAGACCGGTACACTTGTATTTATTCTGCCTTGTTAACCACGTGGGTGGTTAACGGCGTTGTAGCACCGAACCGTTTAGTTATTGTTTAGTTGTTTATTTCCGCTGCGATTTCAATTATGGTTGAGCGCGTAGTAGGGGTGTTACAAAAAGTGGTATCAGAGCGAAGTATCGCTCTAATGACTAGAATACCGAGCTTAGGAATATACCGAGTTAGGAAGCCTAACCATAGTTACCTAAGTGAGCAGTTATGGAAAGGTTAACCACTAACTAAGTGTGGAGATACCTTGTTGTCGGGGAAACGTTACAACCGTTGGAACCGATAAGTGTGCAAGCACAATGCTAATGATGTTCGTGTGAATTCAGATGTCAGGTAGACCACGAGGTCGAGGCCGCGGGCGCGGCATTGGTGATACTGGGAACCAGGGAGAAAACCCTACGACACAAGTCATGGCCGATGCTGTAGCGGCCGCCGTAGCCCAGATGGTCCCACAGTTAGTAGCTGCGATTCAGCAGGGGCAACAGCCCGAAGTTCAACCACCGCCGCCACCGCCACAGAGACCAATGGGTCAAGGCGTTAGCTGATTTGAGACCCCCGTCGTTTCATGGGGAGACCGACCCTCGTAAGCTGGAGGCATATATCTCCGAGTTGGAGACCGCCTACGAGACCTGTGGTGCCTGCTGGGGCCAAGGTCCGTCTTGCCGCTTACTACCTGAAGGGTTCGGCACAAAGTTGGTGGAAGCTTGTGAGAGAGGACTGGATGACGGATCCTCAGTTTGGTTGGAGAGAGTATACAGCTCTGCTGCGAGCCAAGTATTATCCTGTGCATGTACAAGAGGCCAAGCGCCTGGAGCTGGATAGCCTGAGGCAGGGGGATAAGATGTCGGTTGATGACTACTACACCGCTTTCACCGGCCTTATCCACTTGTTACCGGACCTGGGATACTCGAACCGGGTGTTGGTGAACCGTTTCTACAACGGTCTCAGCCACCGTCTTCGCTACGGGATGGGGCCAGCTGAGTATACTACCTTGCAGGTAATTAAATACCGTCATGTGAACTAGTTTGTATCGTAAGTAAATGTTAATGTGAGTTTGTGAGTTATTTGCGGGGCATGACTGACGTCCTAAATTCAGGAGTGCTATCATGCCACTGCTAAGGTTGAGATTACCGTCCGTCTGAGGGACGAGGAGAATGTGCACAAGCGCAAGGCCACGAGCGAGGGCCAGAGTCCGCAGGGGTACGGGGGAGGAAAGAAAAAGAAGCCTTACCCCAGCCCCAGAAGAGTCAGCACCAGGGTGACAAGGGCCAAGCCCAGACCACCACAGCTGAGGAGCCACTGAAGCTCACATACGCATATGCGGTGAAACCCCTACGCTCTTACCCGCCTAAGGGTAATTACTTAATCATGTGTGTCAAGTTGAAGTGTATGTTATTAAGATATGAAGTGAGTATTGATTGTGTATTGTGATAGCAGCCAACACGGGTTCTGGACAGGAGCGCCACTACTACTGTAAGTGGTGTAACGGAGACCACCCCGGCAAGGACTGCAAAGGGAATGATGTGCAGTGTCGCTACTGCGAGAAGTGGGGTCACCGTGACTATGAGTGCTACCGGAACCCCAACAGCAGAAACAATAAGCCCAAGGGGCAGTGGAAGGGTAAGGCCATCGCGACCATCGATGGCCCGAAGTCGGCTAACCAGCCACCCACAGATCAGAGGAACACTGATTCCCAAAGGGGAAGGGGCAGGATCCGGCAAGGCCGCCCTGAATGTGGTGGACCGGTCTGAGGCGCCAGGGCCCTCTTCTAGACCAGGTACCGCCTAAACTGTTGAGTGAAATAAGTGATTGCATACCGCATTCCATGCATGTGTGTTAGTGAGTCTAAATGTACAACCATGTGAGTAAAGAATTAAAGTATAATGTGAACAACACCTAAATTAGGTAATTTGGAAATCTAGGAACCTTCAATATTTGTTATCCAATCCCACCCACACCAAACCCTGAAGAAACCACCATCAACATCACCGACTTTCCAATGGAGCAATGTCAAGTCATCCAACCAGGTATGATACTCTTAAATGGATACCTGACACCGGAAGCGCAAATCCACATTATCCGACGATGCGACGAATTTGGAGCAGCACCTGAAGGTTTCTACACACCTGAATACCCGAGCGGATCAAGGATGAAATTGAAGATGATGTGCATGGGTAGGGACTGGAATCCTTACACCAAGTCATACCAAGAAGTACGAGCTGAAGACGGAGCAACTGTACCCAGTGTACCCGAGGAGTTCCTTGCGGTCATTAACCACGCCGTGGGAATTGCTCAGCAAGTTGAATCGGATCAAATTCCGAGTGTTAAAGCAGATTTATGTATTGTGAACTTCTACAAGAAAGGTGGACGGTTAGGGTTACACCAAGATAAGGACGAGTCACCCGAGTCTCTAAGTAAGGGAGTACCCGTGGTGTCTTGGTCCATTGGTGATGCCGTAGTGTTTGTGTACGGCGAGCAGAAGCGTGCTGATCTCGCAAAGAAGTTAGTGTTGAAATCAAGAGATGTGTTAATTATGGGTGGGCAGTCAAGGATGCTATATCATGGCATCAAGAAGATCAAACTGAATACCGCACCATCGGCAGTGATCAATGCCACACACATGAAACCGGACGTTTGAATTTGACCTTCAGGCAGTTTTAAAGCCTTGTATAATTATGTAACGTGTTAAACAAGTGTATGTTAAGGATGTTGTATGTGTTAGTTATGTTAGCAATGTGAACCAACGTATGTTGTAAAAGTATGTTAATGAATAAAGTGAAGTTGTTTGAAGTATGTCAACCGTGTTATTACCGAATACTTATTAGTTTGCCAATGAATTAGGCTGTGCACTCGGAACGGGAGGTATACTGAGTGTCTGCAATGAGGCAGAAGCCGGCAAGAGCGGTACAATCCTCACTGGTACCTTTCCAGTCAATGGCGTGGACGCTTCGATCTTGTTCGACTCTGGAGCCTCACATACATTTATCTCGCTATCTTTTGCGAAGAGGCTGGGTTAGACGGTGATGAGATGCCAGACTTTCTAGTCACTCTCCCATCGAAAGAGCGGATCAGGTGTACCCGCTACCACCGAGATGTTGTTGTACGAATTAGAGATGAAGAGTTTCCGATCGACTTGATAGAGTTCGAGGGACTTGGTTTTGATGTGATTGTCGGGATGAACTGGTTGGAGCGGTACAAGGGTAGAATCCTATGTACCGAGCATCGTCTGCTTCTTCGGAGTCCGTCTGGGGTTACTATATCATACCGCCAGAGGCCCAGGGAGCCTTCGACTCAGATCATCACCGCCATGGCCATGTATCGTGAGTTACGACGAGGGAATGATGTATACCTCTTCTATGTCCAGGACATAGAGAGAGACCCAGAGTTTAGCCCAGATGTGCCGGTAGTGTCGGAATTTCCTGATGTATTTCTTAAGGAATTGTCGGGCATGCCGCCAGCACGGGAAGTTGAGTTTGAGATTGATTTGGTTCCGGGCACCGGACCAATTGTGAAGGCGCCCTATCGTATGGCTCTAGCGGAGATGACAGAGCTCAAGGAGTAGCTGAGAGACCTACTCGACAGGGGTTCATCCGCCCGAGTGTTCCACCATGGGGAGCGCCGGTCCTCTTCGTGAAGAAGAAGGACGGTAGTCTCCACCTGTGTATTGACTATCGAGAGCTGAATGCAGTTACGGTGAAGAACCGTTATCCTTTACCACACATCGACGACTTATTTGATCAGTTCAAAGGAGCATCAGTATTCTCCAAGATAGACCTACGATCCGGGTACCATCAGATTGCCATCCGTGAGAGTGACATTGAGAACACCGCATTCAGAACCAGATATGGACATTATGAGTTTATGGTTATGCCGTTTGGTTTATCCAATGCACCAACCAAGTTTATGGAATGAACCGCTTGTTCCAAGATCAGTTGGATAAGTCAGTGGTAGTCTTCATCGACGATATTCTTGTGTATTCAAAAGCAAAGGGTGAGCACGAAAGCCACCTGAGGAGTGTGTTGCAAACATTGAGAAAGAATCAGTTGTATGCTAAATTTTCAAGTGTGTAAGTTTGGTTGAACCAAGTATCCTTTCTTGGACATGTGATTTCTGAGGCCGGGATCGCTGTTGATCCGGCAAAGATTGATACAGTGCGCACCTGGCCTAGGCCGAAGACAGTTACCGACATCCGGAGCTTCCTCGGTCTGGCAGGTTATTATAGGAGGTTTGTGAAGGACTTCTCTAGTGTCTCGAAGCCGATGACTTCCTTGATGAAGAAGGATGCTCCATTCGAGTGGACAGATGACTGCGAGAGTTCTTTTCAGAGGCTCAAGGATGCTCTGACATCTGCACCAGTCCTGACTATACCAGACGGTCCAGATGGTTTTGAGGTCTATTGCGACGCATCAGGCAGAGGTATGGGTTGTGTATTGATGCAACACGGGAAGGTCGTAGCATACGCCTCCCGACAGCTGAAGAAGCATGAAGAGAACTACCCTACCCACGACTTAGAATTGGGTGACATCATTGTATGGGGTAAGCGTGACATTCTATTCTGACCACAAGAGTTTAAAGTATTTGTTCACTCAGAAGGAGTTGAATATGAGACAAAGAAGGTGGGTCGAGTTCTTAAATGACTACGACATCAATTTACAGTACAAGGAGGGTAAAGCAAATGTGGTAGCTGACGCACTGAGTCGCTGAGCACACTCTCTCCATTCGCTAGTATCTCATACTGGCTTGGTTGAAGAGGTGTGAAGTGCTCAGATGTCGGATCAGCATATGTTGGAGATCAGGCAGAAGCTTATTGATGGCACATTCGGGGGTCAGAAGTACGACTTCCGACTCCATGATGATGACCTGATTAGGCTTAATGGCCGACTGTGTATTCCGAGGAGTAGCGCTGAGCTGAAGGAGCGCATACTGAGTGAATCCCATTGTTCTACGACTTCGATTCACCCCGGAGCTTCAAAGATGTATAAAGGTATGAAAAGATATTTTTGGTGGACTGGAATGAAAAAGGATGTGAACGATTATGTGTTAAGGTGTCTCACTTGTCAGAAAGTCAAGTTTGAGCACCGACGGCCTGGTGGTATGGTACAGCCAATGCCAGTGCCTAAGTGGAAGTTCCACGACATTTCCATGGACTTCGTAGTAGGGCTTCCGCCTACAAGGGGAGGTCTGAATATGATTTGGGTTGTTGTTGACCAACTGACCAAGGTGGCCCGATTCATTCCAATGAAGGACACTTGGAAAGTGGCAAGACTTGCAGAGCTCTTTGATAGAGAGATTGTTCGGACCATGGGGTACCGAAGACTATCGTGTCTGATAGGGATACCAGATTCCTCTCGAGGTACTGGAGAACTACACGGGAAGCGCTTGGTACCGAGCTGAAGCTAAGTACAGCGTGGTACAGCCAATGCCAGTGCCTAAGTGGAAGTTCCATGACATTTCCATGGACTGTAGTAGGGCTTCCGCCGACAAGGGGAGGTCTGAATATGATTTGGGTTGTTGTTGACCAACTGACCAAGGTGGCCCGATTCATTCCGATGAAGGACACTTGGAAAGTGGCAAGACTTGCAGAGCTCTTTGATAGAGAGATTGTTCGGCACCATGGGGTACGAAGACTATCGTGTCTGATAGGGATACAAGATTCCTCTCGAGGTACTGGAGAACTACACGGAAGCGCTTGGTACCGAGCTGAAGCTAAGTACAGCGTTCCACCCACAGACTGATGGTCAGAGTGAGCGCACCATCCAGACACTCGAGGATATGTTACGTGCATGTGCACTTGATTTTCAGACCAGCTGGATTGATAAGTTACATATGATCGAGTTTAGCTACAACAATAGTTACCATGCTTCGATCAAGATGTCTCCCTTCCAGGCATTATACGGTAGACCATGCCGCACACCATTATACTGGGATGAGTCGAGTGAGACGGTCATTATAGGACCAGAGTATCTGGAGCAAGTTCAAGCAAAAGTACACCAGATCCGGGCTAACATGAAGGCAGCTCAGGATAGGCAGAAATCATACGCCGATGTGCGTAGACGTGACTTGGAGTTCGCCGTGGGCGACCAGGTATTTCTTAGAGTATCCCCCATGAAGGGAGTGTTTTGTTTTGGCCAGAAAGGCAAGTTGAGCCCAAAATATGTGGGGCCTTATGCTGTGACGGAGCGGATCGGCCCGGTAGCTTACAGATTAGATCTACCCGCCGAGCTGGGCAAGGTACATGATGTATTTCATGTGTCCCAGTTGAAGAAATATATGTCTCATCCATCTCATGTACTTCAGCCAGAAAGGCTAACCTTAGAGCCGACCATACGATCAGTGGAGACTCCCGTACGGATTCTGGATACTAAGACTCGAGACACTCGCCATAAGTCTGTGAGACTGGTGAAGGTCCTCTAGTCTAACCAGGTTGTCGAGGAGGCCACTTGGGAGCTGGAAGATAAGATGAAGGCAAAGTACCCGTCATTGTTTACTTCTTAGTATTTGTATGTATAGGGTACGGGGCGTACCCCTATTTAAGGGGGGTAGAGCCGTTTCGGTTATGTGTGTACGACGTGTATTTAATTACATCGTCTATGTTATGTTGTTATCTTGCTATGTTACAGACCGTTGTGTCTGAATGATGTTATGTTATTTGGACCTTGTGTCCGATGTTATGTAAGTATGTTGTTATGGAAGTATTGTTTATATGTATTCCCGTGTTCTAATATTTAGGATATGTGGGAAGTACGAACTTTGGGGACAAAGTTCTTTTAAGGGGGTAGATTGAAATACCCCAAACCTCGTATGTTGTTTAAACATTAAAATATGGTATAATAAGACTAAAAAGAGTCTTAGAAACATTAGTAAACAATTTAAACCATAGAAAACACAAATAAATACCTTAAAGTCAATTAGGGCTAAATGTGCTCTAAGCTTGGGATAAGCTTGGTTAAGACCTAATGAACTTACCAAGACCTTATTTATATTTTAATGAACATATTAAACCAATTAATAAAGAAAACCAAGCTTGAAAGCAAGTTAAAACACAAAATGTGCTTTAAGGAGTCTTAAAGCACATTTTTGAAAAATTGTCTTGTAAATGAGTTTTGAATGGCTAAATGTCCATCATTACTCTTTAATTAACATGTGTACTACTTAGTATCACATTAGGAAGTCTAAATCAATGGGAAATCGAAAATTTCACAATTATGTGCCTTGTTTATGAATAGTAACTAAAATAAGCTATTTTATAACATAAGTCTATATAAGTAAGTTAAAGGGTCAACAAAGACTAAAACACCCCTAGATAACTAATGGGGGCCGGTTTTATGAGGTGAGTCACCACCTTGCAAGTTAACAAATAAATAACAAATGATAAAGCAAGTTACTATTCGTTTTACTACTTAATATCTTCCAAAAGCAAACTTCAAACTCTCTCTCATTTCTCTTGCATTCCCGCCGTCTCCAACTTCATCTCCTTCCTCTCTCCATCAGTTTGCAACAGCTCTCACACCATTCTCCATCTTTGACCTCTTATCTCCTAGCTCTCTTTACCAAATCAAAAACAAAGACCACCATTCTTCTAGTCTCATCAAGCTCTTCAATCCTATCTTCTCAAAACTCCAAGAGCTCCATTTCGGTGCCAAGAGGAATCTCCATGGGAGGAGCTTGAGCTCATCTTTTCACATATTATTGTTCTCCTTTGCTTCTAGGTAAGGAAACTCAAAGAAAAATAACATTTCCTTCATGTTTGTATGTTGTCCGAAAAACACCATTAATGGTGCCTTTACCTTGCTTGTTCTAGCTTCATTTGAATCTTCCAAGGGCTTGGTGGAGTCCTCTCTTGCTACATATCCAAACTCTCTTTCATATCCAAGGTAAAACAATCATCTAAATGTTCTAAGACAATATATGTTTCTAGGGTTTACAATGAGATGAAGCATAAAGCTTGTATACTCATTTCATTATTTGTATATTGTTTAGAAGTTGACAAGCAATCAAACATCCTTACCGATTTTAATCAAGGAAACAAAAAGAAGTTTGTGAGGAAAAGAGGTAAATATGCTAACCTAATGTAGTTTAATGTCTTAGGAGAAATGAGCTTATATTGCTTATTAAAACTACTTAAGGAGCTAATGGTAAATGACTTAGAAAAATATTCTCAAGGAGACTAGTAAAAGGGAATATGTGTTGTTGTATGTATTTGCAGGTCAAAGGCAAATATAATGTGGGAAATTCAGTGTTTATGGTTTATACATTTAAAGGGCCTAAGAGCCATGCTATTTAAGGGCCTAAGTGCCAAGCATTTAAATTATGCACTATATTGTGATGTAGTGTTAAATGAGTGAAGTTTTGTGTACAAGAATGTTCTTGATGGATTTTAGTGTTCTTGGATGTTTAATGGTGAAAACAATGTGTTTTGGCTTAGTAATGTTCTAGGAGAACCCATGTCAAAATTTAGGTAATGTATAAGAAGTTCTTAGTGTTTAAATAAGATTTGGTGAACTAGGAAGTGTTAGAAATGTTTAGGTGTTTTACTAGAGAAGAAATAATGTCTTAGGTGTTCTAGGAAACAAAAAGGGACTTAGACATCAACTAAGAGTTTAGGTTGGTAAGAAAGGATGCTTGGGAGATGATGTTATGGTGAGGAGAAAGCATTTTGGGATAGTGGTGATCATAGGTGAGAAACACCATTTAGAAACCTTGTAAGAAATGTTATAAGTGTTGGTGAATTTTATGAGAAAATTGAGTAACAAGTTAGACAAGGAACAAGGTGTGTTTAAGATGATATTTTGGCATTAGAATATACCTAAGATCATTTGGGAAGTCTATACATATAATGGGTAAGGAGAACCATTGCAACAAGACTTAGGAAATGTCAAAATGTAAAATCTGTAGCAGTGGTCCGGGACTTAGGTCTTGGGTAATGTCCCGGACCATGCATTAAAAGAGGCTGAGAGTTTTCTGAGGCATTGTGGTCCGGAACTTAGTTTTGTACGAAGACCGGACTACCCCCTGTTTTACCCCGAGAGAATTTGCCTACATTGGTCCGGGACCTAGGACCTGTATAAAGTCCGGACCACCCCATAAAAACAACCCGAGAGTTTTTCCTACATTGGTTCGGGACTTAGGACCTGTAAGAAGTCCGGACCACTACCTGAAATCAGCCCGAGAGGTTTACAATGACACGGTCCGGGACCTTAGTTGGGGACCAAGTCCCGGACCACTTGAAAAGTTGAGTTTAAGGTTAAATAATGATGCCTAATGATGGGGATTAGTAAGTAATGATGTTATAAGGTTTTCTATGGCATGTTAGGTGTGTATAATGACAATTTAGAAGGTGAGAAGTTATAATAAAATGTGGAAGTAAAACAACTAGAAATGTAAAGTAATAAGTTATCGACGGACTAGTACGTTAATTAACCGACGTTACTAAATGTGTATATGATTCTCCAAAGGTGGAAACCAGTCGAAGCAAGGACCAAGGTATGGTTTTCTTGCAGTCTGTTGCCTACCGGTTTACACCGGCTTGTGTGTGTTTGTTTTTCTGTATTTTATGACCTTGTAAGACTTAAGTCATGTAACGAGTTTACAGTTGTTTATATTATTGTATTGTTGAAGTGTGACTCATGTCCCTTGTGTGTGTCTAACAAGTCTTGACCACTTGTTGCGATTCATTATTAAGTTCCAACATTGAACTTCTAACAAGTGCTAACCGGGAGTGAGGAATCCGGTAGTCCGGTCACGCGTGTAAGTATAAGAGTAGATATCTGTATCAGATTCGACTCTTATAATGTTAAGATTGTTCTCCTTTATTTGGCGTTCGATCTCCCGTTAGCTTCCTCCAAAGCTTACCTATTCTAACTTATGATCGGTTTAGTGGGAACATGTGTTTGTGTGGTGTGTTCTGGTCACAATATCCGATCCATCTGTGAGTTAAGTTACCTGTTCGACTAACAGAACGGTAATGAGTGTGTGTAACAAGCTTAACATGAGGGTGAACCATTCTCTAGGCTTCTGATGTTGACTAACCTTCTTGGTTTGTTGTTGTGGGAAGTGTACTCACTATGTGTGTATTGTTTTGCTAAGCAATATTTCTTGCTAAGCTATATATGTTGTTTGTGTAAAATCAATGCCATGTTATCATGACAATTAGTTGCGCGTATCCCGGTAGCCGATGGGCTGCGCGTTAACCATACCAGCCAAGGGTTGCTGACCCCCTCGGGGGCTCCATATTTATACTGCAGGATGAGGATCGAAGAAGCAGAGTGGCTGTGCTCCCGTGGCGTTATGTTTTGGTTCCGTTGTACTACAGTGACGGTATATTGTCATGTTTACAGTGAAGGAATGTAATTAAATACTCGGTATTGTATGTGATGTATTTATGGTTTAGTTCTATGCTCGGGAGTCTGATCATCAGACCGGTACACTTGTATTTATTCTGCCTTGTTAACCACGTGGGTGGTTAACGGCGTTGTAGCACCGAACCGTTTTTATGTTTAGTGTTATTTCCGCTGCGATTTCAATTATGGTTGAGCGCGTAGTAGGGGTGTTACATTCCTTCACTATGGTTTTGGTGCTTTAAATTAACCATTGGATCCCCTAGTCCCTCTTAGACATCTACATCTCTTTTACTCAACTTACCCACCATTTCTAAATCATACACTCTTATACATTCCTTGTCTTTTTCCTTGACAACTACAACATTCTCTTACACTTTCTCTTCCATCTCCAAGTCCACTCCTCCCATCAAGACTAAGACCTTATTAATCCATCACTAGCATCTTCCCTACTTATACAAGCTACCAAGATCTCTCATGGTTATATTCTCAAGTTCATCCCTAAATCACCTTAAAGCATAATACAAATTTCATCCAGATTTTTGCTCAAGTCTTATTCCTCTTAACATGATTTTGGTGTGTTTAATACACCTACCTATCCTCCAATCCCTCCTAGACAACTCTAGGTCATCCTAAAACCTCAAGAAAACTTAGTTAACTCATTTCCACAAATTCCTCTTAATGATCCCTAGTAAACCCTAGGGCATATTAACTCACCACCACCACTTAAACACTTTGTTTTCTACTTAAATTTCGCCACAGCTTTCCTAGTATTTTATCATGCCCAAATGCATTGTTTTCCTCATTCAACCATCTCACACACATCAAGTTCTCTCTCATCATATCATCTCACCCAAATCAACTCATTCACAACAAACTCAATATAATGAAATAATCTTAAATTGCATAGCACTAAGGCTCTTAAATGACATGGCTCTTAGGCCCTTAAATGACTTAAACTTACACTAACACTGAATTTCCACATATAAAAGCTTTCAACCTGCAAATACACCCATCAATCTCATAGTAGTTATAATGCTCTTAAAATCCATCTTAAACTTATGTTACTAACTCATTCCCATTGGCTCCATAGTCACAAGTTCACAAGCTTGTTTAAGTTCTTTTTCCTAGGTTATAACCCATTACATAATGTAAGCTCTAAGCCACATTAGTACTCACCTAAAACTCATCCCTTAAACTTAAACCACCATTAGGTAAGCAATTTACCTTGTTCTCTCAAGCTTATCTTAACTTCCTCTTAGACTTTTTTCCCTGGGGAATCTTGGCCACCATCTTAACTTCCCTTGCCAAGTTTTCAATCAATATACAATGACTCTCAGGAGTGCTAGGAAATACACTAACCTTAAGGAGTAAGCCCTAGGTTAAAATGTGTTCTAAGGTATTGAAATGAATGTTTTACCTTGGAGTCTTAAGATAGGCTTGGATATGAATCAAGAAGGACCTCCTCTAGCCCTTGTAGAATAGAAAATAGCTAGAACAAGGCATAAAAATGAAGCCCCATGAGTAGTAATTTTCGGTAATGTGGAGAAATGATGGAAACATGGTTTTTCTTACATTTTCATTACCATGAATGAATGAAGAACCAAATGGGCTCTTCAAACTTGATTTTCCTCCATCAATGGAGTTTTCTCATGGCACCAAACTTGAGCTTTGGAGGATTTGAAAAGATAGGAATGAAGGCCTTGATCTAACTAAGAGAAATCTATGCTTACTTTTAAATTTGGAGCAAAGGTGAACATTTGGTGAGAAATTGAAGGTGGAGGTACCATGAATGGAGCTCTCTCGGTTTTGGAGCAGGGGAAGAAGGAAAATCGATGGAGGAAGGAGAAAATGAGAAGAAAGAAAAAGGTGGTTTAAATGAAGATATTTGTTATAAAAGGTAAATAGTCTTTCTTTTACTTTCCTTCCCTTTTCTTTTCTTATTTGATGAAGTCTTTAATGACTCATCCCTTATAAACTGGCCCCCTCATTAGATAAGGCTAACCTGGTCTTTGTTGACCAACTAATTGACTTATGTTGACTTAAGCTTAATTTGGGCACTATTCCCAAATTAGTGCACATATTTGTGAAATTTTTGATTTCCCATTGTTTTAGGCTTCCTAATGTGATACTAATTAGTACAAATGTTGATTAAGGTGTAATCATGGGCATTTAGCCACTCAAAACCCATTTCTAAGACAATTTCTCAAAAAGGTGCTTTAAGGAATCTTAAAGCACATTTTGTGTTTAAGCTTGTTTTTGAGCTTGGTTTTCTTTGGTAATTGATTTAACATGCCCATTAGCATGTTAATAAGTTCTTATAATGGTATTTGGGTGCTAGTCAAAGTCACTCCAAGCTTAGAGCACATTTTTGCCCAATTTGCCCTTAAGGCATTTTCTTGTGTTTTCGTTGGTTTAAATTGTCTACCAATCTCTCTAAGACATATTTTAGCCTTACTACATCATATATTGATGTTTATTTAGAATACTTAGGTTTGGGGTATTTCATGAGTCCCTTAGAAGATAACGTAGTTAACTCATGTACTTAAAAGAGGTGGGTATTGAACCCTCGAGAGAAATAAAGTCTTCCTCCCAACTTGAACTATTCCGGTACGCAGCCGGTGAGTGACATAGTGCACCCAAAACTCCCGTCGTGACGTAAATTGAATAGGAGACAACCTGAGACAGGTACAACTCCTGTAGCATGCATGACCAGATCCAACTAGGCTCCTCGTTCTCGTAGTATAGAATTGTTAGGTGTCATACAAGGACGTTAATCAAGAACTCAATGTGTGTTGTCAGTTATCACGTTTAGGATAACGACATCTGTTATAAAGTGAAGTTAGTGAGAAGCTTGAGTACAAGTTCTCGGTACAATAACGCGCAGGTATTTAATCCACTGGTAATGTAGTGTTGTATGCGTGGGACATACACGTTGTAGTTAGCATCATTCACGCATATAAAATAATACAACAGTGCACAAGAGAAATACAACATTTTACATTAATTATCTTGGTCGTTATTTCAAACAACAGATAGCACACAAGCCGGTGTAATCCGGTAGCAAACAGGTTGCAAGAATCCCATACCGTTCACCATAGATTGTAGTTGAATATATCCTGGTCAACGTCTGGTCAAGTATTGTCCTATATTAGGATTAACTGAGAGGGTTAATTTATGTTACCCTTGTATAATAATTTTAATGGATTATTCAACAATTTCATATTTGTTATTTCATATGAGGTTTATTTCTTTATACGTAGATAGTTTCTTTAACCTCTTAACCTCATTGCTAGTTAAGGTGTTTACATATATTCCAATTTATATAGTCTTAATAAATAACTTATATTTTGTGTGGTAATTTCTTTTAATTACCTTATGATTTAATGTATAACTTGTTTTGTTATTCCTTCTTGATTTATTTATAAATCATTTAATGTACACATATGTATATATTTGTTCATGTACTATTTATATTACATGTTTTTAATTGTCTAGATGACATAATAACTTTATATTTTCCCAACTATATTTATATGCCATACATGGACATAATATTCTTATAGTTTTTAGAGTAAATTACTCATAACCCCTTTGAGGATTTGAGATATTATAGTTAACCCCCTTGTGTTTATCATAATTACTGGTAACCACCTCGAGGTTAAGGTATCTTTGACTACGAGCCCCCAAACTATATCTTTGTTATTAGGAAGTTAACTACGTGTTGACCTATCAGCTTAATCATATTAATAATGTCAAACTAGACAAAAAGCACTACTTAATCTGTATTGTTATTTTCCTAAAAATGTCAATTTTGCCTCGAAAATGCATTTAAAGTGGGATGAGAGAGAGTTAGACGATGTTGATTAAGCAGTTTTGTTGTCCAGCCTGCCATTATTTATGTGATTAAGTTGATAGATCAACACGTAGTTAACTTTCTAATAACAAAGTTATAGTTTGGGGGCTCTTAGTCAAAGACACCTTAACCTTGAGGTGGTTACCAATAATTATGATAAACACAAGGGGGTTAACTGTAATATCCCAAATCCTCAAGGGGGTTCTAAGTAATTTACTCTAGTTTTTATTATTCCCCTTTTAACCATAAATAATATTTATTGGTTACCTTTAAATTCCTTATAACTATATAAGCCATAGTTTTAATTCCATAATCCCTTAAATCAAAATTCTTTTTCTAATTCCTCCAAATATCCACATAGGACCTATATTTGTTTAAATCTAAATTCTTATCCTTATATTTCGGTGATTTACAAAACAATCATAATAATTCATAAACTTTACATTTAACTCTAATCTCATTATATATATAGTTTTAACTCCTTATTTAATTATATACAAAACCACCATTAATATTTTGGTATATAACTTTTGAATATTATAATTTTCGAAAATTACAACCTAGCCCCTTCAACTTTCGGCTTTAACATATTCTTTTCCATAATTACAATTTAACCTCAAAATCTTATAACCTTTACATAATGTCCTATAAACTATAGTTTTAATTTTAATTTCCTTTAATTGCCGAATATGTATATATAATTCCTTAAATTACAAATCTAACCCAAAACAATTCGCTTTGACATAAACTTTCCTTTATTTACATTTTCACCCCAAAACTTTATAATAGTTACTTAATAACTTATAAACTATAGTTTAAATATTTAATTCCTCTAAATTTCGGAAGTGTATTTTATAATTCTCCTAATTATGGATTCGCCCCATATTAAACTTCAAATTTTCATAATAACTTTTATAAATTACATAATAGCCCCAAACTTTATAAATTGTTGATTTAACACTTGTTTAAATTAACTAAAATTCATAAACTTAATTCCTAACCTTATATTATGTCATAATTATCCCAAGGAAGCCTTTTACTCTCGGCTTTTATGGTATTTACACCAAACTTTGTAAAATTTACATTTTAGCCACATAAATTAATTAATTAGCCATTTAAGCACTAATAAAATATTTTTAACTCACCAAAACTTTATAATATAAGTTTATATGCATAAGTAGCTCATTAAAACCTATTCTTTACCAAGACCATTCGGACATAATTTATATGTTACCATATAGTATATAAAAGTAGATTTATATGTCAAAATAATTATACATAAATTCATATGAGTCATATAACTCATGTAAAAATTATTGTAATGTCTTAGATTGATTTTTAGCTCAAATAGAGCATATTTGCCTTGACAATTCGGCTTGAATTTGTATTTAACATAGATAAATTTTGTGACACAAAAATGTGTCTTAAGGTAAATATTTTCCAATATGTTATAGGTTATATTTTTGGTACATGTTACCATGTAGTTTCGGTTTTAGATACCTAAGAAGGTGTACATAATTTTTGTATAATTTTTAGAAGCTTAACCAAGCTTAAAAAATAAAGATTGGCTTAGTAAACTTACTTCTTAATAAAGGATGGTTAGTGCTTGAAGTCTTCTTGAATGCCCAAGCTTCTCCAAGGGAATTTGATGCTCCACTTCGGTTCTTATGCAAGAGGTGAAGAAGTTTAGGAGTTAGATCTTTAACAAAGATCTTAAGTAGATTTGTAAGTAGTTTTTCAAGGATTTACCTTAAGCTTTTCTCCTTAGGATTTCGGCACACTTAAGATGGATGAAGAACAAACTTTCCTTCATGAAAATGAAGAAGAAAAGAGCCTTAGAAGAAGTAGAATTCGGTTACTCATAAAAATGTGCTTTAAGGATTTTCAAGCATGAAAAATACCTTAAGGTAACCTTGAGAATCTCCTTGGATTAATATTGATTTAGACAACCTCCTTGGAGTATATTTTGATGCTGAATCCTTATAGTTATGCTAGGAAGAGTTTTACTTCAAGACTTGATAAGAAATGCTAGGAAATTACCTTAAAGATGAAGATAGAAGTTAAATCTCCATTAATGGACTTAAGAGCTTCAAAGGAAGAAGATGAAAGGAGAAGAGAGGAGCTTACCCAACCGGTTGCAAGGAGTGAATGAATTGGAATTGCAACCGTAAGACTTAAGTTAGAATTGTCTAGTTTTTTATTTGTGTATTTTGGACCCATAATTGGCATGTTAGGTCTTGTCTTTGTTTAATGTTTTTCTTTAGTTTATTAGGCTCCAAAGTCCCTAAATTAAGGCACTCATTCGGCCATGTTACAAGGCAAGGCAAGGTGGAAGAAATAATGGAAACTAAAGGACAAGGTAAGTTAGGTAAGGTTTGATTTTTCAATGTTAAGCTTGTCTTCTTCCTCCCTTGTAGGTGGCCGATTTCTAGGTGTAATTGGAGCCTCTCAATCGGCAGCTAGGAGCCATAGACAAGCATGGGATGGTCACTTACATTTAACAAATCAAAAGGTAAAATCTAGATCTACTTTTTACTTTAATTATTTTTGCTTTTGTCAAGCTAACATGACCTTGTTTTCTTGCAGGATTTCGACAGCATGGAGGTCAAATGAGACCTATATTCTTTTTCCATTAAGTATTATAGCACATGGGAAGGTGAGTCACCATGTTCTATGTCTTTTATAAGTTTTAAATGTAAATTTTATACTAGTTTTTAGGTAGAAAATAGGCCCCTATAGATCTCCTTGTTTGACACTGCCTTTAATTGATTTATAGGTTCAATTCATCCCCATTTAATATTCATAATTCGTGGCATGTCAAAAACTACAAGGTAATTGCGTAAAACGCGTTTTAGTGACACCCGAAGGTGCGCTTTTGTGCTCTAAGGATATTTTGGGAAATAAGTTGTCTTTATGAGTTCCAAGTGTTTATAAACATTTATTATAGTAAATAATGATATATTAAGGTGTTACATTGAGTTATATGGGGTTACATCAACTCATGACATAATTTCCAGGCTATCGGTACACTCCCGGGGCAAAAAGGAGCGTTAAGGAATTTCCCCGAGGATTTTGTTGAATTTTGAGAAACTAGCTCGTGGGTTCTCTTTAGAATGATTATTAATGATGTTAGGAACTCTAGGAATGAATTATATAGGAGTTCGTGCCGCCTCGGCACCTCTCCGGGCTTTTCGTGCTTTAAGGGGCGCGCGTGAGCACTCCCGAGCGTTTTGTGTTTTTGACTAAGTATAGCATAGGGACTATGTTTGTATAGTCATATGATGAGGGTATTACTATTTGGTTTGAGTTTTAGAAGGTCACACAAGGTCATGCTTCATCGCATGTTTCTAAGGCGTTTTAGCGTTTATGGTGAAACAACTATTTTTACGTAACGTTTTAATGCATGTTTTTGCATGCGTACGTGAAATGGTTTATATTTGGATTATTTTCCATTAAATAATGGTTTTATAATGTTAATTAGATTTGGGGTATTTCAGTTTACTTGCAGCAAATTATTGCTAACCTCGTTCCAATACAACAGTGTTATCCACGATCTTTTCTTATTTTGGAAGCGGATGTATCTTAATCGGCGCGGTAATATCAATTGTATGCGTGCACGATTAGATCTAAATCGTATATCCGATGGTTTGGATTACTAGCGCTCATGCGCGCATCTTCCCTCACTAACTTTCAGCTCGAGTTACAATATGACATTGGCTATTGTTAGTACTTAGTGCTCTTTGCACTTGTCTCTGTAATAATGAGACGTACTAGCCTTTATGTCCACGGAAATAATGCTTGTCATCCGTGTCTCCAAGTGGTTTTGTTCCGGGGTATTACATTGTTGTAGTCTTTGCTCTATTTCTTGGTTGATGTATATTATATCTTCTCGTGTGTCGGGCTAGCAACAATGTTTGTATGGTCCTTCCTGCTTTCTGCCTGGGGAATCCATACGTTGTGCTCATATTAGAGTTCTACATCTTCAGCCTTAATTTCTCATCATTATAAGCGAGGTTTACTCGTCTGTTTTCGCCCACGTATTTATTATTAATGGTTGTTCATGATGGTCGCCTCTGCGCGCACCATATTCCAGTCGATTCGACGATTGTTAGTTATCATAATGTTTGTTTCTCGCTTAAGGCATCCGCTAGTATACTAGCTCTGCCTTTCTTTGTTGCGTAGTCTGTGTTTATGTTCACATCAGTTGGTAGGTTCCTTCTGGATGGCAAGAATTTGCTCGATCCTTATGAGGGTTCTACATATTATTCACCCATGTAATGGGTTTTCATGTCTCTGTCATTAACGTTCACGTCTTCGAAAGGTTTCCCTTGTCTTCATTGTGTATTATCTGCTCCTCTGTGGAGTTACGACTTTGTTCGTATTGTATTGAAGGTTCTTGGTTCCTCTAGCCCGTTGGTTCAACTAAGGCTCTTCTGGTCCATCTTCGAGGTAATTTGTCACACCGGTCTGGATTTGCATCACTGACCTTGGCACGGAGTTGACTACTCCTCATGTTCCTTACACTACTTGTCTACATACATGAGGTACCTTACTGATACATTACTACTTACCTGACTAACTTATAAATAAGTTTGTCAGGCCCATAAGCTTCTATCGGAGTGTGGTCGAACCACGTCTCGTTTAGTAAACTAGTAATGTCCGTCACACGATTATTATGAAGTATTCTGTTGTCAATCTCCCTTTTGGTGGATGTCCTTGTAGTCTGAGGTTGATCAGTTCGTATTATCGGTTATCTTGTCGTAGGTGTTGTTGCTCTAGTGGCATGGATTGTAAAGGTGGTTGGAGATGATATTTTGCTCCCTGGACTCGTGTCCTTCTAGTAATATATTGTACGTGGTACTCCTTTATAAAGGTAGTACTTTGGTTGTTAATCAGTTAAACATTCGATATTGACTCGCCTTTACGGCTGCAATCGGCTTGATTAGTATTCGTGCTGAGGTATGGTATCTTTGTTCTCAATCCTATTAAGGACTACATGTGTTCTTCCTTTTCCAAGTATTTTTGTACACTGGCTTGCCACTGCGGGCATAACATCGGCCCTGATCATTAAGTGATCACATCTCATCTATGATTCCCGATATGGTTTGGGGGTGAGTTCTTACATTTAGGTATTCATATTCGTTCCCTCATCCGTCTAATTGGATGTATAGTAGATTGCGTTACAGCTTGAGCAACCTGGCTCACTGTTCCCCAACCATCCTCAATGACGGTGGTGCATCTACGAAGAGTATAGAATTTCACACAAGGTCATGCTTGTCCTTAAGGACTAAACATTCATCACTAGTAGTGATTAGCATTCAATGCTGGTATACATTTATGGTAATTGGCTAATGAGCCGTGTTTGAAAAAAATTCTTGAACAATCAATCTAGCGTAGTTTACAATGGGTTATGTAATTCCTTTAGTTGCAATGGTCGGACCAGCAGGTTTTTCCAAGGTTTCATAGGCCCATAATCTTAAAGGTTTGTACAAAAACTGTACGAAAATTGATTATTTACCGGTAGGTTAAGATTTAGTGGTAGCTGCAGCACTTGCTGTGGCAAGTGCGCAAGACAATTGTCATAGCGCTTACTGTAGCAAGTGTGCCATGCAGGTTGAGGTATCGGTTTTGTAATTACTGGTCTCGTGGACTCTTTCGTCGTTATGTACCGGTTAGACGATCTCAGTCGTAGGGAGATTGGATTGTAGCCATTTAAATTGCATTAAGGTTTGGAAGGTCTTCCTGACAATCCTGTTTCTAGGATAACTAAGTTAGGCCATCATCTAAGTTATATTTCGCACATGCTCCATAGTAGTGTAATTGTTTAAAATTCCATTCATATACATATACGATCCGTCAAGGTTTCAGGGTTACTTGTATCTTGTACACATAACTAGGTCCGAAAGCCATACACAAAAGACGAGTGGTCACTAACAAACTCCTACATACTTACAGCACAGTTTCTCTCTACAATCTAAGGCTAAGTATGGTAACAAAATAAGAAAAAGTCTTTCAGCTAAGGTCTCGCGGAGTTCAGGGTGCTCCAGCCCTGTCGACTCCTTTGCCCTTCTGAGCTCTAGCATTAGTGGATGTCTGGCCTTCCTGGCCGCCTCGTGGTACTCCAGATCCTCCAGCTGAGGTCTTCTGAGTAGTCTTGGGTGGCCTGTAGTTACGGCCCTCCGGGTTCATCCAGCACTTGAACTCCCGGTGGCCCTCTTTCTTGTAGCACCGACACTCCACCTTGCGGCCACTGCAATCGACCCCTGGATGGTCCTTCCCACAACGCTTGTAGTAAAAGTGGCGCTGGGGCTGTCCGGTGCCTGGTGGTGACATTAAATTTTTGGTTAATATTTGAAGGTACAAAGGTTACAACTCAATTTAAGAGGAAGGTGTTCTCACCCTTAGGAGGCGTAGATCTCAGAGGCTAGGCATCAATAATTAGGCCGGTGTTATCCCCAAAATCTTTACCCACTTTTATACGTGAACAAGGTTTTTAAGGGTCAGTGCATGGCTAAGGGAAAAATTGTCATTATTTTACCTAATGGATATTTCTCCTGTTTTAGAGAAAATAGAGGCTCCAAGGTGGTATGGGATGAATGGCAATAACCTGAAAACTGAGACAGGTGGTATGTTTGACAAAAAGTCATGTTGGCATAGTGGTGGCAAGGTCCATGGAGGAGATACGAGAGGTTGATGGTTTGAAACTATTGACAAATAGCTTTTTGTAGCTTTCATTTTCTATTCAATTCTTCTATTTTGTATTCAATTCTTATTGTTTCATTTCTTTTTGTTTTTATTTTTGATTTTCAAATAGATTCGTTTTTTTTACGTGATTGTTGCCAACAAAAAAAAACATAAAAAAATATATATTGTTGTTAGCATTTTGCTTATTTATCTCTTTGTTTTAGGTAATTTCTTTTTTATTCTTTTTCTCAACTTATAAGTTTGATTGTTTCCAAAATAAAAAGAAAGTCTTTTTTGACATCTTTTTCTTTATTGATTTCTATAAACAAATAAAACAAAACAAAAATGTATTTCCTTTTCCATATATACTTGCTTCTTTAAAACGTTGTTTTCACAAAAATAATATTAAAAGGTTTGTAGTCGGTTTGCTAGGATTTAGGTGACTGATCCATTCCTTTAGTTTGTTTTCTTATTTATTGTTTATATATATATATATATATATTTTTTTCTCCATCTTAATTTATTTATTTGATTGCTTTCAAAATTTAGAAAAAAAAAATGCATTCTTTAGCTTTACTTTTCATCTCAAAATAACAAAAAAAAATCTTTGAAAGTTCTTTATTTATTATTATTATTATTATTATTATTATTATCACACGAGTTGAATAGCAAAACTGAAAAACAAAACAATGATTTTAGTTGTTAAGATTTGAATACCTTTCTTTTCTCTAACTCACCAATAGTTTCTCGATTTGTTTTGATCTAGTAAACCTCAAACTTTTTCTATATATTGACTCATCTTTTTCATGGAGGGGAGGCAGAAATAACGTTTAGATATTCACACAAGTAGCCTCACCAACAACTAGATATCGGCATTCCTAGTGAAGGTATCACGCTGAATATAGGAGCAGGCTCAAGCATAGAGAATTTGTCCAAGGTTGGTTCTATTACTTTACCTTACCATCACTATTCCACTCATCGTCCATATCCGTTCCTCAAAATTCCACCGCATTCACAAACATGCTTCATCATGGTCCATCTTACCCAGCGGACTAGTATAGTCATATGTTCCCACCAGCCTACAGGACGATGCCAGCACCGGTGAGAAAGGAGACCAACCTTCGTCACCATCTTGTTCAGATGTTATTGTCGTATCCTTCAGTGTCTTCATCTTCATCGGCACCTTCTGGATCGGGTAGCTCGCCACAGCTCTCAAAACATCCTCGTTTCTAAGGTCTAAGCCGGTCATCATCTAGCTAAGAAGAGTCATCGTTGTCCATGTGTTGCTACACCTCTGTTCGAATGGAAGAGCGCATAGAAGAGTATCCTGTAGTCGAATGATTCATCTCGTCAAGCTCCCAGACTACCTCCTCCTCTCCAGCGTCTGTGTTCAGTAGAAAGCATACCACATCTGCTTCCTGTAGAACTCCCCAACGTTACATGATCTGCCCCTGCGCCGGAAGATTTCACACTCATCGAACCAGAAGCAAGCATCTCCATGTCTCTGCATGTATCCGTCGTCAATGGTCTCTGCTACCTCACGCTGTAAAATCAACATATACACAGCACGGGAAGACTTACGGAGGTGAGGTTTATCCTTTTTTTCCTTTTCTTTCTTGTGTTGCATGGCTAATTTGGTTAATTCGGTAGCATCATGCTAGAAAATTCCCATATTAACGTGGTTAGTGTGAACTAGATTAATCGGTAATTGTTTTGTGGGTTTTAATTATTGTTATGTTGGTGAGTGTTAAGGCAATACGTACGTCTTTTATTTTTATGATATCTTTCTTTTTTTAATATAAAAGGAGTGGCGTCATGTTGTTTATTTATTTATAGCTTTATCTATGTTTTGCAATTAGTTAGGAATAGCTTTAATATTTGTACATATGTTTAAGTACTAAATACAAAACAAAAATAAAAAAATAAAAATGATAATGTCATAAACATAGCCTTAGATTTTATAATAGTAAAGGAAAAGAAATTCTATAGGGTAATGAAAGAATTTGAACCTTATAAATTTCATATCAAGCCCCCGAACCCATAGCTCTAAAATCGCAACATTTTCCTTTCCAAGTTTCAAAGGTCAAAACTTAGGTGGCGACTCTATTTATGTTTGTGTGGGCCAGTTAGAATAATTAAACTTTAATGTTATAATTTTGGTTTAATTATTCTAATTGTAAATCGAACCAAGAGGCCTTAAGCTCAATACTTAAGGGTTTAAAACCTACGCCCACAGACTGGCGACTCTGCTGGGGACCACCACCTAAGTTTTAAAAATTTAAACTTAGGAAAGAGGGATTAACTTGAATTATAATCTTTAAGGCTTACTTTTTATGATATTATCCTTTTTAGCTTGTGTATTTTTATTATCTTGTGCATACGAGAGATCATCGGTCATGCTTAGACATGGCCCGTTCTGAGACACACACGTAGGGTGATGTGTAAAAGTGGGGGAAATGAGGAGGATGGCGTGCAAACCCCATCCCTTCACTACGTGGGCCCAAATCCCCAAGCACCTCTCCGAATGTACCCTTACCCAAAAACCAAATATTGGTCAAGCAAGGCATGACCCGTCCTGAGACACACACCCAGGGTGATGTGTAAAGGTGGGGGAAATGAGGAGGATGCCGTGCAAGCCTCATCCCTTCACTACCTGGGCCCAAAGCCCCAAGCACTCTCCGGATGTACCGATACCCATTTGATGAAACTTGCATAGTGAGAACATGCATATTTGCTCTTTATATTCCATACTTTGTGAAAAGCTTGATTGTGTGTGGTTAGCCCCTGAAATAAATTATCTTTTATTGGATCTTTACCTTTCGACCCAAAGGCCTATTCTAGTTTAGGTGAACTCTTCGCTTGGCTTCGGCCTAGAAACCTTAGATCAAGGTGGTCTCTTTTGGCCCAAAAGTGTCTAAATCTGAAACATCCATTTTGATCCATTTAGGTTTAGGCCCAAAAAAAATCCATTTGAATTTGCGATAATTCACAAGACTTGAAGATTGATTTATGGATCATGTTTACATTCTGGCCCAAAGGCCCAACAAGAACTTAGATTAGGTCTTTCACTTGAACACTGAAATTCCATTCAGTAACCCATTCATATTCCATATAATTTCTTCCGGTTCATGTATGCCACTTTCAATTCAAGATGTTCAAGCCCAAGCGGTTATTCATAATTCAAATGACATTCCGGCCCAAGCGCTCCACTCAATGTCCCAAACATTTCGGCACAAGCGCCAATCTACAGTTGGAAATTATTTCGGTGAAATACCCCAAACCTAAGTATGCTAAGTAAACATCAAATTATGATGTAGTAAGGCTATAATATGCCTTAGAAAGATTGGTAGACAATTTAAACCAAGGAAAACACAAGAAAGTGCCTTAAGGGCAATTTGGGCAAAAACGTGCTCTAAGCTTGGAGTGACTTTGATTAGCACCCAAATACCATTATAAGACTTTAGTAATATGCTAATGGATATTTTAAATCAAGTAGCAAAGAAAACCAAGCTCAAAAACAAGCTTAAACACAAAATGTGCTTTAAGACTCCTTAAAGCACCTTTTTGAGAAATTGTCTTAGAATTGAGTTTTGAGTGGCTAAATGTCCATCATTACTCTTTAATCAACATGTGTACTACTTAGTATCACATTAGGAAGCCTAAATCAATGGGAAATCAAAAATTTCAGAAATATGTGCACTAATTAGTGAATAGTGCCAAATAGTGACTAGTTTAAGTTTTAATCAATATAAGCTAATTAGTTGGTCAACAAAGACCATGACTAGCCTTATTTAAGATAGGGGGCCAGTTTTCTAAGGGAGGATGAGTCACCATAAGTAGTCAAATAAGGAAGAAAAGAAGAGATAAGTGAAAGGAGTACTATTTGCTTTATTAAAGCAAATATCTTATATTAGCCCACTTTTCTTCTTCTCTCTCTTCATTTCCCTTCTTCCCACGGTTTCTTCTTCCCTTATCTTGCTCCAAAACCTAGAGAGCTTCATCCATGGGTGCTCCACCTTCAAATGCTCACCAAGTGTTCATCCTTGCTCCAAATCAAAAACTAAGTATAGATTTCTCTTAGTTAGGCCAAGACCTATCTTTCTATCTTTTCAAATCTTTCAAAGATCAAGTTTGGTGCCATGAGAAAATCCATTGATGGAGGAAAATCAAGTTTGAAGAGCTCATTAGCTTCTCCATTCTCTTAAGGTAAAGAAAATGTAAGAAAAACCAAATTTCCATCACTTCCTTACATGGCCGAAAATTACTACTCATGGGGCCTTGTTTTTATGCCTTGTTCTAGCTTTATTTATTCACCAAGGACTAGTGGAGGTCCTATTTCATTCAATGCCAAAGTCTACTTTGAGACTTCAAAGGTAATCATCCACTTTTATGCCTTAGAACACATTTCTAACCTAGGTTTTCATTCCTTAAGGTTAGTGTATTGTTTAGTACTCATATGAGTCATTGAATATTGATTAGAACATTGGCAAGGGGAATTTAAGTGGTGGCCGAGATTCATGCAAGAAGAAGGTCTAAGGAGGAAGTTAAGATAAGCTTGAGAAAACAAGGTAAATTATTTACCTAATGGTGGTTTAAGGTTTAAGGTTTAAGGAATGAGTTTAGATGAGTACCAATGTAGCCTAGGGCTTACATTAGGTAATGGGTTATGTAACCTAATAAAAAGAACTTAAACAAGCTTATGAACTTGTAACTAAGGAGCCAATGAGAATGAGTTAGTAATATAAGTTTAAGGTGGATTTTAAGAGCATTATAATTACTATGAGATTGATGGGTGTATTTGCAGGTTGAAAGCTTTTATATGTGGGAAATTCAGTGTTTAAGTTTAAGTCATTTAAGGGCCTAAGAGCCATGTCATTTAAGAGCCTTGGTGCTATGCAATTTAAGATTATTGCAATATATTGAGTTTGTTGTGAATGAGTTGGTTTGGGTGATGAGATATGATGAGAAAGAACTTCATGTGTGTAAGATGGTTGAATGAGGAAAACAATGTGCGTGGGCATGATGAGATACTAGAGAAGCTATGGCGAAATTTGAGTAGAAAATAAGTGTTTAGGTGATGGTGGTGAACTAATATGACCTAGGATTTACTAGGAGTCATAAAAAGGAATTTGAGTGGAAATGAGTTAACTAAGGAGTTCTTGAGGTTTAGAATGACCTAGAATGGTCTATGAGGAAATTAGAGTTTAGATGGGTGCATTGAACACACCAAAGTCATGGTATGAGGAATGGTAAGACTTGTGCGAATCTGGAGGAAATGATGTATAATGCTTTGAGATGATTTAGGTATGAACTAAGAGAAGAACAATGAGAGTTCGGGAAGTTTGTGTAAGAGGTGGTGATGTTAGTAGTGGACTAGTAAGGTTTGGTTGAATGGTAATGTGTGGACTTGGTGATGGAAGTGAAAATGGTAGGAGAATGTTGTAAGTCGTCAAGGAAATGACTAGAAACGTATAAGAGGTTATGATCATGAGAATGGTGAGTAAGTTGCATAAAAGAAGTGGAAATGCCTAAGGAGGGCGTTGCATGGTTAAGGTAAATGAAGAACAATGTAAAGGTATTAAGGTAATGGAAAGAAATGTATAAGCAAGCTTAAGAGTTTAAGAGTGATGAGTAACAAATGAAAAGAAGAGATATTGTGCATGGACATGCAAGATGACCTTGGAAGGTTTAACAAGCAAGATGGAGTGCAATGATGTTAAGGAGAAGTTATAGGGGTTAAAAAGAAACACTTTGGTTAGTTGAAGTTTTAGACAAAATGTACATGTTAGAAATATAAGGAATTAATTGACAAGTGTTAGGAATTTCTTGCAAGAATTGAGCTAAAGGTTGGAATGATCTTTGGAGGTGATTTCCATGAGTTTAGAGGATGATTAAAGGTGGGTTTAAGGGTCTAAATGATGTTAGAACACATTAGATGGCTTAAGGAGAAGTTTGGTGAAGATTTAACAAATTTTGGACATGTTCTGGTGGCGTCCGACCCAGGGGTCCGACCCAAGTTTGGGTCGGAAGGACCTCTGTTAAGCCGCCATAAGAGTTTCTGTAATGGTCCGACCCAGTTGGTGGGTCGGACGGAGGGGTTTTAAAAGACAGGAGAGTCTCTGGAATGGTCCGACCCAGTTGGTGGGTCGGACGGTGGGTCGGACGACCCTTAAGATTAAAAAAAAAAAGAAACCCTAAGAGAGTTTAGTGGTATTAATGGTACCCCCATTAAGGGGGCAATGATGATTAGAGGTATAAAGACCTAAGGGATTAAGTTAAGAATAAATTTAAAAGTTTAAGATTAAGTTTGTAAGATTAAGTTGTAAGACTTAAGAGGTGTTAGGTTGGAATCATTAAGGGTTAAGTAAGTTAAGTAAGATAAGTAAGTTGAATTGAGTTAAGTGATTAACAACCTAAAACTGAATGAATGTTTTAGGACTTGGAAATTGGACTCCGGAAGATATTAAGCAACCGAACGGCCAACGGTGAATGGTACAGTTCTTCTTGTGACCTGCTTGCTAACGAGGTGTCCCTCGGCTTGTGTGCTATTTGTTTTTGTGTGCTCACTAAACAAGATAAAGCATGCAACCAGGATATTATGTTTATTGTATTGTTGTGTGATGTTTGAAAACTAACACAACATACCGTGAGAACTTACTAACTAACGTTTAGTAAGGAAATGAGTGAGACTAAGGAACGCTCCCTAATATGGGTTAAGATAAACCGAAAGAGGTTAACCAACAAACATGGTCTTCAGACTACTACTAACTGGAACTTGAGTGAGGAAACCCGGGACCGTTCTCCGGTCATGCATGCTAAGGAAAAAGGGGGACGGTATCTGAATCAGATCCGCCCTCCGCTTAAGGACTTGTCTTCGGACTTGTAGCCTAGGGCCGGTTGCCGGCTCAGCTACGCTGGACTCCCGTCCAGAGTAGGTGGCATTAAGATGGTGCGGTGGGATCACCTAAATCCCAGGTTCGAATTAAGCTACAACCATTCCCTTCCAGGAACGGTTTGTATACTGAGATTAAGATTAAGGTAAGGTTAAGATGAGTTGCAACCATTCCTCTTTAAAGGATGGTTTGTATTATTAAGATTAAGATAAGCTACATCCACTCCTTATTAAAGGATGGTTGTTCTAAGATTAAGATAAGCTACATCCACTCCTTATTAAAGGATGGTTGTTTCTAAGATTAAGATAAGACCAAGATTGAGTTGAGATAAGGATGGACTAAGATTAAGAGGGAACATTACTTAAGGAGTTAAATAATTAACTCTCTAATTAAGGGAACGCAATTAAGTCGTTTATTGTGTGTGAACTTTAATTGTTCATATCTGAGTTGTTGTTTACTGCACCTTCTATTATGTTGTGCATCTAATCAACCTCCATGCTATCGACAATTAGTCGTCGTAGCCACGTTAGCTTGGGGGCCATGAGAGGATCGTACCAGCATTCGTGCTGACCCCCTTTGGGGGCTGTTTTTACTACACAGGTGAACATCAGGAGGCGGCCGTCGCGAGAGTAAGAAGGGGATACAAGTGTTACGGGTTAAGCGTGGCCTACGAGTTGTGCATGTACACTCGTATGGCAATTGAGTTAGTAAGATGTATAGGATGTGAGGGGATTGTAAGAAGGATATGTATTTGGTTAAGGTTGTTATGTACTAATGTTCGGTATATTCTGTAGTCAGACCGTGGCAAGGTCCTGGAGTGTAAACAATTCCGCTGTGACGTGTATATGTATATATGCTGTTAAGTTGCGAGACCACATTTGGATTGAGTTGGGGAGTTACAAAAAGTGGTATCAGAGCGTAGTTACGCTCTGAAGACAAGAAATACCGAACTTAGGAGAATATTGAGGTTGAGGTTGAGTTTGAGTTATGGGTTAAGGGTTGAGGGATAGAGTGAGAGGTGCGTTAGTCAGGACTTTCCGGTGTTTATCGGATATCCATAGTACCTAGACCCACCCTCCACATCCCTAATCCTGAATATGTGGAACAAACGCCAGAGAGAAGAAAGCCTTCTCCTACTCGGGAAAAAACCCGATCTGGCAGTTAGTTAGCAGTAAGCAATACGAGAAACATCTTGTTGAACAACCGTTTATGAGAACTTGAACGTTTTAACTGGGGCGCAGCGGTGAAACAAGCGCTATCAAGGGAATTCTACCAATAAGGGAACGGTAATTACCGGCAACATGGGTCGACATGCTACGCAGTCGAATTAACCCGCAATACTAATGATAAGGGAAGCACTACAAGTGCAATAGAAAGGAAAAGGGAAGCGACATGAGTACCGGACAGTGGTCCGAAGGAGCATAACAATAGGATAATACAAAGCATGAGGATTGAGACGACTGGAAAGTCCAGTTAGAAACGGGAACTCCATACCCCATACAATGAGGAAGGTTGCAAAACCTGGCCAACATAACGCTGACGACGGTAGAAACTCATACAAATTGCATACCGAAATAGGACTACGATGTAGTGCCTAAAGGAGAATCATTACTTAGTAACCACAAAAAAATGTGTGGAGACAGGAGCGAGGATTAAGACATAAGAAGATATTAAGGGGTTCCCTCAGAAAGAGGAATGCCCTGATAAAAGACAGTACTGTCAAACAACAAGGAAACTGCCAGATGGTCAGTTACCCAAAATAAGAGATTATCGAAGGAGTCCCGAGGACAACCAAATTACATGGAAATTAGAAGGAAGTATCACTTCCAATGTACCTTACACCAATAGCCCATCCTGCATGGCGCACTTGCCATAGCAAGTGCTACCACGGTTAAACTACACGGAGAGCCATTATGGCAAGATAGGAAAACTCTATAGTTGCAACACATATTAATACCAGATTGTAAGTCCTTATGAACGGAAGAATAAGACCCTGGAAAGGCCCGACGGCCTGACCATGATGAGATTAGGTTACACACCAGTCAGCAGGGAGTTGAATTTGGATAGAATACTAAATGAAATTAATAATAGCAACGGTATTACCTACTACAACAACAACCGACAGTACGATAAGAACACCAATTCCGAACTCCAAGGGGAAAACCTAAAAGATCGCTCGGTAATGCGAGCAAAACACTATGTAAGCAATAACATACAAGGGATATATTATAAGATACTATTGAGATTGTTGAAGCAACGACTTCCAACGAAAACTGGATAAGACTCCCAGGGTGACCATTAAGAATACCAATAACAACATTCTTCAATGAAGATGTTGGAAAACCCAGAAAACAAGGATAAAGAAAATAAACGTAAGCTAGAACCTGCTGAGGATTAAAGACGTACAACCCTGGAAAAGGAAAGCTCAGAGGACTACCCCCACAGAGCGAGCATAGTCGAGCCGAACAACTGATGAATGACAGTTAATACTGTTTGTTTAACTCATTAACACCCAAGTATGATTGATCATCAACGGGTGGCGTAGTCAACGGAAGTTGAACGATGCGTTGAAATGGAATCATAAGATGACAGGATGATATCCAACTTGGACACCGTAAGGCGAAAGCCTAATACCAACTTACCCTTATTTGCTAGAAGGCATAGATCTAATAAAACGACAGTATTGTCAAAGACACTAAGTAACCCCAGATCACCTGAATAAACTTCCATAGCAGGAAGCAGGATGCAGCGACTTATCTTGAAACCCAATACTACATTTATTATGTAATCTAACGGTGGATAGTGTTCAAGGAAACAAAAACCTTTAAGAATGACCTACAGATGAGTAAGGGAACAAATGATGAACTGAGGCATTAAGCACTAAGAGCCTACGAGTCGAGGATGTTAACCACATCAGAGCCGAGGTACAGTAAATTGTAAGAGAGCTTATTTAAGCCACGAAGGAACTACAATTCGTAGATATGAACGGTTACCAGACCTATAACTTAGATTGGGAAGAATATTACCAAGAAAGTGTACCAATGAGAATATTGAGATAATGTTAAGGACAGGGGCGGAGAACGAACCATGCCTTTAGGGTGGGGATACCTCTCCTTGTTGTGAGGCCATGAGTGGGAATGAACCCCTCAAAAGGGCTTTCACTTATTAGAGATGCAATACGCTTTTGTTAGAGAATGGAAACTGTAAACTTGAGATTACTTTAGAACATATCAGATACACTTGAGTAATAAGGAAGGTTCCACAGATAGACCCCATATTCAACACCCAGGATGTAAGGATTGGTAATTGTCAGAGATAGACATTGTGAGTGCACATTATGGCACGTCAAGTGACCAATGCTCAGAAGAGCTTGTGACTCAGCGGATGACTTCTTCAGGAACCAGTTAAGTTACATGGTAGATAACATCACTAAGGATGAAAGAAAGCGAGAGAAATTAGCCTACTTACGAGTCTGAGATTGGAACAGAACACCTTCGTATTAAGAATCAACTAATTTACAGCACGGTATGACAACCGCCATACACCGGAATGAGAGAACTCCCAGTGTGTTTACACCAAGAAGGGATTGAGTATAAGGTAAGACATTAGAATAAGTGAGTAAGAGGTTGCACCATCAATGGGCAACATGGTAAGGGCCAACTACCACTATAGTAGTGGTCGTGAGTACAATACTTATATAAGGGGAATTAAGTCGTGGTGCGCGGTAAAGCGACCGTTAGGTATGAGCCGTCAAATATTGACATAGAGGCAATGAGATTTATGAGTTAAGACCAATATAAGTAAGGAAATAAGGTGGTAGACGAACTGTGCATTGATGCCAGCAGTCTGGACCTGGTCTGGTAAGATTACACAGGAAGCACACAACCCATTCCTTAAGGAACTGGAAGTGCATCCCTAATAGAATGAATATGAGAAAGAAGATAAGAGGCTCTATGGAAAGAGACCTAAGCTACTAAGAAATAGAATCAATACGGAATACAGAAAGGAGTTGGAGCATACCATACCCAAGAACACAGTAAATGGACTTCCCTTGATTAACTTCAAGAAGAACAATAAATGTTATTATGGAACGATGAAAGAGGAGATCGACAACAGAATACTTCATAATTAGCAATAGCTAAATGTGTGACGGGCACTATGAGTTTACTAAAACGAGACGTGGGACGACTGCACCCCACAGGGGCTTGCAGGCCTGACACGCTCATTTATGAG
The DNA here is from genome assembly GCA_023374045.1 of Limonium bicolor. Taxonomy (NCBI): domain Eukaryota; kingdom Viridiplantae; phylum Streptophyta; class Magnoliopsida; order Caryophyllales; family Plumbaginaceae; genus Limonium; species Limonium bicolor. Next base: position 37,271,272 of record CM041776.1, read on the forward strand.
TTAGTTGGGTAAGTAGTAATGTACCAGTAAGGTACCCCATGCATGTAGACGAGTGGTGTATGGAACACGGGAGGTAGTCGACTCCGTACCACGGACAACGACACAAGATCAGACAAGAGCAGCTACTACCACAAACAGTCGAAGAGAAGAATTCAGTTGAACCAACAACACAAAGGAATCAGAGAACAAATAATTAAGGACTATGAAATGCGGAGAGCACGGATTGTTAAGAACAGACATTGGACATGTCTTAAGATGTAAGAGATTAAACTGTAAAGCGCAATAAGCACTAAACAGTAGTTTCAGATTAAGAATCATCCTCAGACCAAAGGTCAGACGGAAAGAACGACTTAGACACTTGAGAAAACACTAAGAGTACAAACATTAGACCTCCAAGAAGACTGGATAGACGAGCTACAACTCATCAAGGCCGTGTATATATAAAGATAACACGTGACCATTGAGGGACCTTTAGTGCTAAACCATAAGCGCGCAGGAGGAAGATATACAATACTATAAAAAGGATAAGAGAGGCAAATAAGCCTAAAACTATCAGAGTCGTGCAGCGGAAGCTAGCAGTTCAGTACCTTTGAGATTAGACCAAACTAAGTTAAGGAAACGGTATAAGTACCGTTAAGAATCCTCGATACAGAGACTAAGTCATTTCTGATCGAATTATAAGTAAGATAGATGACGTGGAAGCTAGAATGCTTGGTGAGAATTAGACATCTTGAACTTATGTTCAAGGATCATATAATGTTGATTACGTGGGTGTAATCCATTTTAAGGGGGGTAGAGCGAAAACCGCTTAGCGTATGTTTGTGTACTGAGTACATAAACTACCGTGTGCTTAGCACAAAATAATTTGAGAATATGTTTTACATAAACATTTTGAGATAAAATCATGGTTATTGCACACAGAAGATGTGAATACCATACATATTAAGTACTTACCTTGTTGACTCCGGTGTGAGTACAAGTTAAGAGAATTAAGGAAGAGGATTAAGGAGACGTAAGAAATAAGGAATATATGAGGTATGAGTCGATATGAAACTATGTGTGAGATAAGAATAAGATAACATTATGAGATACAATTTGATATGAGTATGAGGAAGGAAATTGTAATTCTATGAGATATAAGATGGTGAGAATTGGTATGGGACAGTTATAGAACTTAGTAGGAATTTAGATTTTGAGGTAATTACTAAGAGATGAATCGGGAATGTTTGGATGGACTGAGTCCACACTTTGGAGATGTATTGATTATGATTAGAAGAACTAAAAAGATAGAAAATTGGACATGAGTGAATTATTTGGATGTTTGAAAACGACATGGGAGGTGGAACTTGATTTTCTAGGGATCAAGGGAAACCGAACACAAATTGGGGTGGAAGGATAGTTCTACACCGATGCTGATCACATCAGGGTTGGATGATTCCTGAAACTCCGTACCAGTGGTCACAATTAAATCACACTATGGATAGAGGCATTATGATAAAATGAAATTGGAGTTGATTGTATTTTTAATTAGAGGAATTATTCCTCACATGACCTCGTAAAAAGGATTACCTTTTTACTGAGTCTCGCCCATGAAGTCGAGGATGCACGAGCCTTTGTCTTCGGACCGGTGACATGGGGAGAGCAGAGTGTTTTGTATTCTGGCCCATGGTGACGAGGACGAATGAGCCATTGTCTACGGACCGGTGACATGGGAGAATACGTTGGAAATTATGTGAATGTTTCAATCATCAAAAGAAACAAAAAGAATTTTGAGTGCTATACATGCTTAAGCATGTTGTGTGATATTTAAGTATAAGAATATGGCGGATCTAATGATCCAATGAGTTTAAGTATACATAAGTATGATCTATATGATCTGAGGAATGAGGTAAGATATGTATCCTAATAAGATAAGGTGCATGGGAACTTTGGGGACAAAGTTCTTTTAAGGGGGGTAGATTGAAATACCCCAAACCTAAGTATGCTAAGTAAACATCAAATTATGATGTAGTAAGGCTAGAATATGCCTTAGAAAGATTGGTATACAATTTAAACCAAGGAAAACACAAGAAAGTGCCTTAAGGGCAATTTGGGCAAAAACGTGCTCTAAGCTTGGAGTGACTTTGATTAGCACCCAAATACCATTATAATACTTTAGTAATATGCTAATGGATATTTTAAATCAATTAGAAAAGAAAACCAAGCTCAAAAACAAGCTTAAACACAAAATGTGCTTTAAGACTCCTTAAAGCACCTTTTTGAGAAATTGTCTTAGAATTGAGTTTTGAGTGGCTAAATGTCCATCATTACTCTTAAATCAACATGTGTACTACTTAGTATCACATTAGGAAGCCTAAATCAATGGGAAATCAAAAATTTCAGAAATATGTGCACTAATTAGTGAATAGTGCCAAATAGTGACTAGTTTAAGTTTTAATCAATATAAGCTAATTAGTTGGTCAACAAAGACCATGACTAGCCTTATTTAAGATAGGGGCCAGTTTTCTAAGGGAGGATGAGTCACAATAAGTAGTCAAATAAGGAAGAAAAGAAGAGATAAGTGAAAGGAGTACTATTTGCTTTATTAAAGAAAATATCTTATATTAGCCCACTTTTCTTCTTCTCTCTCTTCATTTCCCTTCTTCCCACGGTTTCTTCTTCCCTTCTATTGCTCCAAAACCGAGAGAGCTTCATCCATGGGTGCTCCACCTTCAAATGCTCACCAAGTGTTCATCCTTGCTCCAAATAAAAAACTAAGTATAGATTTCTCTTAGTTAGGCCAAGACCTATCTTTCTATCTTTTCAAATCTTTCAAAGCTCAAGTTTGGTGCCATGAGAAAACTCCATTGATGGAGGAAAATCAAGTTTGAAGAGCTCATTAGCTTCTCCATTCTCTCAAGGTAAAGAAAATGTAAGAAAAACCAAATTTCCATCACTTCCTTACATGGCCGAAAATTACTACTCATGGGGCCTTGTTTTTATGCCTTGTTCTAGCTTGATTTATTCACCAAGGACTAGTGGAGGTCCTATTTCATTCAATGCCAAAGTCTACCTTGAGACTTCAAAGGTAATCATCCACTTTTATGCCTTAGAACACATTTCTAACCTAGGTTTTCATTCCTTGAGGTTAGTGTATTGTTTAGTACTCATATGAGTCATTGAATATTGATTAGAACATTGGCAAGGGGAATTTAAGTGGTGGCCGAGATTCATGCAAGAAGAAGGTTTAAGGAGGAAGTTAAGATAAGCTTGAGAAAACAAGGTAAATTATTTACCTAATGGTGGTTTAAGGTTTAAGGAATGAGTTTAGATGAGTACCAATGTAGCCTAGGGCTTACATTAGGTAATGGGTTATGTAATCTAAGATAAAGAACTTAAACAAGCTTATGAACTTGTGACTAAGGAGCCAATGAGAATGAGTTAGTAATATAAGTTTAAGGTGGATTTTAAGAGCATTATAATTACTATGAGATTGATGGGTGTATTTGCAGGTTGAAAGCTTTTATATGTGGGAAATTCAGTGTTTAAGTTTAAGTCATTTAAGGGCCTAAGAGCCATGTCATTTAAGAGCCTTGGTGCTATGCAATTTAAGATTATTGCAATATATTGAGTTTGTCGTGAATGAGTTGGTTTGGGTGATGAGATATGATGAGAAAGAACTTCATGTGTGTAAGATGGTTGAATGAGGAAAACAATGTGCGTGGGCATGATGAGATACTAGAGAAGCTATGGCGAAATTTGAGTAGAAAATAAGTGTTTAGGTGATGGTGGTGAACTAATATGACCTAGGATTTACTAGGAGTCATAAAAAGGAATTTGAGTGGAAATGAGTTAACTAAGGAGTTCTTGAGGTTTAGAATGACCTAGAATGGTCTATGAGGAAATTAGAGTTTAAATGGGTGCATTGAACACACCAAAGTCATGGTATGAGGAATGGTAAGACTTGTGCGAATCTGGAGGAAATGATGTATAATGCTTTGAGATGATTTAGGTATGAACTAAGAGAAGAACAATGAGAGTTCGGGAAGTTTGTGTAAGAGGTGGTGATGTTAGTAGTGGACTAGTAAGGTTTGGTTGAATGGTATGTGGACTTGGGTGATGGAAGTGAAAATGGTAGGAGAATGTTGTAAGTCGTCAAGGAAATGACTAGAAACGTATAAGAGGTTATGATCATGAGAATGGTGAGTAAGTTGCATAAAAGAAGTGGAAATGCCTAAGGAGGGCGTTGCATGGTTAAGGTAAATGAAGAACAATGTCAAGGTATTAAGGTAATGGAAAGAAATGTATAAGCAAGCTTAAGAGTTTAAGAGTGATGAGTAACAAATGAAAAGAAGAGAAATTGTGCATGGACATGCAAGATGACCTTGGAAGGTTTAACAAGCAAGATGGAGTGCAATGATGTTAAGGAGAAGTTATAGGGGTTGAAAAGAAACACTTTTGTTAGTTGAAGTTTTAGACAAAATGTACATGTTAGAAATATAAGGAATTAATTGACAAGTGTTAGGAATTTCTTGCAAGAATTGAGCTAAAGGTTGGAATGATCTTTGGAGGTGATTTCCATGAGTTTGGAGGATGATTAAAGGTGGGTTTAAGGGTCTAAATGATGTTAGAACACATTAGATGGCTTAAGGAGAAGTTTGGTGAAGATTTAACAAATTTTGGACATGTTCTAGTGGCGTCCGACCCAGGGGTCTGACCCAAGTTTGGGTCGGACGGACCTCTGTTAAGCCGCCATAAGAGTTTCTGTAATGGTCCGACCCAGTTGGTGGGTCGGACAGTGGGTCGGACGGAGGGGTTTTAAAAGACGGGAGAGTCTCTGGAATGGTCCGACCCAGTTGGTGGGTCGGACGGTGGGTCAGACGACCCTTAAGATTTAAAAAAAAAAAGAAACCCTAAGAGAGTTTAGTGGTATTAATGGTACCCCCATTAAGGGGGCAATGATGATTAGAGGTATAAAGACCTAAGGGGTTAAGTTAAGAATAAACTTAAAAGTTTAAGATTAAGTTTGTAAGATTAAGTTGTAAGACTTAAGAGGTGTTAGGTTGGAATCATTAAGGGTTAATTAAGATAAGTAAGTTGAATTGAGTTAAGTGATTAACAACCTAAAACTGAATGAATGTTTTAGGACTTGGAAATTGGACTCCGGAAGAGATTAAGCAACCGAACGGCCAACGGTGAACGGTACAGTTCTTCTTGTGACCTGCTTGCTAACGAGGTGTCCCTCGGCTTGTGTGCTATTTGTTTTTGTGTGCTCACTAAACAAGATAAAGCATGCAACCGGGATATTATGTTTATTGTATTGTTGTGTGATGTTTGAAAACTAACAAAACATACCGTGAGAACTTACTAACTAATGTTTAGTAAGGAAATGAGTGAGACTAAGGAACGCTCCCTAATATGGGTTGATATAAACCGAAAGAGGTTAACCAACAAACATGGTCTTGAGACTACTACTAACTGGAACTTGAGTGAGGAAACCCGGGACCGATCCGGTCATGCATGCTAAGGAAAAAGGGGACGGTATCTAATCAGATCCGCCCTCCGCTTAAGGACTTGTCTTCGGACTTGTAGCCTAGGGCCGGTTGCCGGCTCAGCTACGCTGGACTCCCGTCCAGAGTAGGTGGCATTAAGATGGTGCGGTGGGATCACCTAAATCCCAGGTTCGAATTAAGCTACAACCATTCCCTTCCAGGAACGGTTTGTATACTGAGATTAAGTTGAGATTAAGATTAAGGTAAGGTTAAGATGAGTTGCAACCATTCCTCTTTAAAGGATGGTTTGTATTATTAAGATTAAGATAAGCTACATCCACTCCTTATTAAAGGATGGTTGTTCTAAGATTAAGATAAGCTACATCCACTCCTTATTAAAGGATGGTTGTTTCTAAGATTAAGATAAGACCAAGATTGAGTTGAGATAAGGATGGACTAAGATTAAGAGGGAACATTACTTTAGGAGTTAAATAATTAACTCTCTAATTAAGGGAACGCAATTAAGTCGTTCATTGTGTGTGAACTTTGATTGTTCATATCTGAGTTGTTATTTACTGCACCTTCTATTATGTTGTGCATCTAATCAACCTCCATGCTATCGACAATTAGTCGTCGTAGCCACGTTAGCTTGGGGGCCATGAGAGGATCGTACCAGCATTCGTGCTGACCCCCTTTGGGGGCTGTTTTTACTACACAGGTGAACATCAGGAGGCGGCCGTCGCGAGAGTAAGAAGGGGATACAAGTGTTACGGGTTAAGCGTGGCCTACGAGTTGTGCATGTACACTCGTATGGCAATTGAGTTAGTAAGATGTATAGGATGTGAGGGGATTGTAAGAAGGATATGTATTTGGTTAAGGTTGTTATGTACTAATGTTCGGTATATTCTGTAGTCAGACCGTGGCAAGGTCCTGGAGTGTAAACAATTCCGCTGTGACGTGTATATGTATATATGCTGTTAAGTTGCGCGACCACATTTGGATTGAGTTGGGGTGTTACATTCGGCCCAAGGGCCTCATTCTCAAAGTGTTTCGGGCCAAGTGCCTCACTCACAATTCAGATATGTCAGACCCAAGCGCCTATCCACAATCATGACACTGTTTCGGCCCATGTGTCTCACTTTCAGTTCAAAGAGATTCAAGCCCAAGTGTCTTTCCACAATCCAAGGAAATCCCGGCCCATGTGTCTCACTTTCAGTTCAAAGAGATTCAGGCCCAAGCGCCTATCCAAAGTCCAAATGCATCTCGTCTCATGTGCCTCACTTTCAGTCCACAGATATTCAGGCCCAAGTGCCTATCCACAATCCGGGAACATCCTGACCCATGTGTCTCACTTCAAGTTCAAGAGCTTTCAGGCCCGAGCGCCTATCCACAATCCAAAGAGCATTCCGGCCTAAGGGCCTCATTCACAGTTAAGGGACATTCCTATTCTAGATTTTTCAGCCCAAGAGCCCTCTTATAATACATTAGATTTCATTGTTGTGTTTTCTTAGGTTTGTGTAGGAATATTACCGTTTTAGTAGGTTTACAAATTTTTAGGATGTTTTGTCATTCGTTAGCTCTTATTCTTTTGTTGACTTCAAAAAAAAAGAAAAAAGGATCACAGACATTTCTACGTCCTCCCAAAGGTACATCATGGCGGAAAGCTCGAGTCTTCTGTGTACCAACATCATGCAGATTGGTGGTACTCGAGTTCATAAAGGAGATCAGGGTTCACATGCATAAAATGTAGCTATAAACTGTCATTCATCTTTCAAATGCGTTTGCAAACAAATGTTTTGTGAAATCTAAGTTCAGAAGTTTTCAAGCAAGGACTATTTTTGAATGAACATTTCTTGACATCAACAATAAGAAGCATTGGTTTTGTTAAATCATCTTCCTCATATTCACTATCAAATGACTTTTCCAAGTCCAAAACTTTTCCAAAATGAAAAGATAAATTCATGAGTGAGATTTCTTTGCAAGGAACATCCATTTCTGCTAAACAAATGTCTCTCAAAACTAAGGTTTGTGGAATGATCATTTTCTGACAGAGGAACACAAAGACTTGTTTTTAAGAAGATGAACATGCTTTCTCAAGTACCAAGATACATCCCAAAACACCAAAGCAAGCCACCTAAAGGTTAATAGAGCACATGGTCATCAAACAATCTCCAACACAATACTGGGGGCAATCTGAGTTCGAATCGTTTCTAACAATGTGTGAACGAAACTCTCTGAGCGAAAGAGTGCGAGAGTGTCTTGAGTGGAAAAAACTCGATGAGAGAAAAAGCGTGTCATCATTACACGTGGTGAGGCCACATACATGTGAGGTAAGCAGCATGACTCTAACTGAAGGAGATAGCTTGTAAATATACACTAAGACCTGTGAAAAGTAACAAGAAGAGACACATTACTATCAGGAATGACGAAGCACCTAGAGAACCACCCCATAGCCATAAAAGCTGGTGAAACCTTGAAATCAAACCCTAGGCACCCCTGCTGAGCCGTTCATATGTATCCTCTTTTATCAATAAAGCTACACAAAAAGCCAGCTCATGATGATTATGTACACTGGTGACCAAAGGAAGCGTGAAACCCAACTCTCGGATGAAGACACCCCAAGTCTGAAATGAGAAGCGACACTACCACATACATGATGAAGATCCGTAAACGGCCGCAAAGCGACCCAGGATTCAAGAGCTTGAACAAAAGCAGCTCCAAAAGTTCGGGAAACACAAGAACACGAATATGAGTCAAAGTGCTCCAAGAACCCAAGATCGGGGAAACACAAGAACCCCGAAGATGAGCCAAAGTAGCTCTAAGAGCTCCAAGATCGGGATACACAAGAACCCCAAAGATGGACAGGCAATCTAAAAGTAGCAGCAAGGACTACGTTAAAGTCCAAAGCCTGAAGGCAAGTCCATATACACTAGCAAGACTGATTCACACGTAAGGATGGAAAGACAAATCCAGAGAGGGTGCAAGTTGCAGCTTTGCTCACCCTTAAGCTCCACAAAACCGAAAATATTCTTCATGGTCCCTTTGACATTCATCATACCCAATGGCCCAATTATAAGCCTCAAAACTTCTGACTTGATAGTTATGTGGCTAAATCAAATGAAAGTAACAGATCGAAGGCGTAAGTCCATCAAATATCAAATTCAAAAGTTTAGAAGTTATGACTGTAAGTGAGGAATGAGTGCAAATGCTAAACACATTGAGTGTTTGTAGAAAAAGCACCACATCAAAGCAAACCTTAACCTTGTGAGGATGAGAATTGTTCACATGTTTAAAGATAATACTGGGGGCAATCGATCGTTTCGATCGATTGCCATAATTTCTAACTCGGATAGCTCAAAGAAATAGTAGGGGCAATTGTTTCCAACAATTTCCACAGATGACATAAAGCAATCCCAAAGTCTTAGGCTCATCATGAGCTCTCAGCACCATACCCCAAAATCTCAAGCCTTAAGCACTTTATAAGCCGTAAGCACCGTGTTCCGACACTGCAATCCCAAAGCCTTAAGCAAGTCATAAGCCTTAAGCACCACATCTCAAAATCTCGGGCTCCATAACCCTCAGAAAATCATAAAACCCAAAAGCATGTTCAGTTTTGAAGGATCAAAATTTAGGTCGCGAGGTCCATTCCTGAAAATGAGAGTTCCATGAGTTTTAGTTGAAAAGAAGTATTTGCTTATGCATCAGATTTTTTGACAACAGAGTCAACACCAATTTTGACATCGAGTGAACCATATTTTTTAAAAACAGAATCTATCTTGTTTTGACACCGAGTCAAATCCATTTTTGAAAACTGAATCAATCTTGTTTTGACACCGAGTCAAATCTATTTTTGTAAACTGAATCTATCTTGTTTTGACACCGAGTCAAATCCATTTTTGAAAACTAAACCAATCTTGTTTTGACACCGAGTCAAATCCATTTTTGAAAACTAAATCAATCTTGTTGAAATACCCCGAACTTAAATATAGGGATTAAAATTAATCTAATACATAATTAAGGGTCTAGTGACGCCTAAGTAATATTGGTAAGGAAAAATAAATCCAAAAGAAATAAAGAAACGCTTAAAAAGCGGGAAACGCTAAATAAGCGTTAAATAACCATAGGAGGTATGAAACCTCGGTTAGCGTATTGTAAGGATTCTAAAGGCTTAATTAAGTCTAAATAAATATGAGGGAACAAATCCCGAAGAAAATGGATCCTTAAAATGGATTAAAATCACTAATGAACATTAAAGCGCGTTTTTCGATGTAACCGGGAAAACGTGTCTTTAAGCGGGTCAAATAGACTCGTAACAATTTTGGTCAACTAAATAATCATTAATAAATATTAGTGAAGCTTTAGGACCAATAAAATCAAAAAATGAGAGATTAGTAAAAACTGTCAAAACGGGAAGTTGTGTGGGTAGAAACATAAATAACACAAACTTATGTGTCCAATGTTGTAAAAAGGAATTCAAAACCCACATGGGTTCTGTGCTATCCGATTTGGCCCCCCCTCTCTCACACTATTAGTTGCTTTTTCATTTGCAAAAAGACAAAACAATAAAAGAAAACATAAAGTAACATACTTACCTATCTCACAAGTCTCTCTCCTATCTTCATTTTCTTCTTCACGTAACAGCAGCCTCACTTTCTCCTTTCTCTGAATTTTTCCCTCCTTCCTGCGACAGCCATGGAGGCTTGAGAGAAAACAACACAACATACTCACCTTCTCTCCTTTGTAACTCCCTCAAATCTCTTCCAAAAATTACAAAAATTATACCATGTAATCCTCTCTTCAAGAGCAACAATTCCCTCTTTTCAAAATCCAGAAAAGAGCATTTTCGTTTTTGTGGGTATACCCCATTTGGAGCTTCAAGACTACCATTAGAAGGCCCTCCTTCTCCTTGTTCTTCTAAGGTAAAAACATTCTCAAAAAACTTCAAATTTTTCTAGCCTCAAAGGCCAAACGAAATCTGAGTAAAAACTCTTGTTCACTCCTTGTGTTCTAGCCGATTTTGAGCTCATTGGTGGAGTTGGAATCTTGTTCTTGAACCACTCCAAGCTTTATTTGCACCCTTGGAAGGTAAAGGAAATTCTAAACCCTAAATCTTACATTAAAACCTAAATAATGTTAGGGTTAGTTTTTAGTATTGAATGTGTGTGTATGTATGGGTTATTATACTAGATTTGTGAAGTATTATAACTGGTGGAGAAAGAGAGGAAGGAAGAAGAAAGAAGGAGAAAGAAAAACTAGAAGAAAAACAAGGTAAGGAAGCTCTCTTGTGTAGCCTTGGTATATACATTATGTAACAGATTTTTAGTAATGAAAATATGTATTGTAAAATGGTAGTGTATTAGTAGAGTAATGTATAAGAGAATATAAGTATTTGGAACCTTAAAAGACATTTTAAAACTTGTAAAAACATAGTTGGGATTGGATTGTTGAGTGCAGGAATTTCGATGTTTTAGTGTAGTACTTGTGTATGAGAGATGAGTATATTGATGTCTATTGTAACAGGTGAAATAAGTGTTGGAATGTGAACTAGAATGTGTGGTGAGAGTATAAAAATATAGGGGAGGTTATGTCAAAATTTATCTAGGATTAGAACACTTAAGAGATTAGAAACTAGGTGAATGTTATGTGTTGTAACAGATTTTGTAACAGGGAGAAAGAGTGTAGTTGAGTGGAGTTGTAAATGGTGTATTGAGAGTTGTCAACTAAGTTAGGCTAGTGTAAGAGTCATTGAGTTAGTGGGAAGAAGAATAGGAAGGTCTGTAGCATTATTTGAGGAAGTGGAAATGTAACGAAGGAAGAAAAGAATTACAGTGAGAGGGTTAATGTAACAGATTGTAGTAGTGTTGTTTAGGCTAGTTTAAAATGCTTAAACAAGGTTAAAACATGCTAGATTATATGTAGGAATATATGGGAAGAGATTGGTAGAAGTTTGGAATTTAAACAAACTCAAAAACTCACATAAATCAAAATACTGTAACTAGTCCGGGTTGTAAACCAGAATACAAACCCGGACTAGCCTTAAAATTCGACAGAAAGTGTTGCAGTGGGATGATCCGGGTTTACAACCAAGATGCTAACCCGGACCACCCCAAAAACACACCCGTAGGTTTCTAAAATAAACTGTCCGGGTTTGAAAGTAGTATGCAAACCCGGACGATGCAAAAATTTCACCCGAGAGCAAATACCCATTGTGGTCCGGGTTTGTAAGTAGGAAGTAAACCCGGACCAAGCTTAAATTCCACCCGAGAGTATGTTAAACGTGGTGGTCCGGGTTTGTAAACCCGGACACCAACCCGGACCTATACAAAAACCCTCCAGAATGTGTGTTAAAGCTTGGGTAATGATGGGTAATGATATTATAAGATGATAAGGACATAATTAATGATGTTTAAAGGTCATTAAGGCTATAAACAAGCTTAGAAAATAATTGTAAGTAAGTAACTTAAGTAAATGTATTTAAGTAACAAAGAGTTAGTAAGTATGAACTAGGAAACCTTTGGGAAGTAATAAGTAAGGTTAGTTATGGATAATTAACCACCCAATTGTATGTATGTCATAGGATTCGACTAGTTGAACACCGAAGGGAGTCGGTGAGTTCCAAAGTCAACGGTGAAAGGTATGATTTCTTCATGCCCTGTATCGTAATCTGGTTACCCCGATTTGTGTGCTTACTTGACCACCAATAAGATAAATGCACGAATCGGACTATATTGCATCTACTTGTGCTTGTTTATATTGTTCTTGATATAATTCTCTTGAACAATAGTTTGTATAATTCATGAAATATATGAATGATGATGAAGTGTAATTGTGTCTTGTATTGTACTAGTATATTGTATTGTATTTTGTATGAATGTGTATGTGAATGATGTATTTGTGTATGTGGCTTGATTGTTGACTTCTACTAAATTCCTAACTACCTAACTTCTAACTTAAGTGAGTAAACTGGAATGAGTAGAAGTTCGATATAGTTTCGGCCACGCGTGAGGATGCGGAGTCACAAGAGGTTGGCTGCAATTCCTGACTCTTAAAATGGTCCGCGGCCCAAACCCCTTAAATGGGTAGCATCCCGGATTGGTGAGTCAAGTAAATCCCGGAGGTGGGACGGTGTAGTCCCCAGGGCCGGAGGTCCCGACGACTTAACATGAGTAAGAGTAAGAGTAAGTAAGTATGGATCCGTAAGTATGTATGAGTATGTATGTGTATGTATGGAGTAAACGAGTAAAAGAGTAATCTCCACCCGATTAACCCGGGTGGACCAATGAAGCTAACAAGAATTGTATATTGTGTATGTACTGCGTATGTGTACTTGGGAAGAAGGTAAGTAAGTATTTGATGGTATATTGTATTCCTTGTATGTAATGAAATGTATGTATGTATGCTTGCGTAAGTATCATTGTAATGTGTATAAGAGTATGTATGCATGTATGCTTGTATGAAAACGAACTGCATGTATTCGACCAAGTGGTCGGCGTACCCTCACTAGTACGCGGTGTATGCGGTTATCATGCACAGCGAAAGCTGACCCCCTAGGGGGAACGTTTTTAGTGTGCAGGTACCCGAAGCGGATGTGGTCAAGGTAAGAGACCGGCGGCACACCGTTGTACTTTAGAAAGTAAGTAGTTGTGAGGAATGGGTAAGTAGTCTCTTAGTGAGTACATAGGAACTCGGGAGAATCATTGTATTTGTATTTGGAACTTAGTAAACTCGGTTATGTATATTGTATTGTGTGGATTATGAAGGAGTAAAGTGTTGAATGGAGTATTGTAATGAAGGGAAGTTTTAGTATTGGAATTGGTAATTGGAGTATGTATTGTAAGTGTGTAGTACTCGGATATTCCGGTCCATCAGACCGATACTGTACGTAGTAGTAGTAGCCTTGTTAGTCACGTGGGTGACTAACGGCATTGTATCACCCATTGTATGCAAGTATATATCCGCTGCGTGTATCTGATTTATAAGGAGATTGGACGGTAAGCATTGTATTAACAGTAGGGGTGTTACAAAAAGTGGTATCAGAGCGAAGTATCGCTCTGATGACTGGAAATACCGAATTTAGGAAATACCGAGTTAGGAATTAGCAGCTTAGGGCTAAGGGCTGAGTGTTAGCACTAGAGATATGCTAGTTAGGGACTACCGGTGAGTACCGGATACCTACAATACCAGACCCGCCCTCCGCAAACCCCATTGTATAACTTGGGAAAGAACGCCAGAGAGAAGAAAGGTCCTCTCATACTCGGGGAAACCCGATCTGGCAGCTGTGAAGCCATCACACAGTAAACAAGAACCGGCACATGGTAGATTCCAAGGATTGGATGACCCGGAGATGGATCCCGGTTGAACAACAATACCCGCACTTAATAGTGGTGGAATGAACACTCCAACTACAAGGAGGCTACAACTTACAACAGCATGGGGCGACGTGCTTAGCAGTCGCGAAACCTAGCTAACCAACCAGCAGCAGGAAAGGAGCACTAACCATGCAACGAAATGGAAAAGGAGCAGTAATGGAACCCGAGACACAAGTCTGCGGGACAACAGTAATAGCCAAACAACACCACCAACGGTATGCTAGCTGACTAAGGACATAGTCGGGAGTGATGGACTCCAAAACTACAACGCCAAATAGGTTACAAACCTGGCCAACATAGCTCGGACAGCTACAAGAACATTTACAAGCTATAAGCTGATGCAACTACAACCGTAGTGCCTAAAACAACTCAGGCTCAGGAACCACAACAAACGTGTGGGAACGAGCAACAAGGAAGAACACAACCAAATCAAAGGGGAATCTCCAAGGATTGGAGAATTACCCTGATCAATGACAGCCATGTCAAACTTACTAAGAAGTTACTCAGAAGAGTAATTAACCCAAGTAAATGATCAACAAGATCAAAGGAAGAGTCAACAAGACTATCGAGAACCAGTGAAAACCATACCGTGACCGGTATCGGCTTACCCAAAAACCACCAGTACCACGCACTTGCCACGGCAAGTGCAGTAATAACGGGAGCATTCAGGAGGACTTTTAACATACCACAGGTACATAGTGATGTACCGTGACAGCAGCGAAACAACTATAGGATCACAAATCCTGGAAGCTAGAGGAATCAAACCTTGGGAAGGCTTAACGACCTGACCACTGCACTTAGTACATACCAGTCAGCGAGAAGCTAGACTTGGTCAAGACCTCAAGCATGGCTATGCCATGAGAGATTTCTTTTAACACCGAACCATTGTTTTCAAACCAAACCCTGCTTTCAAACCACAACTTTCTTTAAAAACCTTGGACTTTAAAACCAAACCAACAAATTACGGTGAGTATCATAGATTGATACAAGAGGAGTTGACAATAGAATACTTCACCTAGGCGTGTGACAAACACTACGAGTGTACCCAATTACGGGATGTGGGACAACCGCACTCCGAAGGAGCTTGCAGGCCTGACATGTAGTCGGGTAAGTGGTAACGTATCAACATGGTACCCCACGTATGTATACATGTAGTGTACGAAACACGGGAAGTAGTCGACTCCGTTCTACGGACCATCAGTAAGTTTAAACCTGAACAGCTGGACACCTCAGACGATTAAGTACAAAGGAACTCAGAGAATCCATCTGAAGATGAGGAATGAGAATTAGGAAGCGCAAGGAGCGCAGACTAGTAAGAATAGACATAGGATATGTCTCAAGATGTCAAACAAACACATGACAGCTGGAAGGGATACCCAGCCTGAACACAGTAAGGCAAAAGCCTAGCGTGAACACCACAATGCTCAACAAACGGGACAGAGTTCCCAAGAGCAGTCACAAGATTACCATAAAGTATAATCCATCGTTGGACAGGATCTTAAGCCTAGTCTAAACACTAGGAGGAGTATAAACCGTCTACCCAAGAACGGGAGACGCTATAACCCACAAGGGGATAACTCAAAATACAATACGACAAGGCGGTATAGTAGACACGACATGTTATAAACATTAGCCGGATGTAACGCCACAACCTAACAACACCCAGGAGCAATCCTTGAAGGGTGTCTGAATTGCAACAGTCGAACAATAGCGACATGATAAAAGCACAGAAGCTAGAACGAACACTCGGTTAGGGCACTAAAGGGATTTCGCTTAATAGGAAATACCCTAAAATACCAAAAGGCACTGATTAACATCAGAATGCTAGAAAGGGCCTCCTATGAACGGAAGCGTGATGGCACGACTTGCCATGGAGCCCAGTAATACCTCCAACCTATGGGGTACACAAGGAGTGGAAACAGATATAAGCAGCTTGCAAAGAGCATAGCTTGCAGCAATATGGCTTAAAAGCCATCAACGAACTATGTTATGTAAACCTTAAAGGTTGCATAACCCACACCATTCGATAACAAGACTTGCAAGAGATATTGTCTCATACGACAAGAAATCAACAACTGGACCATCAGTTCAAACCCAACATCCTGAGTGACTTGGAGTAATGGCCATCTCAGTGTCACTGTCACTAGAACACTAGTCTAGTATACAGTTGACGAGCTCTAATTACCCTTCATGCCTACTGTAGCTAATAACACAGAGGCATAAGAATCAGGATAATGCCAACATTGGCCTAGTCCACATTTGGACACTACGAGAAACCCAAGGGAAGGTACTCCCCGTTAGCCAAAGACCACCAATGTGGTGAAGATGGGAACCCTTAGAAAGGCTTCCATCTATTATAACAGTAAAGCCTATGCATATAGATGCTGCCAAGAGGCAATCGAACAAGAAAAGACATTCCAAACCATTACGACTTAAAGGAGTAAGTATACTTCACATGCACCCAAGCATGTGGTGAACCATTGTATAAATACTAACATAGCAAACCTTGGCATTAGACCTATGAGTGGAGACAAACCCCTCAACAAGAACTTTCACCTATCAGTGATAAAATACGTTTCAAATTAGAGAACGGGACCAGAAAACCCTTGAAGTTTCTTGGGATGTCCCGGCGATGTACATACAAGTAGAACTGCACAGCTGGAGCCTATAAACAATGCTCAGCACTGAAAGACAATCATTGTCAAAACAATCAACGGGAATACACATTGAACACCACGAACGGCCCAGCGCTCAAGAGAGCTTATAACCCGATGAACTATCACATCCCTGGTCAACCAAGATACTTGGTAAATTGTATCACAAATGAGATAGGATGTGAGGTAAGCTAACCTACACATAAAACCTAAGTTGAATAATAACATCTCCACACTGGGAAATAATCACATTGCGGTATGCTACGATAACCGTCATACACACGAACAGGGGAAACCCTCAGTGTACACGCCATAAGGAAATGGTGCCAATGACAATGGCAATAAGTAAAAAGGAACTATCACAGTAACAGAACAGTAAAAACAATGATGTACAGTGAGTAAGAATACGGTGCGCAACAAGCTATGAGGAAGTAGCAGATAATGACACGGAGTATAAGTATGAGATGATAGGCAGAAATATTCTTTCCTATCACATAAGTGACTTACTGGCAAGCGTTTACACCTCTGTACTCTGTATGACTGAGTGTTTTGGTATTGCACTTGTGCAGCTAATGATCTAATGGGATGGCTAGGGATATGGAGAATGTAAACCGTAGTAAACCCTTCTTTTCACCAACAAACATGGCATAAGCCAGTTAATCAACCTTAGCAAAAAACCGTGCGGCCTAAGGCCAAAGAAGCACGAAGAGTGTAAAACACACTAGCAATCACAAGATGTGAATTCCATTGGAATAAAGGTGAAAGGAGACTTAAGAAAGTCACTAGGACCGACGCATATCAATGCAAGGTCATACAAGTAAAGAATACTTGTACTGAACCAGAAGAACTGGTGTAATCCAGAAGCTATTGACAACAGAGGAAGCACTATAACTAAATAGTGGCTTAGCCTCGCCAACAATAAGTTGGAAGAACTTAACGAATGATCGTGAGAGTACGGATAGTATGTATAATAGATCGCTAGAGAGCTGGTTATAAATCTTAAACTCATTGAGTTCAAACAGCGGTAAGAGAATACCACACTGTTAGTACACCTTATTCCCATAACGAAGGGATAAAGGGGCGATGAGTAACATATTGGAAACAACCAAGGAGCAGTAAAGTACTAAGATTATCAGGGTCACGTAGCAGAAGCTAGTGGGCCCTAGCTAGGAGATGATATACCTAGTAAGCATAATAGAAGGGCTATTAATGCCTTGAAGCCTAATAGGCTAGAACCGAATTAATTATGAGTTAAATAAACTCATATAGGAATTCTTGGTGCAAAGAATAAACCATTGGTATGGTTAAGACCCTTTGACCAGAGCATATTGTATAGTGTACCGTAGTGAAGCTAAACGCTTCAGATTGCCCAAATTGATTAAACCAATGTTTAATAATAACATATGGTAGATCACGTGGGTGTAATCCCTTTTAAGGGGGTAGAGCGAAAACCGCTTAATGCAAGTTTTATAAATAAAAGACATAAACTATAATGTGCATAGCACAAATGCGAATCGAATTAACGATTGGTACTAATGTTAAACAAACATACGTATTCACTCATAATGAGATTATGGTAAATAAGCATTAGATATGCAAATACCATAGGGCGAAATACCCATCTTGTAACCCAGTGTAAGAGTATTAGTAAAGAAGAGTAATGAGTAGTGGACGGAACTCCACAAGTATTGTAACCCTTAAAGAAATAGTACGAATGGATCAAGAGTAGTAGAGGAGTGTAGCCATGAGTAGTGTATTCGTAAGTATGTTATTAGAAGTAAATCGAGGACAACTGGATTTCATAAGTACTGTAGTCCTTAGTTAGAATATTGGAGAGTGATGGATGAAAGCAGTGAAGGCTGGGGAAGTGAGCATTTAGGTATTGAACCACGGAGTAAAGCATTTGGGAAGTAGAGTGAGGATGATTGATGGATTGATTCCATCCTTTGGAGATGTATGAATTGGTATCACGACTAGAAAGGGTAAAAAGATAGAAAATGAAAACATTAAATTATTTGGTTGTTTGAAACTGATGTGGGAAGTTGAACTTGATCCTGATCAGATCAAGGGAAACCGAACACAAATTGGGGTGGAAAGATAGTTCAACACTGATGCTGATCACATCAGGGTCGAATGATTCTTGAAGCTCCCCTCAAGTGGTCACAAGAATCACACATAGGATAGAAGTAATGAATACAAATTGGAATTTGGAGTTGTATGCTTTAGGAAGATTTCTAATTAGTAGTTGTAGAAGACATTTTCTTAGACTGGAGAGTAAGTAATTGTTGGAAGTTATACCGGAGAAGATAGTAGTGTAGCATGTTATATTATTCCAAGGGCAACAGGACATAGAGGAGTCCTGTGTCGAGATGACCTGAGTGCCTACGGGACTGTGATGTGTATTGCATTGCTTTGGGGATAGCTTTGCACTGTATGTATGTATAAAGTTTGTAATGAGGAACCGAACGGTTGATAGTAATATGGATTGGAGTAATTATTGTAGATTGGTATGGTATGGAAAGGAGAAACATTGAGTAATGAATTTGGGAATTGTAAGGAGGAGGAATGTATGGCTTCGGTATTAGGCAAGTATAAATGAGTAAGTATAGAAATCCCATAACCGCGAACAACTTTGAGGACAAAGTTCTTAAGGGGGGTAGATTGAAATACCCCGAACATAAATATAGGGATTAAAATTAATCTAATACATAATTAAGGGTCTAGTGACGCCTAAGTAATATTGGTAAGGAAAAATAAATCCAAAATAAAGAAATGCTTAAAAAGCGGGAAACACTAAATAAGCGTTAAATAACCATAGGAGGTATGAAACCTCGGTTAGCATATTGTAAGGATTCTAAAGGCTTAATTAAGTCTAAATAAATATGAGGGAACAAATCCCGAAGAAAATGGATCCTTAAAATGGATTAAAATCACTAATGAACATTAAAGCGCGTTTTTCGAGGTAACCGGGAAAACGTGTCTTTAAGCGGGTCAAATAGACTCGTAACAATTTTGGTCAACTAAATAATCATTAATAAATATTAGTGAAGCTTTAGGACCAATAAAATCAATAAAACGAGAGATTAGTAAAAACTGTCAAAAACGGGAAGTTGTGGGGTAGAAACATAAATAACACAAACTTATGTGTCCAATGTTGTAAAAAGGAATTCAAAACCCACATGGGTTCTGTATGCTATCCGATTTGGCCCCCCCTCTCTCACACTATTAGTTGCTTTTTCATTTGCAAAAAGACAAAACAATAAAAGAAAACATAAAGTAACATACTTACCTATCTCACAAGTCTCTCTCCTATCTTCATTTTCTTCTTCACGTAACAGCAGCCTCACTTTCTCCTTTCTCTGAATTTTTCCCTCCTTCCTGCGACAGCCATGGAGGCTTGAGAAAACACAACATACTCACCTTCTCTCCTTTGTAACTCCCTCAAATCTCTTCCAAAAATTACAAAAATTATACCATTGTAATCCTCTCTTCAAGAGCAACAATTCCCTCTTTTCAAAATCCAGAAAAGAGCATTTTCGTTTTTGTGGGTATACCCCATTTGGAGCTTCAAGACTACCATTAGAAGGCCCTCCTTCTCCTTGTTCTTCTAAGGTAAAAACATTCTCAAAAAACTTCAACTTTTTCTAGCCTCAAAGGCAAAACGAAATCTGAGCTAAAAACTCTTGTTCACTCCTTGTGTTCTAGCCGATTTTGAGCTCATTGGTGGAGTTGGAATCTTGTTCTTGAACCACTCCAAGCTTTATTTGCACCCCTTGGAAGGTAAAGGAAATTCTAAACCCTAAATCTTACATTAAAACCTAAATAATGTTAGGGTTAGTTTTTAGTTGAATGTGTGTGTATGTATGGGTTATTATACTAGATTTGTGAAGTATTATAACTGGTGGAGAAAGAGAGGAAGGAAGAAGAAAGAAGGAGAAAGAAAAACTAGAAGAAAAACAAGGTAAGGAAGCTCTCTTGTGTAGCCTTGGTATATACATTATGTAACAGATTTTTAGTAATGAAAATATGTATTGTAAAATGGTAGTGTATTAGTAGAGTAATGTATAAGAGAATATAAGTATTTGGAACCTTAAAAGACATTTTAAAACTTGTAAAAACATAGTTGGGATTGGATTGTTGAGTGCAGGAATTTCGATGTTGTTTTAGTGTAGTACTTGTGTATGAGAGATGAGTGTATTGATGTCTATTGTAACAGGTGAAATAAGTGTTGGAATGTGAACTAGAATGTGTGGTGAGAGTATAAAAATATAGGGGAGGTTATGTCAAAATTTATCTAGGATTAGAACACTTAAGAGATTAGAAACTAGGTGAATGTTATGTGTTGTAACAGATTTTGTAATAGGGAGAAAGAGTGTAGTTGAGTGGAGTTGTAAATGGTGTATTGAGAGTTGTCAAACTAAGTTAGGCTAGTGTAAGAGTCATTGAGTTAGTGGGAAGAAGAATAGGAAGGTCTGTAGCATTATTTGAGGAAGTGGAAATGTAACGAAGGAAGAAAAGAATTACAGTGAGAGGGTTAATGTAACAGATTGTAGTAGTGTTGTTTAGGCTAGTTTAAAATGCTTAAACAAGGTTAAAACATGCTAGATTATATGTAGGAATATATGGGAAGAGATTGGTAGAAGTTTGGAATTTAAACAAACTCAAAAACTCACATAAATCAAAATACTGTAACTAGTCCGGGTTGTAAACCAGAATACAAACCCGGACTAGCCTTAAAATTCGACAGAAAGTGTTGCAGTGGGATGATCCGGGTTTACAACCAAGATGCTAACCCGGACCACCCCAAAACACACCCGTAGGTTTCTAAAATAAACTGTCCGGGTTTGAAAGTAGTATGCAAACCTGGACGATGCAAAAATTTCACCCGAGAGCAAATACCCATTGTGGTCCGGGTTTGTAAGTAGGAAGTAAACCCGACCAAGCTTAAGTTCCACCCGAGAGTATGTTAAACGTGGTGGTCCGGGTTTGTAAACCCGGACACCAACCCGGACCTATACAAAAACCCTCCAGAATGTGTGTTAAAGCTTGGGTAATGATGGGTAATGATATTATAAGATGATAAGGACATAATTAATGATGTTTAAAGGTCATTAAGGCTATAAACAAGCTTAGAAAATAATTGTAAGTAAGTAACTTAAGTAAATGTATTTAAGTAACAAAGAGTTAGTAAGTATGAACTAGGAAACCTTTGGGAAGTAATAAGTAAGGTTAGTTATGGATAATTAACCACCCAATTGTATGTATGTCATAGGATTCGACTAGTTGAACACCGAAGGGAGTCGGTGAGTTCCAAAGTCAACGGTGAAAGGTATGATTTCTTCATGCCCTGTATCGTAATCTGGTTACCCCGATTTGTGTGCTTACTTGACCACCAATAAGATAAATGCACGAATCGGACTATATTGCATCTACTTGTGCTTGTTTATATTGTTCTTGATATAATTCTCTTGAACAATAGTTTGTATAATTCATGAAATATATGAATGATGATGAAGTGTAATTGTGTCTTGTATTGTACTAGTATATTGTATTGTATTTTGTATGAATGTGTATGTGAATGATGTATTTGTGTATGTGGCTTGATTGTTGACTTCTACTAAATTCCTAACTACCTAACTTCTAACTTAAGTGAGTAAACTGGAATGAGTAGAAGTTCGATATAGTTTCGGCCACGCGTGAGGATGCGGAGTCACAAGAGGTTGGCTGCAATTCCTGACTCTTAAACTGGTCCGCGGCCCAAACCCCTTAAATGGGTAGCATCCCGGATTGGTGAGTCAAGTAAATCCCGGAGGTGGGACGGTGTAGTCCCCAGGGCCGGAGGTCCCGACGACTTAACATGAGTAAGAGTAAGAGTAAGTAAGTATGGATCCGTAAGTATGTATGAGTATGTATGTGTATGTATGGAGTAAACGAGTAAAAGAGTAATCTCCACCCGATTAACCCGGGTGGACCAATGAAGCTAACAAGAATTGTATATTGTGTATGTACTGCGTATGTGTACTTGGGAAGAAGGTAAGTAAGTATTTGATGGTATATTGTATTCCTTGTATGTAATGAAATGTATGTATGTATGCTTGCGTAAGTATCATTGTAATGTGTATAAGAGTATGTATGCATGTATGCTTGTATGAAAACGAACTGCATGTATTCGACCAAGTGGTCGGCGTACCCTCACTAGTACGCGGTGTATGCGGTTATCATGCGCAGCGAAAGCTGACCCCCTAGGGGGAACGTTTTAGTGTGCAGGTACCCGAAGCGGATGTGGTCAAGGTAAGAGACCGGCGGCACACCCTTGTACTTTAGAAAGTAAGTAGTTGTGAGGAATGGGTAAGTAGTCTCTTAGTGAGTACATAGGAACTCGGGAGAATCATTGTATTTGTATTTGGAACTTAGTAAACTCGGTTATGTATATTGTATTGTGTGGATTATGAAGGAGTAAAGTGTTGAATGGAGTATTGTAATGAAGGGAAGTTTTAGTATTGGAATTGGTAATTGGAGTATGTATTGTAAGTGTGTAGTACTCGGATATTCCGGTCCATCAGACCGATACTGTACGTAGTAGTAGTAGCCTTGTTAGTCACGTGGGTGACTAACGACATTGTATCACCCATTGTATGCAAGTATATATCCGCTGCGTGTATCTGATTTATAAGGAGATTGGATGGTAAGCATTGTATTAACAGTAGGGGTGTTACACTTGTCTTGACACCGAGTCAACCACATTTTTGAAAATTGAGTCAATCTTGTCTTGACACCGAGTCAACCCCATTTTTGAAAACTTAACCAATCTTGTCAATCATTGTTGACAACAGAGTCAACACTATTTTGTGATACCAAGTTGGTAAGTATGATAGTGATTAAGTACAGGTGGAGGTATGCTGCCCGTAGAATTGAAGCAAGGTGTATACTGGCCAATGTGTACGAGTGGTTGAGTACAGGTGGAGGTATGCTGCCCGTTGAATTGAAGCAGGGTGTATACTGGCCAATGTGTACAAGTACAGGTGGAGGTATGCTGCCCGTTGAATTGAAGCAGGGTGTATACTGGCCAATGTGTACGAGTGGTTGAGTACAGGTGGAGGTATGCTGCCCGTTAAATTGAAGCAGGGTGTATACTGGCCAATGTGTACAAGTACAGGAGGAGGTATGCTGCCCGTTGAATTGAAGCAGGGTGTATACTGGCCAATGTGTACGAGTACAGGTGGAGGTATGCTGCCCGTTGAATTGAAGCAAGGTGTATACTAGCCAATGTGTACAAGTTGGCGGGGCGATGGCAATAAGTCCTCATTTCTATGTCAACCTTTTGGATAACAACTGGCAGGCGATGGCAATAAGTCCCCTGTGAAAACCAGAAGTTCATCCCAGCAACCCAGTTGGCGGGCGATGGCAATAAGTCCCCTTGGAAAACCAACATGGGGCATTTTTGAATGGGTTTCGGTCCCCAGAGGCATCCGAGTTATTTTCTTTTTGAATGGGTTTCGGTCCCCAGAGGCATCCGAGTTATTTTCTTTTTGAATGGGTTTCGGTCCCCAGAGGCATCCGAGTTAATTTCTTTTTGAATGGGTTTCGGTCCCCAGATGCATCCGAGTTATTTTTCTTTTGAATGGGTTTCGGTCCCTAGATGCATCCGAGTTATTTTTCTTTTGAATGGGTTTCGGTCCCCAGAGGCATCTGAGTTATTTTCTTTTTGAATGGGTTTCGGTCCCCAGAGGCATCCGAGTTATTTTCCTTTTGAATGGGTTTCGGTCCCCAGAGGCATCCGAGTTATTTTCTTTTTGAATAGGTTTCGGTCCCCAGAGGCATCCGAGTTTTTGTTTTTTGAACGGGTTTCGGTCCCCATAAGCATCCGAATCACATCACACATCTTGGACTTCATTTTGAACGATTTTTGCTTCTCGAAAGCATCGAATCACATGACATATTTTGCATATAAGATCATGGGCTCCGGTTCTCAAAAGTACCTGATACATTATGCTTTGCTCGTATTTTCTCATTTGGAGAGGTTCAGACCCCTAGAAGTGCATTGGTACAATGACATGCTCAGTAAGCTCAAACATCTTTTCAAGGTGGTCGACACCTCTAAACAAAAAAAAAAAAAGAAGAACTCGCAAGGTGAGACAAGGTTGGTAAAGATTTTAGGTATTATCAAGCGTCAACTTGACTTTTCATTGACATTCCAAAATAAAGTTGACGGGGGGCAATCTGTTATCCCCAAAATCTTTACCCACTTTTATACGTAACAAGGTTTTTATAGGGTCAGTGCATGGCTAAGGGAAAAATTGTCATTTTTTACCTAATGGATATTTCTCCTATTTTGGAGAAAATAGAGGCTTCAAGGTGGTATGGGATGAATGGCAATAACCTGAAAACTGAGACATGTGGTGAAATACCCCAAATTAATAAAACATGGATTAAATATTTAATCACATTAATTAAGGCCTAAACATGCCTTAAAAGTCAACTGAGAACAACAGTGGTCAACACAAAACAAGATGTTGCACCCTTTAACTGTTTAGGGTAAGCAAATACCCAAATGAACTACTTAGGACCTAAAAATTTGTTCTAAGCATATTAACACATTACTAAACATATTAAAATTGTTGGGAAACACTCCAACACAAAGAACAAGCATTTACATGCTTCAAGGTCAAGTAGAGCAAAAAGGTGCTCTAAGAATACCTTAAAGGTCTAATGACCTCTAAATGATATAAAATTGGATACCATGATCAAATACCATGTAAGGAACACAACAAAATCGTTGTGAAAGAAAACCAAGCTCAGAAACACCTTGCGACACAAAATGTGCACTAAAACTCCTTAAAGCATGTTTTTGTGTATTCGCCTTCTAAATTGGTTTTAAATGGGCTAAAAGGTTATAATTACCTTTAAATATATAAAATATCATATTATATGATATTAGGAATTTAATTCCAGAAATTTACGAATTTTTACAAATTTAATATTAAAATATTAATAAAACCCTAATGTGGGGCCCGTTTGGGTCAACATTGACTAAGTTGGTCAATGTTGACCATTGACCACGAAATGGACTACATAAAATCAGATAATTAAGTCTCTTAACAGACCAAGAGACAAGTCCCATGTGACAATTAAATATAGTCCTTTACTTTTGCATAAAATAACAAAAAGACATACTTTACCTTATAAAACAAAAAAGGTGGGCTCCACTTACCTTACCCATGTGAGCCAGCCGATTTGGAGTCTCCATTTGCTCCTCTTTTCCCTTGTATTTCGGTGCTCCAAGCAATCTAGCAAGACAAGAGTGATGAGTCATCCTTCACTTATGAATTAAAGTAACATATTAGTCCATTATTCATTCAAATTGGAATCAGATAATTCACCCACTCCCTCTTATCATGGCCGGATGTCCTCTTGTGTGTCTCCACTGAATTAGCTCCAATTATTCAACCCCAATCAGACATGATGAGTCGTCAATTCACTAAAGTCATAAAAAATGCAAAAAAATGTGTTTTAAGCAAATTAGGTCATTCTTTCTCATTAGTCCCATTCCAAACGTGGGACTCCTGGGCAAACTCTCTCCTTGGCTCCTCTTCCACCGTAGGTAAGTCTCCAAGCTCCATTGGAGAGAGCTCACGCTCTAGGTAAGCTCCTAAGGCATGAAAATGCCCATTTTCTTCATCTTTCTTTCCTTTTTCGATTGATCTAAGCTTCAACCACTTCCATCCATGAATCTAGGTTGTTTTGGAAGTTAAATGAAGGAAGAATCTCGGCCATAACAAGGGAAGAAGGTTGAGAAACTCAAACTTGTTCTTAAGGTACAAAAATGTGCTTTAAGCTCATATCTTTTGATTCCCTTCAAATTCGGCTGTGAAACTTTGTTGCTAGCCTTATTTGCTTCTCCTTTTCATGTAGATTCAGTTGGTATATCAAGATCCACAAGGAGTAGCTAGATCCAAGCCAAAAACACCATTTTTGGCATCTTAAACAAGGTAAAACTTAACTATCTTCCAAGCTAATTCGCCCACGGTTTATACCTTGTTCTTGAGAGTGTTTTGATACTCTTTATCTTCTGGAAAAATAGGGCCAAAGTAGATCTATACCAAGCTTGAAGACTAAGGTAAAAATCCATGATTTTCATGACTTAAATTACTTCTTATGGTTAGATTTTTTTGGAGACTAAATAGGCCTTGTTTTTTTTGAAACATGTAAGAGAAGCTTGGAGAAAAAAAGAAGAGAAAGAGAAATTCTCTTAAGGGGCGAATCCAAACAAGGATTTACTAAGCTAAATCAGGTAGAAATCACTTAAACATTAACTTTGCCAAGTTAAAATGTTCTAAGCTATTTCTATAGTTATTGCCGTGAGTGAAGAAGTAAAATAAGGTCATGTATGGCCTTAAAATGGTTAAGAAATGGTTTAATAAATTTTATAACTAATTAAACAAGCATAATTGTCAAATTTAAGACATTATGTGGAAGTTTGGTAAATAAATAAAAAGTGTGTGGTGAGGCCGAAAATTTAGATGTATTTTGGGACATTTATGTGTAATTTATTTTGCAAGACAATGTTTGTAATAAGGCCATGTATTTTAGGCCATTTTATTTATGCATTTACAAGCTTTTAATTAAGTTTAAGTAGTATAAATGCATTACCGAAAATAAATGGGGTATTAGGTGTAATTAAATTAAATTTGGGGGTTTTAGAATGATAAGGCCGAAAATTAGAGTTAAAAAGGAGTTAAAATAAAGTTTATAAGATTTTATAAAGTTTTGGGGTTAAATGGTAATTTTTGAAAAGTATGGGTACAAACCGTGAATAAAGGAAATTAATAGTCAAGGAAATATTAAGCTGGTCAACCTTGACCATATGCTAGGTTTTGACCAAATAAATAAGTTCGATAACTTATTTAAGGTGTTATGATAAGATAAGTATCTTAAGGTAATATTTTCATAACATATGTGGTAAATATGTTATTACCGAAAATAAAGGGTGTAAAATGGTATTTTAAACACCCATGGGCTATTAGGAATTTTTTGGAATTTATTTGGTGGATTTTGGAATTAAAATGAACTATATATGTATATATAGCTTTATGTCATTATGACACTTTGGAGAAAAATAGATGGTGGAATGGTAAATATCGAAAGTATATGGGTTAATAAGGATATTTATAACCCTTTGGTGGAATTTGGTGATTTTTAGAATTATTAAGAGAATTTAATAAGTTATGTGTATAAATATAGTTTTAATGATATGGTAAACTCTATGTTATAAATAGGGCCAAATGGCAATTATAGAATAGCACAAGGGCTGTTCGGAATTTACAAAAAAATAACCATAGGTTATACTCTTTTATAAGTTAGAAATGTTATATTGAATGGAATATATAACATGGTATGATTTAAGGAGTGATTTTGTAAATTAAGAAACTATGGTTTATAGAAAAGAATAAGATTTTCTTATGGTGCCTAAGAGGCAATAATAAATAGTTTTGTATAAGAACTATAGGTTATAAGTTAAGGGAAGTAAAATATCATATCAAATGATATTAGAATATGGTATAACATTACATATATTATGTGGTCAAACGGAATTTAAATAAAGTTAAGGGCTATACCGAGTTAATAAGTGTTGGAAAATGAATTTTAGACTAAGGTCTATAATGTTATAAATGTTATAACAATTATATGGTTTAGATGGAATTAATATAAGGAAGGGTACTCACATAAAATAATGTGACAAACTATAAATGAATGGGATTTATAAACTAAGGTATTTATGGAATAAACCTTAGGAGTTGTAAATGTACAACGTAAAATGTTACATAATATTAGGATAACAATCTTAATATAAGTTGTACAATACAATACAACTAATGGGAATAATCATCTAACATAAGATGATAAAATGTAACATATGATATAAGAGTTTATTAAACTCATGGGAATTACCTACGTGGTAATATATACATACACAAGGATAATGTATATAAGGTGGATATATATTTTGGTTGGAAACCATATGATTTAATGGTGGTGGTTATTTAAAAAATATATATATAGTTATGAACTATAAGTTATGAATTTTGGACACAATACAAAAAAAAATAATGTACTACAATCATGCATGAATACATGCAACTATAGGATATGTACCTAAGCTAGATGGTGGACAAGATTAAAAAAATACAACGAATTAAACTTAACAGTTGAAATGTTATGACGTACGCGTTTAAGTAACAAAACTGACTGTTTTAGAGAAACCCGTAACGAACGACTGTAGGAAAACAGGGGTGAACTGTCGGGGTTACTTATTATTCGGAAGTACCGGATGTAGTTAGTCATGGAGACTGACTTATAGTTTATTACCGTTTAGATTGTACTTCTGACAAGACGCTCGACGAGCTAGCGGACTACACGGAGCATAGGATCTTGCTGATTCATACTCCACCGTAATACAATCAGGGTGAACGGTATGTAAAGGGGTTTGATCTGAGTTGTCCTAAGGTTGCTCCTTGGGCTCGGATTTGGTTGATATAACTTGTATGTTGTTATGTGTCTCTGATTGTCCCTGAGGGCTTCCTCAGTTCAGACATCTGTGTGGTCTGTGATAAGATTGTTTGTCTGAATGTGATAATTAATATGCATGAATTGTATATTTATAGCTGCTTATTATTTACTGTTGTTGAGTTAACAGTATTGGTTCGTATATATGAACCTATATATAAAAAAACGAACTAGCGGCTATGGTGCTATCTTATATGAAATATAAGGAACATAAGTAAACGTTGTAGCACTATGATGATAACATATACATATTATCTGAGACTTTTATACAGAGCATTGGCCTTTCTATACGCCGCTCTCGTATCTAACACTGGATCCCGAGTTTACAAACTCCAGATTGGACTAATGACCTTAGTCTGCTGTGTTAGAAAATTTGGTAATGCGATGCGATGGTATAATTAATAAATTAATGAATGGAAGTAAAGCCAAGAGGATGTGGCTCTTGGTGTGCGCTGTGATCACAAAAGCGATACCAGGATGTCCGCGTACGGGTCCGTAAGTATCAAGAAAATTTCCCGTGAGCTAGAATGGCTCGTTGGTCGGAGACTCTACCGTTGGAGTGGCTACTGCCGTGGGTGACCCGCCATAATATATGGGTAATAGAGACATGTCGTTTTAACGAGACATTGTCACTAGGTATAACTGAACAACTAAAACAATTGAGACTTATACAGTGGCGAACAATACCATGGACGAGACTTAATACTTGTTTATTATTCTCGTTGTTTCGCTTTGTTGTTCATTGGTTATACTTGTGGTTATTTTATTGTGTGTTGATGGTTGGATGGAGCCTACGAGGCTAAGGTAAATTAAATATGAGCGCTGTACGCTACGGCGAATGTACATTGTACATTATACTGTTATTGTTCGATACGTTCGATATATAATTGTGGACTGTGTTATTAAATGATTGTGGATTGGATGGATGGTTGA
The DNA here is from genome assembly GCA_023374045.1 of Limonium bicolor. Classification (NCBI taxonomy): domain Eukaryota; kingdom Viridiplantae; phylum Streptophyta; class Magnoliopsida; order Caryophyllales; family Plumbaginaceae; genus Limonium; species Limonium bicolor. The sequence goes on from CM041776.1 coordinate 37,301,263, forward strand.
ATATCTATGAATATTTGGAGGATGAATATGTGTATTATACATGTTTTTACAGTATTGTTATAACTGTAAAATGGTAAAGCATGAAACCGACCTAGTAATAAGATGGTTAAAATGACAAGTGACCATTAGGGTCCAGGCCCGGCATACTCAGCGTCTATCGCTGATACTACACCATTTCAGGTGGTTGATCATTGTTGAAGCTGAAGAGCAGGAACAGGGTAATTGGAGTTTTGCTTTTGTTACCACACATGGAGTTCATTTGGTTTAGCAATGAGGATGGTGTATGGTCGTATGGTAAGGTTATGTATCTTTCAGGATTGGGTAGACGCTCACTTGTCGATGTTTATGATTTATGGATTTAGTATGATGTATAGGAGTTTCTCGTTATCACTGCGGTTAGCAGCTTGTTTATTTTGGAAGTTGGATGTAGTTTGGCTACGTTGCTCGCATGGGCGAGTAATGGCCGGTGACACCCGAGCGAGATTTGTAATTGTTATTTATTTTTCCGTTGTGAGACGTTTTAATTATTGCTACGTGAGGGATTATATCGTGATTATGGAGAGGGGTGTTACAAAAGTGGTATCAGAGCGGAGTACCGCTCTGATGACGAGAAAGTAGGTTAAGACAGTGAGCTTAGGACTTGGGAAGTATTGGGAAACATTTGGGAAGTATGAGACGATTCGTCTTAGAAAGATATTGTGTCTAGTAATGCAAATGGCGTGATAGGTTAGCCTTAAGGCAACTTAATATCTATTGGTTGTGTACGGTAATTTACCGAGTATTTATGTGACATACTGTACTACAGATGTCTGGTGGAACTAGAGGGCGTGGTACTGGTAGAGGTGGAGGCGGTGACCCCGGCATTCCAGGAGTTGCTGAGACGGTTGCAGCCGTTCTTGCACAGCTGGGTACTCAGATAGAGGAGCACCAGCCCACCCGCCACAGCCTAGGGAAACGAACTGGCTGAAGTCAGTTAGCGAGACCCACCACCCACATATTCAGGGGAACCAGACCCCGTAGCTTTGGAGCGTTACATTGTTGAACATGAGAAAGCATATGAAGCTTTACAAGTACCTGACGACAAGAAGGTCGCCATTGCTGCTTTCCATCTGAAGGATGCAGCCAGTACTTGGTGGAGGTTGGTCAAGGACCAGCACCTGGCTACGCCCGACTTTCGTGGGCTGCCTTTATCGAGTTGCTGAGAGGGAAGTACTACCCAGCACATCTCAAACAGAAGAAGCGCCAGGAGTCAGAGACACTGACCCAAGGAGGTCTGACCGTGGATGAGTATCACGCTCGATTCATTGGTTCGCTGGACTCCATTCCCGGTGTGGATTACTCAGAGACCGTGAAGGTCGAGAAGTTCCGGGGAGGACTATTATTTCGCATTCAGATGGCGATGGGTGCTACCCTCTACACTACCATCCAAGTAATAACATGAAAGCCATAAAATTCTTCACTACTACATTACCAATTAACTTTGCGAGAACTTACCAAGGAGATTCCAGGGTGTTATGAGGCTGCCTCGAGGACGAGCTAATGCTCCAGACTCGGGAAGAGACTCTCGGGGCCAAGAAAAGGAAGAACCCTGAGGGAGAGTCTGAGGGTGGAGGAGCATCTCCAGGCGAAAGCCAAAAGAAGGGAAAGTAAGGACTTATTCCATTTCAGATTATTTCATATTAAATACCTTAGGAATGCTGACCCGAAACCTTAAATAGGAAATTCTTTCCAAAGAAAGGGCAGCAGGGTCACCAGGGAGCAAAGGGAAAAGAGCCCGTCCTTTGGTTGACCGGCCCAGCACCTTCTAAGGGTGAGAACACCTACTCTTAAATTGAATTGTGACCTTAACCTTTATCATCAGATTGTAACTTAAACTTAATTACTACCATTAGGCACCAGACAGCCCCCGCCATTTTTACTGTAAGTGTTGTGGGAAAGACCATCCTGGGGTCGATTGCGAAGGCCGCAAAGTTGTCTATCGGTGCTGCAAGAAAGAGAGCCATAGGGAATTCGTGCTGGATGAACCCTGAGAGCCGTAATTACAGGCCACCAAAGAATACTCAGAAGACCTCAGCTGGAGGATCTGGAGTACCACGAGGCGGTCAGGATGGCCAGACATCCACTGATGCTGGAGCCCTGAAGGGCAAGGGAGTAGATAGGGCATGAGTCCCCTAACTCCATGAGACCGCTGGTGGAAGACTTTGTTTACTTACTATGTTGTGTGCTTACCTTGGATGTTAGAAGGAGCTATGTTATAAGAATGTGGGAGTGTGTCATTGACCACTCGCCTTTTGTGTAAGACTTTGGGATTAGTTGTGTGTACTCAGTACCTATAAGCTTTAAACCTTGACGGATATATATATGAACAGGATGTTTATGCTTACATTATCATGTAGCAATACTCAAATGACGTAGAGTCAATGAGTCCGGGAATTACTGAACCAGAATTTCCACCTGCATGGCGCACTTGCTAATGCAAGCGCTATGACCAGTAAACCACTGAAATTTCCATCTGCCTTGCGCACTTGCTACAGCAAGTGCAGCAACAGCAACGGCAACAGTAACAGCAACTGCAAATGCAACTGCAACAACTACTACTTTTTAGTCTTTTATTATACATATACCAAAAAAAAAGATGTTTTTCAAACGTTTTCACACAAACCCTGAGATTAGAAACCTATGCAACTATGGAAGGACCGTTAGTCCAACCACTGCAACTGGAGGAAATTTACAGCCACTATAATGGTAAACCACACCAGTTTAATTGTTTGGGAATGTTCAGACATGGCTTATTAGCCAAATACCATCAGTGTAGACCCGCATTTAATGCTAATCACTATCAGTGATAAATGTTTAGTCCTCATGGACAAGCATACCCTTTGAGATGCACCACCGTTAGTGAGGATGGTTGGGAAGTGAAGAGCCAAGTTGCTCAAGCTATTATGCAATCTGCAATACATCCAATTAAACGGATGAGGGAAAGAATGTGAACTATGGAAGAGTTGATCATGATAAACAGGGAGAAAAGGAAAATGTGTTGTGCTCAATGAGATCAAAAAAAAAGAGGAGAAACAAGTTTGCTAATATAGCACAGATTTTACTTACACCGAGTTGAATAATACCAGTCTATGGCACAAATTACCACGGATGCCACAAAGGCAATAGTACTTATTACAGGATAACTGATAACATGAACTAATACACAAAAAAAACAAGCAAAAAGAGGACAAAAAAAAGAGAAAGAAGAAAAAAAAGGATATCCATCAAAGGGAGATTGACAACAGAATACTTCACAAAACCGTGTGACAGACATTACCAGTTTACTAAACGAGACATGGGACGACCGCACTCCGTTAGGAGCATGTGGGCCTGACAGACTTATTTATGAGTTAGTCGGGTAAGTAGTATGCAGTACGGTACCCCATGCAAGTAGACAAGTAGTGTTAGGAACACGAGAAGTAGTCAACTCCATTCTACGGACAGTAAGACATATTACCTCGAAGATGGACGAGAAGAGCCGTAAACCAACGGGCTAAAAAAAAGAAAAAAAGAAGAGAACCTTCAACAGAGAACAGTAGACAGTATACAGAGAAGACAGGGAAACAGTTCAAGGACAGGAACCCAAAAAAAAAGAAATAGGAAAACCCATTATGCATGGATGAATAATATGTAGAATCCTCATAAGGATCGAGTAAATTCTTGCAATCCAGAGGAAATCTACCAGATGATATGGACATAAACGCGTGAATACGCGAGGAGAAAAGATAAAGCAATATGATAGCAGATACCTTGCTTAAGGAACAGTGGATTTGGAATGTACCACTCACAGGATAATTCGCACATCTTATCTGTTTGACTCATTGGATATTGGTTGTTGAGCGTTTACGCCTCTGCACTCTGTATGACTGAGTGTTTTGGTATTGCACTCGCGTTTATTAACTAGTGGAAATGCAGAAAGATAAGCAGATATCAACACGAGTGTGTATTATTTAAAAAAAACTATAACAGTGTGTTACTCCAACAAAAATACCAGGAGACATGGATGACAAACATCATCTTTGTGGACATATAGGCTGGTACGTCTTAGTATTACAAAGACAAGTGCAAAGAGCACTAAGTACTAACAATGGCCAATGTCATATATACCTCAAACTGAATGTCATGAGACAAGACACACGTATTTATGCTAGTGATCCAAACCAGGGGATCCACAGCAATGGAAAAAAAAGAGGCAAATTGAGCGTATGTTTATGGGTCTGCACCTCATACGGAGTGAGTGGGCCCATAAGAATGAACTGGGAGAGAGCACAAATAGATCAGTGCCTCACCCTTTATTATTGTGGAGCCCTGAAGGGCTAAGTCATACCCGTCTCTCTGATATGAGGATAATCCGTGAATTGGAGAACTCTTTGAGAGCCAAGTATCCAGCGCTCCTTGTTGAGCGGCTGTTGTATACTTGTGGGGTACGGGGGCGTAACCCTTTTTAAGGGGGGTAGAGCCTCTTGGCTGTGCACATGTGTGCACTAAATTTTGGTTGTTTAGTATGCATTGCATACAAAAAAATTGGTGGTGTGCGGGGCATACGAGGTTGTTTGTTTAGTATGCATGGCATACAGTGAATTGTTTGGTATGCATGGCATACAGTGAATTGGTTTTGTTGGTTATGGCTGGTACGCGGGGCGTGCGTTGTTTGGTATGTTTGTGTGTAATGTGCACTGGTATGTATGTATCTCAGATACTTGTTTGAATGTTGTATGTACACCATGTGTGTAACACTTTTCTTATGCTATTTGTGATATGTATTCATATTGCTTTATAATGATTACATATGGTATCGCCTAGATACGAAATGAATCATTAATATGGAATGTGGAACGATGGAATGTTATGGACACCTCAGGGAGGTTGTCAGGGTTGGTAGAACTGATAGGAAATGGTGGTGCTGATGGATCACCTATATCCATATATGATTGAACTAACGCCACAACGTGATGGCTATGTGCTGTATAAGCAATATGATGTGTAAATGATATATCACATAGATATACATATGGGAACAATGGGTAGTTATACATTTATATATACTTACCTATTTTTAAGAGACTTCGGGACGAAGTCTTTTTAAGGGGGGTAGATTGAAATACCCCAAATTAATAAAACATGGATTAAATATTTAATCACATTAATTAAGGCCTAAACATGCCTTAAAAGTCAACTGAGAACAACAGTGGTCAACACAAAACAAGATGTTGCACCCTTTGACTGTTTAGGGTAAACAAATACCCAAATGAACTACTTAGGACCTAAAAATTTGTCCTAAGCATATTAACACATTACTAAACATATTACAATTGTTGGGCAACACTCCAACACAAAGAACAAGCATTTACATGCTTCAAGGTCAAGTAGAGCAAAAAGGTGCTCTAAGAATACCTTAAAGGTCTAATGACCTCTAAATGATATAAAATTGGATACCATGATCAAATACATGTAAGGAACACAACAAAACCGTTGTGAAAGAAAACCAAGCTCAGAAACACCTTGCGACACAAAATGTGCACTAAAACTCCTTAAAGCACGTTTTTGTGTAATTGCCTTCTAAATTGGTTTTAAATGGGCTAAAAGGTTATAATTACCTTTAAATATAATAAAATATCATATTATATGATATTAGGAATTTAATTCCAGAAATTTACGAATTTTTACAAATTTAATATTAAAATATTAATAAAACCCTAATGTGGGGCCCGTTTGGGTCAACATTGACTAAGTTGGTCAATGTTGACCATTGACCACGAAATGGACTACATAAAATCAGATAATTAAGTCTCTTAACAGACCAAGAGACAAGTCCCATGTGACAATTAAATATAGTCCTTTACTTTTGCATAAAATAACAAAAAGACATACTTTACCTTATAAAACAAAAAAGGTGGGCTCCACTTACCTTACCCATGTGAGCCAGCCGATTTGGAGCCTCCATTTGCTCCTCTTTTCCCTTGTATTTCGGTGCTCCAAGCAAGCTAGCAAGACAAGAGTGATGAGTCATCCTTCACTTATGAATTAAAGTAACATTAGTCCATTATTCATTCAAATTGGAATCAAATAATTCACCCACTCCCTCTTATCATGGCCGGCAGTCCTCTTGTGTGTCTCCACTGAATTAGCTCCAATTATTCAACCCCAATCAGACATGATGAGTCATCAATTCACTAAAGTCATAAAAAATGCAAAAAAATGTGTTTTAAGCAAATTAGGTCATTCTTTCTCATTAGTCCCATTCCAAACGTGGGACTCCTGGCCAAACTCTCTCCTTGGCTCCTCTTCCACCGTAGGTAAGTCCCAAGCTCCATTGGAGAGAGCTCAAGCTCTAGGTAAGCTCCTAAGGCATGAAAATGCCCATTTTCTTCATCTTTCTTTCCTTTTTCGATTGATCTAAGCTCCAACCACTTCCATCCATGAATCTAGGTTGTTTTGGAATTTAAATGAAGGAAGAATCTCGGCCATAACAAGGGAAGAAGGTTGAGAAACTCAAACTTGTTCTTAAGGTACAAAAATGTGCTTTAAGCTCATATCTTTTGATTCCCTTCAAACTCGGCTGTGAAACTTTGTTCCTAGCCTTATTTTCTTCTCCTTTTCATGTAGATTCAGTTGGTATACCAAGATCTACAAGGAGTAGCTAGATCCAAGCCAAAAACACATTTTTGGCATCTTAAACAAGGTAAAACTTAACTATCTTCCAAGCTAATTCACCCACGGTTTATACCTTGTTCTTGAGAGTGTTTTGATACTCTTTCTCTTCTGGAAAAATAGGGCCGAAGTAGATCTATACCAAGCTTGAAGATCTAAGGTAAAAATCCATGATTTTCATGACTTAAATTACTTCTTATGGTTAGATCTTTTTTGGAGACTAACTAGGCCTTGTTTTCTGTTTGAAAACATGTAAGAGAAGCTTGGAGAAATTCTCCTTAAGGTGGCGAATCCAAACAAGGATTTACCTAAGCTAAATCAAGGTATAAATCACTTAAACATTAACTTTGCTAAGTTAAAATGTTCTAAGCTATTTCTATAGTTATTGCCGTGAGTGAAGAAGTAAAATAAGGTCATGTTGGCCTTAAAATGGTTAAGAATGGTTTAATAAATTTTATAACTAATTAAACAAGCATAATTGTCAAATTTAAGACATTATGTGGAAGTTTGGTAAATAAATAAAAGTGTGTGGTGAGGCCAAAATTTAGATGTATTTTGGGACATTTATGTGTAATTTATTTTGCAAGACAATGTTTGTAATAAGGCCATGTATTTTAGGCCATTTTATTTATGCATTTACAAGCTTTTAATTAAGTTTAAGTAGTATAAATGCATTACCGAAATAAATGGGGTATTAGGTGTAATTAAATTAAATTTGGGGGCTTTAGAATGATAAGGCCGAAAATTAGAGTTAAAAAGGAGTTAAAATAAAGTTTATAAGATTTTATAAAGTTTTGGGGTTAAATGGTAATTTTTGAAAAGTATGGGTACAAACCGTGAATAAAGGAAATTAATAGTCAAGGAAATATTAAGGTGGTCAACCTTGACCATATGCTAGGTTTTGACCAAAATAAATAAGTTAGATAACTTATTTAAGGTGTTATGATAAGATAAGTATCTTAAGGTAATATTTTCATAACATATGTGGTAAATATGTTATTACCGAAAATAAAGGGTGTAAAATGGTATTTTAAACACCCATGGGCTATTAGGAATTTTTTGGAATTTATTTGGTGGATTTTGGAATTAAAATGAACTATATATGTATAATATAGTATTATGTCATTATGACACTTTGGAGAAAAATAGATGGTGGAATGGTAAATATCGAAAGTATATGGGTTAATAAGGATATTTATAACCCTTTGGTGGAATTTGGTGATTTTTAGAATTATTAAGAGAATTTAATAAGTTATGTGTATAAAATATAGTTTTAATGATATGGTAAACTCTATGTTATAAATAGGGCCAAATGGCAATTATAGAATAGCACAAGGGCTGTTCGGAATTTACAAAAAAATAACCATAGGTTATACTCTTTTATAAGTTAGAAATGTTATATTGAATGGAATATATAACATGGTATGATTTAAGGAGTGATTTTGTAAATTAAGAAACTATGGTTTATAGAAAAGAATAAGATTTTCTTATGGTGCCTAAGAGGCAATATAAATAGTTTTGTATAAAACTATAGGTTATAAGTTAAGGGAAGTAAAAATCATATCAAATGATATTAGAATATGGTATAACATTACATAATATTATGTGGTCAAACGGAATTTAAATAAAGTTAAGGGCTATACCGAGTTAATAAGTGTTGGAAAATGAATTTTAGACTAAGGTCTATAATGTTATAAATGTTATAACAATTATATGGTTTAGATGGAATTAATATAAGGAAGGGTACTCACATAAAATAATGTGACAAACTATAAATGAATGGGATTTATAAACTAAGGTATTTATGGAATAAACCTTAGGAGTTGTAAATGTACAACGTAAAATGTTACATAATATTAGGATAACAATCTTAATATAAGTTGTACAATACAATACAACTAATGGGAATAATCATCTAACATAAGATGATAAAATGTAACATATGATATAAGAGTTTATTAAACTCATGGGAATTACCTACGTGGTAAATATATACATACACAAGGATAATGTATATAAGGTGGATATATATTTTGGTTGGAAACCATATGATTTAATGGTGGTGGTTATTTAAAAATATATATAGTTATGAACTATAAGTTATGATTTTGGACACAATACAAAAAAAATAATGTACTACAATCATGCATGAATACATGCAACTATAGGATATGTACCTAAGCTAGATGGTGGACAAGATTAAAAAAAATACAACGAATTAAACTTAACAGTTGAAATGTTATGACGTACGCGTTTAAGTAACAAAACTGACTGTTTTAGAGAAACCCGTAACGAACACTGTAGAAACAGGGGTGAACTGTCGGGGTTACTTATTATTCGGAAGTACCGGATGTAGTTAGTCATGGAGACTGACTTATAGTTTATTACCGTTTAGATTGTACTTCTGACAAGACGCTCGACGAGCTAGCGGACTACACGGAGCATAGGATCTTGCTGATTCATACTCCACCGTAATACAATCAGGGTGAACGGTATGTAAAGGGGTTTGATCCGAGTTGTCCTAAGGTTGCTCCTTGGGCTCGGATTTGGTTGATATAACTTGTATGTTGTTATGTGTCTCTGATTGTCCCTGAGGGCTTCCTCAGTTCAGACTCTGTGTGGTCTGTGATAAGATTGTTTGTCTGAATGTGATAATTAATATGCATGAATTGTATATTTATAGCTGCTTATTATTTACTGTTGTTGAGTTAACAGTATTGGTTCGTATATATGAACCTATATATAAAAAACGAACTAGCGGCTATGGTGCTATCTTATATGAAATATAAGGAACATAAAAACGTTGTAGCACTATGATGATAACATATACATATTATCTGAGACTTTTATACGGAGCATTGGCCTTTCTATACGCCGCTCTCGTATCTAACACTGGATCCCGAGTTTACAAACTCCGATTGGACTAATGACCTTAGTCTGCTGTGTTAGAAAATTTGGTAATGCGATGCGATGGTATAATTAATAATTAATGAATGGAAGTAAAGCCAAGAGGATGTGGCTCTTGGTGCGCGCTGTGATCACAAAAACGATACCAGGATGTCCGCGTACGGGTCCGTAAGTATCAAGAAAATTTCCCGTGAGCTAGAATGGCTCGTTGGTCGGAGACTCTACCGTTGGAGTGGCTACTGCCGTGGGTGACCCGCCATAATATATGGGTAATAGAGACATGTCGTTTTAACGAGACATTGTCACTAGGTATAACTGAACAACTAAAACAATTGAGACTTATACAGTGGCGAACAATACCATGGACGAGACTTAATACTTGTTTATTATTCTCGTTGTTTCGCTTTGTTGTTCATTGGTTATACTTGTGGTTATTTTATTGTGTGTTGATGGTTGGATGGAGCCTACGAGGCTAAGGTAAATTAAATATGAGCACTGTACGCTACGGCGAATGTACATTGTACATTATACTGTTATTGTTCGATACGTTCGATATATAATTGTGGACTGTGTTATTAAATGATTGTGGATTGGATGGATGGTTGAATATCTATGAATATTTGGAGGATGAATATGTGTATTATACATGTTTATTACAGTATTGTTATAACTGTAAAATGGTAAAGCATGAAACCGACCTAGTAATAAGATGGTTAAAATGACAAGTGACCATTAGGGTCCAGGCCCGGCATACTCAGCGTCTATCGCTGATACTACACCATTTCAGGTGGTTGATCATTGTTGAAGCTGAAGAGCAGGAACAGGGTAATTGGAGTTTTGCTTTTGTTACCACACATGGAGTTCATTGGTTTAGCAATGAGGATGGTGTATGGTCGTATGGTAAGGTTATGTATCTTTCAGGATTGGGTAGACGCTCACTTGTCGATGTTTATGATTTATGGATTTAGTATGATGTATAGGAGTTTCTCGTTATCACTGCGGTTAGCAGCTTGTTTATTTTGGAAGTTGGATGTAGTTTGGCTGCGTTGCTCGCATGGGCGAGTAATGGCCGGTGACACCCGAGCGAGATTTGTAATTGTTATTTATTTTTCCGTTGAGACGTTTTAATTATTGCTACGTGAGGGATTATATCGTGATTATGGAGAGGGGTGTTACAAAAGTGGTATCAGAGCGGAGTACCGCTCTGATGACGAGAAAGTAGGTTAAGACAGTGAGCTTAGGACTTGGGAAGTATGGGAAACATTTGGGAAGTATGAGACGATTCGTCTTAGAAAGATATTGTGTCTAGTAATGCAAATGGTGCGTGATAGGTTAGCCTTAAGGCAACTTAATATCTATTGGTTGTGTACGGTAATTTACCGAGTATTTATGTGACATACTGTACTACAGATGTCTGGTGGAACTAGAGGGCGTGGTACTGGTAAGGTGGAGGCGGTGACCCCGGCATTCCAGGAGTTGCTGAGACGGTTGCAGCCGTTCTTGCACAGCTGGGTACTCAGATAGAGGAGCACCAGCCCACCCGCCACAGCCTAGGGAAACGAACTGGCTGAAGTCAGTTAGCGAGACCCACCACCTACATATTCAGGGGAACCAGACCCCGTAGCTTTGGAGCGTTACATTGTTGAACATGAGAAAGCATATGAAGCTTTACAAGTACCTGACGACAAGAAGGTCGCCATTGCTGCTTTCCATCTGAAGGATGCAGCCAGTACTTGGTGGAGGTTGGTCAAGGACCAGCACCTGGCTACGCCCGACTTTCGTGGGCTGCCTTTATCGAGTTGCTGAGAGGGAAGTACTACCCAGCACATCTCAAACAGAAGAAGCGCCAGGAGTCAGAGACACTGACCCAAGGAGGTCTGACCGTGGATGAGTATCACGCTCGATTCATTGGTTCGCTGGACTCCATTCCCGGTGTGGATTACTCAGAGACCGTGAAGGTCGAGAAGTTCCGGGGAGGACTATTATTTCGCATTCAGATGGCGATGGGTGCTACCCTCTACACTACCATCCAAGTAATAACATGAAAGCCATAAAATTCTTCACTACTACATTACCAATTAACTTTGAGAACTTACCAAGGAGATTCCAGGGGTGTTATGAGGCTGCCTCGAGGACAGCTAATGCTCCAGACTCGGGAAGAGACTCTCGGGGCCAAGAAAAGGAAGAACCCTGAGGGAGAGTCTGAGGGTGGAGGAGCATCTCCAGGCGAAAGCCAAAAGAAAGTAAGGACTTATTCCATTTCAGATTATTATCATATTAAATACCTTAGGAATGCTGACCCGAAACCTTAAATAGGAAATTCTTTCCAAAGAAAGGGCAGCAGGGTCACCAGGGAGCAAAGGGAAAAGAGCCCGTCCTTTGGTTGACCGGCCCAGCACCTTCTAAGGGTGAGAACACCTACTCTTAAATTGAATTGTGACCTTAACCTTAATATCATCAGATTGTAACTTAAACTTAATTACTACCATTAGGCACCAGACAGACCCCGCGCCATTTTTACTGTAAGTGTTGTGGGAAAGACCATCCTGGGGTCGATTGCGAAGGCCACAAAGTTGTCTATCGGTGCTGCAAGAAAGAGAGCCATAGGGAATTCCAGTGCTGGATGAACACTGAGAGCCGTAATTACAGGCCACCAAAGAATACTCAGAAGACCTCAGCTGGAGGATCTGGAGTACCACGAGGCGGTCAGGATGGCCAGACATCCACTGATGCTGGAGCCCTGAAGGGCAAGGGAGTAGATAGGGCATGAGTCCCCTAACTCCATGAGACCGCTGGTGGAAGACTTTGTTTACTTACTATGTTGTGTGCTTACCTTGGATGTTAGAAGGAGCTATGTTATAAGAATGTGGGAGTGTGTCATTGACCACTCGCCTTTTGTGTAAGACTTTGGGATTAGTTGTGTGTACTCAGTACCTATAAGCTTTAAACCTTGACGGATATATATGAACAGGATGTTTATGCTTACATTATCATGTAGCAATACTCAAATGACGTAGAGTCAATGAGTCCGGGAATTACTGAACCAGAATTTCCACCTGCATGGCGCACTTGCTAATGCAAGCGCTATGACCAGTAAACCACTGAAATTTCCATCTGCCTTGCGCACTTGCTACAGCAAGTGCAGCAACAGCAACGGCAACAGTAACAGCAACTGCAAATGCAACTGCAACAACTACTACTTTTTAGTCTTTTATTATACATATACCAAAAAAAATATGTTTTTTAAACGTTTTCACACAAACCCTGAGATTAGAAACCTATGCAACTATGGAAGGACCGTTAGTCCAACCACTGCAACTGGAGGAAATTTTACAGCCACTTAATGGTAAACCACACCAGTTTAATTGTTTGGGAATGTTCAGACATGGCTTATTAGCTAAATACCATCAGTGTATACCCGCATTTAATGCTAATCACTATCAGTGATAAATGTTTAGTCCTCATGGACAAGCATACCCTTTGAAGATGCACCACCGTTAGTGAGGATGGTTGGGAAGTGAAGAGCCAAGTTGCTCAAGCTATTATGCAATCTGCAATACATCTAATTAAACGGATGAGGGAAATGTGAACTATGGAAGAGTTGTGATCATGATAAACAGGGAGAAAAGGAAAATGTGTTGTGCTCAATGAGATCAAAAAAAAGAGGAGAAACAAGTTTGCTAATATAGCACGGATTTTACTTACACCGAGTTGAATAATACCAGTCTATGGCACAAATTACCACGGATGCCACAAAGGCAATAGTACTTATTACAGGATAACTGATAACATGAACTAATACACAAAAAAAAACAAGCAAAAAGAGGACAAAAAAAGAGAAAGAAGAAAAAAAAAGGATATCCATCAAAGGGAGATTGACAACAGAATACTTCACAATAACCGTGTGACAGACATTACCAGTTTACTAAACGAGACATGGGACGACCGCACTCCGTTAGGAGCATGTGGGACAGACTTATTTATGAGTTAGTCGGGTAAGTAGTAATGTATCAGTACGGTACCCCATGCAAGTAGACAAGTAGTGTTAGCAACACGAGAAGTAGTCAACTCCATTCTACGGACAGTAAGACATATTACCTCGAAGATGGACGAGAAGAGCCGTAGTAAACCAATGGGCTAAAGAAAAAAAAAAGAAAAAAGAGAGAGAACCTTCAACAGAGAACAGTAGACAGTATACAGAGACGACGGGGAAACAGTTCCAGGACAGGAACCCAAAAAAAAAGAAGAAATAGGAAAACCCATTATGCATGGATGAAAAATATGTAGAATCCTCATAAGGATCGAGTAAATTCTTGCAATCCAGAGGAAATCTACCAGATGATATGGACATAAACGCGTGAATACGCGAGGAGAAAAGATAAAGCAATATGATAGCAGATACCTTGCTTAAGGAACAGTGGATTTGGAATGTACCACTCACAGGATAATTCGCACATCTTATCTGTTTGACTCATTGGATATTGGTGTTGAGCGTTTACGCCTCTGCACTCTGTATGACTGAGTGTTTTGGTATTGCACTCGCGCAGTTATTAACCTAGTGGAATGCAGAAAGATAAAGCAGATATCAACACGAGTGTGTATTATTAAAAAAAAACTATAACAGTGTGTTACTCCGGAACAAAAATACCAGGAGACATGGATGACAAACATCATCTTTGTGGACATATAGGCTGGTACGTCTTAGTATTACAAAGACAAGTGCAAAGAGCACTAAGTACTAACAATGGCCAATGTCATATTATACCTCAAACTGAATGTCAGTGAGAAGACACACGTATTATGCTAGTGATCCAAACCAGGGATCCACAGCAATGGAAAAAAAAAGAGGCAAATTGAGCGTATGTTTATGGGTCTGCACCTCATACGGAGCGAGTGGGCCCATAAGAATGAACATGGGAGAGAGCACAAATAGATCAGTGCCTCACCCTTTATATTGTGGAGCCCTGAAGGGCTAGTCATACCCGTCTCTCTGATATGAGGATAATCCGCGAATTGGAGAACTCTTTGAGAGCCAAGTATCCAGCGCTCCTTGTTGAGCGGCTGTTGTATACTTGTGGGGTACGGGGGCGTAACCCTTTTTAAGGGGGGTAGAGCCTCTTGGCTGTGCACATGTGTGCACTAATTTTGGTTGTTTAGTATGCATTGCATACAAAAAAATTGGTGGTGTGCGGGGCATACGAGGTTGTTTGTTTAGTATGCATGGCATACAGTGAATTGTTTGTATGCATGGCATACAGTGAATTGGTTTTGTTGGTTTGGTGGTACGCGGGGCGTGCGTTGTTTGGTATGTTTGTGTGTAATGTGCACTGGTATGTATGTATCTCACGAGATACTTGTTTGAATGTTGTATGTACACCATGTGTGTAACACTTTTCTTATGCTATTTGTGATATGTATTCATATTGCTTTATACAATGATTACATATGGTATCGCCTAGATACGAAATGAATCATTAATATGGAATGTGGAACGATGGAATGTTATGGACACCTCAGGGAGGTTGTCAGGGTTGGTAGAACTGATAGGAAATGGTGGTGCTGATGGATCACCTATATCCATATATGATTGAACTAACGCCACAACGTGATGGCTATGTGCTGTATAAGCGCAATATGATATGTGTAAATGATATATCACATAGATATACAATTGGGAACAATGGGTAGTACATTTATATATACTTACCTTTTGATTAAGAGACTTCGGGACGAAGTCTTTTTAAGGGGGGTAGATTGAAATACCCCTTAATAAAACATGGATTAAATATTTAATCACATTAATTAAGGCCTAAACATGCCTTAAAAGTCAACTGAGAACAACAGTGGTCAACACAAAACAAGATGTTGCACCCTTTGACTGTTTAGGGTAAACAAATACCCAAATGAACTACTTAGGACCTAAAAATTTGTCCTAAGCATATTAACACATTACTAAACATATTACAATTGTTGGGCAACACTCCAACACAAAGAACAAGCATTTACATGCTTCAAGGTCAAGTAGAGCAAAAAGGTGCTCTAAGAATACCTTAAAGGTCTAATGACCTCTAAATGATATAAAATTGGATACCATGATCAAATACCATGTAAGGAACACAACAAAACCGTTGTGAAAGAAAACCAAGCTCAGAAACACCTTGCGACACAAAATGTGCACTAAAACTCCTTAAAGCACGTTTTTGTGTAATTGCCTTCTAAATTGGTTTTAAATGGGCTAAAAGGTTATAATTACCTTTAAATATAATAAAATATCATATTATATGATATTAGGAATTTAATTCCAGAAATTTACGAATTTTTACAAATTTAATATTAAAATATTAATAAAACCCTAATGTGGGGCCCGTTTGGGTCAACATTGACTAAGTTGGTCAATGTTG
This sequence comes from Limonium bicolor, assembly GCA_023374045.1. Taxonomy (NCBI): domain Eukaryota; kingdom Viridiplantae; phylum Streptophyta; class Magnoliopsida; order Caryophyllales; family Plumbaginaceae; genus Limonium; species Limonium bicolor. The sequence continues at coordinate 37,317,261 of CM041776.1, forward strand.
ACCATTGACCACGAAATGGACTACATAAAATCAGTTAATTAAGTCTTTACAGACCAAGAGACAAGTCCCATGTGACAATTAAATATAGTCCTTTACTTTTGCATAAAATAACAAAAAGACATACTTTACCTTATAAAACAAAAAGGTGGGCTCCACTTACCTTACCCATGTGAGCCAGCCGATTTGGAGCCTCCATTTGCTCCTCTTTTCCCTTGTATTTCGGTGCTCCAAGCAAGCTAGCAAGACAAGAGTGATGAGTCATCCTTCACTTATGAATTAAAGTAACATTAGTCCATTATTCATTCAAATTGGAATCAAATAATTCACCCACTCCCTCTTATCATGGCCGGCTGCCTCTTGTGTGTCTCCACTGAATTAGCTCCAATTATTCAACCCCAATCAGACATGATGAGTCATCAATTCACTAAAGTCATAAAAAATGCAAAAAAATGTGTTTTAAGCAAATTAGGTCATTCTTTCTCATTAGTCCCATTCCAAACGTGGGACTCCTGGCCAAACTCTCTCCTTGGCTCCTCTTCCACCGTAGGTAAGTCACCAAGCTCCATTGGAGAGAGCTCAAGCTCTAGGTAAGCTCCTAAGGCATGAAATGCCCATTTTCTTCATCTTTCTTTCCTTTTTCGATTGATCTAAGCTCCAACCACTTCCATCCATGAATCTAGGTTGTTTTGGAATTAAATGAAGGAAGAATCTCGGCCATAACAAGGGAAGAAGGTTGAGAAACTCAAACTTGTTCTTAAGGTACAAAAATGTGCTTTAAGCTCATATCTTTTGATTCCCTTCAAACTCGGCTGTGAAACTTTGTTCCTAGCCTTATTTTCTTCTCCTTTTCATGTAGATTCAGTTGGTATACCAAGATCCACAAGGAGTAGCTAGATCCAAGCCAAAAACACCATTTTTGGCATCTTAAACAAGGTAAAACTTAACTATCTTCCAAGCTAATTCACCCACGGTTTATACCTTGTTCTTGAGAGTGTTTTGATACTCTTTCTCTTCTGGAAAAATAGGGCCGAAGTAGATCTATACCAAGCTTGAAGATCTAAGGTAAAAATCCATGATTTTCATGACTTAAATTACTTCTTATGGTTAGATCATTTTTTGGAGACTAACTAGGCCTTGTTTTCTGTTTGAAAACATGTAAGAGATGCTTGGAGAAATTCTCCTTAAGGTGGCGAATCCAAACAAGGATTTACCTAAGCTAAATCAAGGTATAAATCACTTAAACATTAACTTTGCTAAGTTAAAATGTTCTAAGCTATTTCTATAGTTATTGCCGTGAGTGAAGAAGTAAAATAAGGTCATGTATGGCCTTAAAATGGTTAAGAAATGGTTTAATAAATTTTATAACTAATTAAACAAGCATAATTGTCAAATTTAAGACATTATGTGGAAGTTTGGTAAATAAATAAAAAGTGTGTGGTGAGGCCAAAAATTTAGATGTATTTTGGGACATTTATGTGTAATTTATTTTGCAAGACAATGTTTGTAATAAGGCCATGTATTTTAGGCCATTTTATTTATGCATTTACAAGCTTTTAATTAAGTTTAAGTAGTATAAATGCATTACCGAAAATAAATGGGGTATGGTGTAATTAAATTAAATTTGGGGGCTTTAGAATGATAAGGCCGAAAATTAGAGTTAAAAAGGAGTTAAAATAAAGTTTATAAGATTTTATAAAGTTTTGGGGTTAAATGTTAATTTTTGAAAAGTATGGGTACAAACCGTGAATAAAGGAAATTAATAGTCAAGGAAATATTAAGGTGGTCAACCTTGACCATATGCTAGGTTTTGACCAAAATAAATAAGTTAGATAACTTATTTAAGGTGTTATGATAAGATAAGTATCTTAAGGTAATATTTTCATAACATATGTGGTAAATATGTTATTACCGAAAAAAGGGTGTAAATGGTATTTTAAACACCCATGGGCTATTAGGAATTTTTTGGAATTTATTTGGTGGATTTTGGAATTAAAATGAACTATATATGTATATATAGCTATTATGTCATTATGACACTTTGGAGAAAAATAGATGGTGGAATGGTAAATATCGAAAGTATATGGGTTAATAAGGATATTTATAACCCTTTGGTGGAATTTGGTGATTTTTAGAATTATTAAGAGAATTTAATAAGTTATGTGTATAAATATAGTTTTAATGATATGGTAAACTCTATGTTATAAATAGGGCCAAATGGCAATTATAGAATAGCACAAGGGCTGTTCGGAATTTACAAAAAAATAACCATAGGTTATACTCTTTTATAAGTTAGAAATGTTATATTGAATGGAATATAACATGGTATGATTTAAGGAGTGATTTTGTAAATTAAGAAACTATGGTTTATAGAAAAGAATAAGATTTTCTTATGGTGCCTAAGAGGCAATAATAAATAGTTTTGTATAAGAACTATAGGTTATAAGTTAAGGGAAGTAAAATATCATATCAAATGATATTAGAATATGGTATAACATTACATAATATTATGTGGTCAAACGGAATTTAAATAAAGTTAAGGGCTATACCGAGTTAATAAGTGTTGGAAAATGAATTTTAGACTAAGGTCTATAATGTTATAAATGTTATAACAATTATATGGTTTAGATGGAATTAATATAAGGAAGGGTACTCACATAAAATAATGTGACAAACTATAAATGAATGGGATTTATAAACTAAGGTATTTATGGAATAAACCTTAGGAGTTGTAAATGTACAACGTAAAATGTTACATAATATTAGGATAACAATCTTAATATAAGTTGTACAATACAATACAACTAATGGGAATAATCATCTAACATAAGATGATAAAATGTAACATATGATATAAGAGTTTATTAAACTCATGGGAATTACCTACGTGGTAAATATATACATACACAAGGATAATGTATATAAGGTGGATATATATTTTGGTTGGAAACCATATGATTTAATGGTGGTGGTTATTTAAAAAATATATATATAGTTACGAACTATAAGTTATGAATTTTGGACACAATACAAAAAAATAATAATGTACTACAATCATGCATGAATACATGCAACTATAGGATATGTACCTAAGCTAGATGGTGGACAAGATTAAAAAGAAATACAACGAATTAAACTTAACAGTTGAAATGTTATGACGTACGCGTTTAAGTAACAAAACTGACTGTTTTAGAGAAACCCGTAACGAACGTGTAGGAAACAGGGGTGAACTGTCGGGGTTACTTATTATTCGGAAAGTACCGGATGTAGTTAGTCATGGAGACTGACTTATAGTTTTTACCGTTTAGATTGTACTTCTGACAAGACGCTCGACGAGCTAGCGGACTACACGGAGCATAGGATCTTGCTGATTCATACTCCACCGTAATACAATCAGGGTGAACGGTATGTAAAGGGGTTTGATCCGAGTTGTCCTAAGGTTGCTCCTTGGGCTCGGATTTGGTTGATATAACTTGTATGTTGTTATGTGTCTCTGATTGTCCCTGAGGGCTTCCTCAGTTCAGACATCTGTGTGGTCTGTGATAAGATTGTTTGTCTGAATGTGATAATTAATATGCATGAATGTATATTTAGCTGCTTATTATTTACTGTTGTTGAGTTAACAGTATTGGTTCGTATATATGAACCTATATATAAAAAAACTACTAGCGGCTATGGTGCTATCTTATATGAAATATAAGGAACGTAAGTAAACGTTGTAGCACTATGATAACATATACATATTATCTGAGACTTTTATACGGAGCATTGGCCTTTCTATACGCCGCTCTCGTATCTAACACTGGATCCCGAGTTTACAACTCCAGATTGGACTAATGACCTTAGTCTGCTGTGTTAGAAAATTTGGTAATGCGATGCGATGGTATAATTAATAATTAATGAATGGAAGTAAAGCCAAGAGGATGTGGCTCTTGGTGCGCGCTGTGATCACAAAAACGATACCAGGATGTCCGCGTACGGGTCCGTAAGTATCAAGAAAATTTCCCGTGAGCTAGAATGGCTGTTGGTCGAGACTCTACCGTTGGAGTGGCTACTGCCGTGGGTGACCCGCCATAATATATGGGTAATAGAGACATGTCGTTTTAACAGACATTGTCACTAGGTATAACTGAACAACTAAAACAATTGAGACTTATACAGTGGCGAACAATACCATGGACGAGACTTAATACTTGTTTATTATTCTCGTTGTTTCGCTTTGTTGTTCATTGGTTATACTTGTGGTTATTTTATTGTGTGTTGATGGTTGGATGGAGCCTACGAGGCTAAGGTAAATTAAATATGAGCACTGTACGCTACGGCGAATGTACATTGTACATTATACTGTTATTGTTCGATACGTTCGATATATTGTGGACTGTGTTATTAAATGATTGTGGATTGGATGGATGGTTGAATATCTATGAATATTTGGATGGATGAATATGTGTATTATACATGTTTATTACAGTATTGTTATAACTGTAAAATGGTAAAGCATGAAACCGACCTAGTAATAAGATGGTTAAGTGACCATTAGGGTCCAGGCCCGGCATACTCAGCGTCTATCGCTGATACTACACCATTTCAGGTGGTTGATCATTGTTGAAGCTGAAGAGCAGGAACAGGGTAATTGGAGTTTTGCTTTTGTTACCACACATGGAGTTCATTTGGTTTAGCAATGAGGATGGTGTATGGTCGTATGGTAAGGTTATGTATCTTTCAGGATTGGGTAGACGCTCACTTGTCGATGTTTATGATTTATGGATTTAGTATGATGTATAGGAGTTTCTCGTTATCACTGCGGTTAGCAGCTTGTTTATTTTGGAAGTTGGATGTAGTTTGGCTACGTTGCTCGCATGGGCGAGTAATGGCCGGTGACACCCGAGCGAGATTTGTAATTGTTATTTATTTTTCCGCTGTGAGACGTTTTAATTATTGCTACGTGAGGGATTATATCGTGATTATGGAGAGGGGTGTTACATGTGGTATGTTTGACAAAAAGTCATGTTGGCATAGTGGTGGCAAGGTCCAGGAGGAGATACGAGAGGTTGATGGTTCGAAACTATTGACAAATAGACATAAAAAATATATATATATTGTTGTTAGCATTTTGCTTATTTATCTCTTTTTTTAGGTAATTTCTTTTTATTCTTTTTCTCAACTTATAAGTTTGATTGTTTCCAAAATAAAAAGAAGTCTTTTTTGACATCTTTTCTTTATTGATTTCTATAAACAAATAAAACAAACAAAAATGTATTTCCTTTTCCATATCTACTTGCTTCTTTAAAACGTTGTTTTCACAAAAATAATATTAAAAGGTTTGTAGTCGGTTCGCTAGGATTTAGGTGACTGATCCATTCCTTTAGTTTGTTTTCTTATTTGTTTATATAATTTTTTTTCTCTCCATCTTAATTTATTTATTTGATTGCTTTCAAAATTTAGAAAAAAATGCATTCTTTAGCTTTACTTTTCATCTCAAAATAACAAAAAAAATCTTTGTAAGTTCTTTATTTATTTTATATTATTTATTATTATTATTATTATTTTCACATGAGTTGAATAGCAAAACTGAAAAACAAAACAATGATTTTAGTTGTTAAGATTTGAATACCTTTCTTTTCTCTAACTCACCAATAGTTTCTCGATTTGTTTTGATCTAGTAACCTCAAACTTTTTCTATATATTGACTCATCTTTTTCATGGAGGGGAGGCAGAAATAACGTTTTAGATATTCACACAAGTGCTCACCAACAACTAGATATGGGCATTCCTAGTGAAGGTATCACGCTGAATATAGGAGCAGGCTCAAGCATAGAGAATTTGTCCAAGGTTGGTTCTATTACTTTACCTTACCATCACTATTTCATCATGTCCACATCCGTTCCTCGAAATTCCACCGCATTCACACACATGCTTCATCATGGTCCATCTTACCCAGCGGACTAGTATAGTCATATGTTCCCACCAGCCTACAGGACGATGCCAGCACCGGTGAGAAAGGAGACCAACCTTCGCCACCATCTTGTTCAGATGTTACTGTCGCATCCTTCAGTGTCTTCATCTTCATCGACGCCTTCTGGATCGGGTAGCTCGCCACAGCTCTCAAAACATCCTCGTTTCTAAGGTCTAAGCCGGTCATCATCTAGCTAAGAAGAGTCATCGTTGTCCATGTGTTGCTACACCTCTGTTTGAATGGAAGAGCGCATAGAAGAGTATCCTGTAGTCGAATGATTCATCTCGTCAAGCTCCCAGACTACCTCCTCCTCTCCAGCGTCTGCGTTCAGTAGAAAGCATACCACATCTGCTTCTTCCTGTAGAACTCCCCAACGTTACATGATCTGCCCCTGCGCTGGAAGATTTCGCACTCATCGAACCAGAAGCAAGCATCTCCATGTCTCTGCATGTATCCGTCGTCAATGGTCTCCGCTACCTCACGCTGTAAAATCAACATACAGACACAGCACGGGAAGACTTACGGAGGTGAGGTTTATCCTTTTTTTTCCTTTTCTTTCTTGTGTTGCATGGCTAATTTGGTTAATTCGGTAGCATCATGCTAGAAAATTCCCATATTAACGTGGTTAGTGTGAACTAGATTAATCGGTAATTGTTTTGTGGGTTTTAATTATTGTTATGTTGGTGAGTGTTAAGGCAATACGTACGTATTTTATTTTTATGATATCTTTCTTTTTTTAATATAATAGGAGTGGCATCATGTTGTTTATTTATTTATAGCTTTATCTATGTTTTGCAATTAGTTAGGAATAGCTTTGATTTCTTGTACATATGTGTTATACCCAAAATTTCAACCCCCCCGGAAGAGATCTACTAATAGGCTAGTAGCGAGGGTTCCCAGTTCGATCGGCACATTTCAGAGTACTAGGGACAGCTTAGTCATCTCCAGGGGCATTTTCGTAATTTTTCAAGGCTCTTAAGCCCCCTATAGGCTTTCTCTCTCCTCCAAATAAGGGTCAAATCAATTCAAAATGCTTTGAAATTTTAACCCATGATAGAGGATGACATCTGAAGCATAATGACGTTAGAATTTTGATTTTTTGAATTTCCAATAATTTTCTAGCAATTTCTGATTGAATCTGACGAGAAATTAAATTTAAAAATATTCCAATATCCAAAAAATTCGATTCCACTTTAGAAAATTCAGAAATATCATCCTTTACCCATGTGTAAAATTTCATAATCAAATTCCTTTTGGAAGCCCTTGAGCTAAAACGTCGGTAAATCTCAGTTTTTACCGGATTTTTCTATCTTTAAGGAAGCCTATATAAGGAACCTTATCCCATGATCAAATCAGAACCTCAAGAACCCTAGACTCTCAAAGAAGGCAGCCGCCTCTCTCTCTCCACGTTTTTGAACTCCAGAGCCACAATCAAACACCGAAATCTCACCAAAATCAACACCAAAACATATTTTTCAACTCCCACAACATCATCAATCATCAAACATCAACCAAACCACCTCCAAAACGTGAAGAACACCTTCAACAATCAACAACCAAAGCTCGGGTCGAACTCAATCCAGAACCGGCACCATCAGAGCCTCCGAAGAATCCCGACGTGAAGAATCCTCTTGAATTCGAAGGTAAAACAGGTTACAATCCTACTTTTCTAATTCCCCACAACCTTATTAACTCTCTGTTAAATTTTGGGTTCAAACTAACTTTTTTACGCTTCTGTACTGCTGTTTGTTTAAGCTTCTGTCCAATAACTTGTTTACCAAGTTTCGTGCTTAATTCGAATTCAAATTGAGAACTTTCAATCACTAACGTCTTGTACATCTTTCAGGCTACACACCCATAAAATTTGAGCCAAAAACACCTTCGGGAACAGCCTCAACGCCGCCGTCCGAGGGCGGTCCGCACCCACGGACGTCATGTCCGGGGTCCCGGACTCCCTGTCCGTAAGCCCGGACGCCCACGGACGACGGCGCGAATTTTAAAAAATTCAAAATTTAGGTTTTCCTAATTAATGTCCGGGCCCACGGACAGCCTGTCTGTGGCCCCGGACTTTGCTATTTTTTGTTTTCCTTTAATTTCGACTCTTCTGTATAATTAGGTTAACTGGGGTCCGTGGTTGATAAGTGCGGAATTTATCTATATTTATGTGCTTAATGTGATTAATATTTTATTGGTTTATATGATAAATTCCTTACTTATATGCTTAATTATATTAAATGTTTAGATTATTCCTCACATGTGGTTTTATGCTAAAACATGTTAAAAACGCTGAAGAAAAGATCCAAAAACATATGTCAAAAGCTTCACAATCAAACTGGAACCAAATAGAAGCAAAAACAGACATTATGCTTAGTTTACAGCATGGTCCGGATTTATTTTACAAACCCGGACCAGACTGATTCACTCGGGCTGCTTTTATTCATGCGGCTGATATCAGCATGTACTTGGGCTGAATATATTTCATACACACACGGGCTGCACTTATTTCAGCGTGAGGAAGACAGATGCATGGGCCATGCACGTGGGCTGACATGCATAAAGAGAAAGGCATGCATTTTGCTGTTAATGAGGAGAATATTAACATGGACATTTTGACAGCCATGCACTCACGGGAATGGACAGAATATCATGGGCTGGATTTCTTTACGTACACAAATATGGGCTGCATGAAATTGAAGAATCCATGCACGTGGAGATGGGCTTTTACAGAATGAGACAGAGGCGCTGCAGACGTTGGAGCACAGGCGCGACAGAAAAATGGACCGCATGTCATTAATTTGAAGACATCGGCGAATATTATCGACATTACGGGATGGATAAACACATATACTTTTGTAAGTCAGAGCGGAGTATATATATATATATACAAACGCTCGATATTTGGAGATGAATACCATACCGACATGCTCGACCAGATGGACCCGAAGACCAATGTTCAGAGGCGCAGACATGGCAACAGAGTCGCATGAAGACAAGATACACATTCACGTAATAAGCTGGATTGATATTAATGCTCTCTTATCGTCTCACACTCACGCTGGAGCCGACATTCAGCATATATATTAAGAGACAATACAGAGGCGCAGGCGTCAAAACAGAAGCAGTACTACATTTCGAATTCTTTTGATTTATTTAACTGGGCTGAATACAAGGGATTTGGACTTACGTGCATGCACATGAGATAGTGGCACTATGATGAATGGATGGGCATAAAAGAATATTGCAGCGCACCATGTGGAAGAAGAATAGATGACAGAGGCGCAGTACTTTACAGAGGCAAGGGAATGATGGGCTGGATTATTTATTAATAGAGCATACATGGAGGAGATGGATCGATCGAGCAGCACATATATATATAAACAGAACTCATCACACAAAAAACACAAGCACCGTAGAGAGAGTTCGAGAGCGTAGCAGTTCGAGACAGACAGAGGGAAACTACACAGCAACGCAGACAGACCGGAGCAGAAGATAGAGACCGGATTCATCATCGTTCTCCAATTAGATGACGTTTTCTAATCTCTTTAATATTGTTATTATTTCTTTGACTCCGATGTCTGAGTAATTGTTAGAATTCTGGTTTTATTATGGACAACTAGTTTATTGTTTTCTTTCTGAGTTGTTAAATATAAATTCTATTCAGATTGTAGTTTTATTCCTTGTTTATTATTGAATTCTCTTGTGATTATTTATTGCTTGAGTTTATTTGGTATGAATTGCTTACAAGTGAGAACTGCGGCGTTCATTAGACCATAGGAATATTACCAGTGAAACTACAGATGGTAATTCCTGGGGATTAGCTGACTAGAAACCAGATGAACTGTTAATGCTACTAGTTAATTTGTAAATTCGTAACGAGAGTTAGGATTTGGGAGTTGCTAGTAAGAATCTATCTTGCGGGAGACCGGTTTTAGATTAATTTAGATCTGAGGTTGCAATCTAGAATTTAGAAAACACCCAGAAAGGGAATTAATAAACTAGGGAGAAATAGTAAACCAGGATTCACCCTTTTAGATTTATTAGATAATCACTTTTACTTGTTTTCAGTTTATTTAATTATTTAATTTCTACAATCAAACCCCCAATCTATTATTGTTATTTTTTTCCTTCAGTTTATTAGTTAGATAGATTAAAGATTAAGCTAGACACAGCCTCCTTTGGTTCGATAACCTAGGGAATACTACCTAGGAAAACTTGCTACGACAGACCAGTACACTTGCTGTTATACGTTTTACCTCGTACAAGTTTTTGGCGCCGTTGCCGGGGAGGCACGGTTATTTAGTTTAGTCTTTATTCTATTTTTCTTTTATTTATTTTGTTTTGTTTCTTTTAGTTTATTTTTATTTTGTTTTGTTTAATTATTTTTAGTTTATTTGGTTCGTATTTTTTTTTCTTTTTTTCTCATTTTATTTTGATTTTGTTTTGTTCGTTTAATTTTTTTTTTAGATTAGTTTAATTTTCTATTTAGTTTAGTTTAGTTTTTCTATTTGTTTCCGTTCTTTTTTTATTTTGTTTTATTATAGTTTTTCTTTTATTTCTTTATTTTTGTTTTGTTTCTATTTCTTTGATTTTGATTTATAGGATTTAGTTTAGTTTGATTTTAACCTTTTCGTTTATTGTTGTCTTTGTTTATTTTATTGTTATGTACATATTTTTTATTTTTATTTCTTCTTTATGTATTAATTAATTTTTCTTTTTCTTTCGAGGTACTTTGATTTGATGGCTGAATATTACAATCCGCCAGGAGGATGGCCTGGATATTACAACTAATGGGTTGTATGCGAAAGGTGTGGAGGAGACCACGACCGTGCTTATTGTCCAGTTGTTTCTTCTAGTTTGGAGGATGCTCTAAGAAGTTTTATAATGTCTAGCCCTCCTGAAGCACGACCATCTCCTGAACACTATTATCCTGCACAAAGTTACAACCAGTGGGTTATCTGCCAGACATGTGGAGGGGATCATGAGAGTTCACAATGTCAAGGTAATATATCTAGTTTGGAAGCTGCTCTTGCAGATTTTAACAAAAAACACGGCGAATCAAACTCCGCTTGGCATGAGTCCTTCAGGATGGATATGAAGGAGATACGGGAAAGTAATGCAAGAATTTTAGCCCATCTAGATGAAATATCACAAAAGCTTGGATGTGAACCGGTTCTTGAGATCAAACAACCTACTGCAGTAGCTGAGTGGAGTGATACGCAGCTTGATCATTCGATCCCTGAAGTTGCAGACACACCTGAGGTGGAGATCATGGAGAGACCAAAGCTAGAGATTGAGCAATTTGATGAATCTACAGAGTTAGAGAATGATCTAATTCGTGAATCTGCCCGGTCTATTCCCTCTCCACCCGTACCTGAGCCAGAGAGTCTTCCAGTTGACTTTTCTCCTGCACCTGTTGATGAGCCATCAGAGCAGAGTTATCTCATTAACTTCAAGGAGCCCTTAACTCCTGTTGAAGTTGATATTCCTATTGGTTCTTCCTTTGAGCTTCCACCGGATGACAAGGATGTTTACATCCTTGAATTTGAGAAGGAGGATCAGCCAAAGTGTGATCCTCACATCAAGGATCACCCACCTCAACACAACCACCTGATGCATGATCGGTGGAGTTTACACTTTTACATATGGAGTGTTGAGGTTAATTTTCCATTTGATCGGGGACGTTTTATGAAGATATATGATGACCGCCCTACCCACCCTTTGGAACCCACATCGACATTCATTTTCGATCCTGGTTGACCTCAGGAGGTATGGTCTAGCCAAAGACGTTAAAGAAGGGCAGCTGGCTGGGAGGCAACCCAGCGTTACATTTTATTTTGTTGGTCTTTAATTTTAGTTTAAATTTATTTTTATACTTATTTCCCTGGTTTTGTTATTTTTTAACTGTTAACTCCGTTTTGTAGCTTTGGTTGCTTCTGGTATTTTTCTTTTCAGATGATTTCTTCATGGTGATACTGCAACTAGGCTGCAACACTTGAGCAAAACTCAAGTGTGGGGTGGGGTCGTTCTACATATGCAACAACAACAAAATCCAGGGGAGTTCTAGTTTTAATTGTTTTATTTTAATTTTTAGTTTTTGTTAATGACTGCTCTGCTGTGTTCCCTTCGGACATAACTGTTTTTCTGTGAGCTTTGAGTTTTTCACTCCTGCCTTGTCACACAATGAGGACATTGTTTAATTTTAAGTGTGGGGTAGAGAGTGACCTTCAGTTATCACTTCAGACCACTAATTTTTGTTTGTTTTAGGGTGATGAATAATGTGCTTCTCTAATGCCGTTAAATGTTGGATTTTGGGTGAAAAATATCAGTGGAAGTTTGAAATTGAGCCTGATGACAACCTTAAAAATCTTTCTGCTTAAAAGTTGTCTTTCCAGAATTGTTTTTCTTAAATTTACTCCATTTTCACTGAAATTTGATGGATTGGCTGATTGTGGAGATTAAATGCGTTTAGCTTTGGATCTTGGGAATGATATGAATGTTTGGAATGAAAGGATAAGGCAAGGCACTCCTCTGATCAAAATTTTCCTAAACCGAATCTGGCCTCTTTTATCTGGTTATTAAGTCCTCGGGGTGCTTTATCACCTATCTACCCAAGGTTTTGTGATCTGGGATAGTTGGCCCAAAGTCGTTACATGGATAAAGAGAAAAGTCTGGGTGAAGGAACAACTATGCAATTAAATAAATTGTTTGTTTTTATTTCTTGACGAAGAAAAGTTTTTGCATACGAAATATTTAATTGCAGTTTTTATTTTTTTGATCATGAGTGCGTGGTGTTGAAAGGTATTGCGGAATAAGGCATTACTTCACACCCCTTGTCATCCAAAGGGTAATGGAAAGAAATTGGTGGAAGGTCCTCAGCTAATATGTGTTTCAGTTTCTGAAATACAGTTTATTCATGCTTTTATTAAAATTATTCTCTATTCACTGTTTGCGAAAACTGATAGCTTAGAGCAGATTGATTTTTCTGATTGTCATTTTGCTTGTTTTCCTTCTCCTTATGTTTGATCCTGGAGTTTGATGTTTCGGTTTGGAGCAGTTATGTTCTTTATTTGCTTGAGGACAAGCAAAAGCTAAGTGTGGGGTATTTGATAAGTGCGGAATTTATCTATATTTATGTGCTTAATGTGATTAATATTTTATTGGTTTATATGATAAATTCCTTACTTATATGCTTAATTATATTAAATGTTTAGATTATTCCTCACATGTGGTTTTATGCTAAAACAGGTTAAAAATGCTGAAGAAAAGATCCAAAAACATATGTCAAAAGCTTCACAATCAAACCGGAACCAAATAGAAGCAAAAACAGACATTATGCTTAGTTTACAGCATGGTCCGGATTTATTTTACAAACCCGGACCAGACTGATTCACTCGGGCTGCTTTTATTCATGCGGCTGATATCAGCATGTACTTGGGCTGAATATATTTCATACACACACGGGCTGCACTTATTTCAGAGTGAGGAAGACAGATGCATGGGCCATGCACGTGGGCTGACATACATAAAGAGAAAGGCATGCATTTTGCTGTTAATGAGGAGAATATTAACATGGACATTTTGACAGCCATGCACTCACGGGAATGGACAGAATATCATGGGCTGGATTTCTTTACGTACACAAATATGGGCTGCATGAAATTGAAGAATCCATGCACGTGGAGATGGGCTTTTACAGAATGAGACAGAGGCGCTGCAGACGTTGGAGCACAGGCGCGACAGAAAAATGGACCGCATGTCATTAATTTGAAGACATCGGTGAATATTATCGACATTACGGGATGGATAAACACATATACTTTTGTAAGTCAGAGCGGAGTATATATATATATACAAACGCTCGATATTTGGAGATGAATACCATACCGACATGCTCGACCAGATGGACCCGAAGACCAATGTTCAGAGGCGCAGACATGGCAACAGAGTCGCATGAAGACAAGATACACATTCACGTAATAAGCTGGATTGATATTAATGCTCTCTTATCGTCTCACACTCACGCTGGAGCCGACATTCAGCATATATATTAAGAGACAATACAGAGGCGCAGGCGTCAAAACAGAAGCAGTACTACATTTCGAATTCTTTTGATTTATTTAACTGGGCTGAATACAAGGGATTTGGACTTACGTGCATGCACATGAGATAGTGGCACTATGATGAATGGATGGGCATAAAAGAATATTGCAGCGCACCATGTGGAAGAAGAATAGATGACAGAGGCGCAGTACTTTACAGAGGCAAGGGAATGATGGGCTGGATTATTTATTAATAGAGCATACATGGAGGAGATGGATCGATCGAGCAGCACATATATATATAAACAGAACTCATCACACAAAAAAACACAAGCACCGTAGAGAGAGTTCGAGAGCGTAGCAGTTCGAGACAGACAGAGGGAAACTACACAGCAACGCAGACAGACCGGAGCAGAAGACAGAGACCGGATTCATCATCGTTCTCCAATTAGATGACGTTTTCTAATCTCTTTAATATTGTTATTATTTCTTTGACTCCGATGTCTGAGTAATTGTTAGAATTCTGGTTTTATTATGGACAACTAGTTTATTGTTTTTCTTTCTGAGTTGTTAAATATAAATTCTATTCAGATTGTAGTTTTATTCCTTGTTTATTATTGAATTCTCTTGTGATTATTTATTGCTTGAGTTTATTTGGTATGAATTGCTTACAAGTGAGAACTGCGGCGTTCATTAGACCATAGGAATATTACCAGTGAAACTACAGATGGTAATTCCTGGGGATTAGCTGACTAGAAACCAGATGAACTGTTAATGCTACTAGTTAATTTGTAAATTCGTAACGAGAGTTAGGATTTGGGAGTTGCTAGTAAGAATCTATCTTGCGGGAGACCGGTTTTAGATTAATTTAGATCTGAGGTTGCAATCTAGAATTTAGAAAACACCCAGAAAGGGAATTAATAAACTAGGGAGAAATAGTAAACCAGGATTCACCCTTTTAGATTTATTAGATAATCACTTTTACTTGTTTTCAGTTTATTTAATTATTTAATTTCTACAATCAAACCCCCAATCTATTATTATTATTTTTTTCCTTCAGTTTATTAGTTAGATAGATTAAAGATTAAGCTAGACACAGCCTCCTTTGGTTCGATAACCTAGGGAATACTACCTAGGAAAACTTGCTACGACAGACCAGTACACTTGTTGTTATACGTTTTACCCCGTACAGTGGTCTCGGACATGGGGTCCGTGGCTACGGACGTAAGCAAAATTCGACCTGATTCTGCCTCCGAAACCCTAGTTTAGGTAATTTCAACTTTCACTTTTATTTTCAGTCAAAAAATGCTAAAAAACACAAAAAAAACAGAAGCTCGCGCACTTAGGTTAAAACGACTTGTAATAAGCCGTAATTAAACTAAGTAGAGGAAAAACGACTTCTAGGGGTAATAAAAGTAATTGAACCCTAATTAAGTCGAATATCAAGCCCCCGAACCCGAACTCTCCTTTCCTAATTTGATCTAGGTTAAAATTAGGTGGCGACTCATAATAGGTTCCAGTGAGCTAGCTTAGGTTTTAATAATTATTGTTATATGACATAGTTATTAATCTTAGGTTATAAGTGGACCTAAAACCCGGTTAGATCCTAATCAGCCTTAATCAACATAGGGTAGGGTTTAAAATCGAGGCTCACAATATGTTTAAGTACTAAATACAAAACAAAAATAAAAAAAAAAAAATGATAATGTCATAAACATAGCCTTAGATTTTATAATAGTAAAGGAAATGAAATTCTATAGGGTAATGAAAGAATTTTAACCCTTATAAATTTCATATCAAGCCCCCGAACCCATAGCTCTAAAAATCGCAACATTTTCCTTTCCAAGTTTCAAAGGTCAAAACTTAGGTGGTGACTCTATTTAGGTTTGTGTGGGCTAGTTAGAATAATTAAACTTTAATGTTATAATTTTGGTTTAATTATTTTAATTGTAAATCGAACCAAGAGGCCTTAAGCTCAATACTTAAGGGTTTAAAACCTACGCCCATAGCCGGTCAACTGAGGGACGGGCTCTTTCCCCTTAGCACCCTGGTAACCCTGCTGCCCTTTCTTCTTGAAGAATTTCCTGTTTAAGGTTTCGAGTCAGTAGTCATGAAAGATGTTTAATATGGTAAACAATTTAGAATAGGATAAGTTCTTACTTTCCCTTCTTCGAGTCATCGCCTTGAGACGCTCCTCCACCCTCAGACTCTCCCTCCGGGTTCTTTCTCTTCTTCTGCCTCAGAGTCTCTTCCCGAGTCTGGAGCAGCAGCTACATCCGAGGCAGCGTCATAACACTCCTGGAATCTCATTGGTAAGTCTTCACAGAATTAATTGATAATGTAGTAAGTTAGGAATTGACGGTATTCATGTTTATACCTGGATAGTCGTATAAAGGGTAGCACCCATCGCCATCTGGAAGCGAAACAACAATCCCCCTGGAACTTCTCGACCTTCACGGTCTCTGAGTAATCGACTCCGGGGATGAAGTCCAGCATACCGATGAATCGAGCGTAGTACTTATCCACGGTCAGACCTCCCTAGGAGAGTGTCTCGAACTCATGACGCTTCTTCTGCTTGAGGTGCGCCAGGTAGTACTTCCCCCTTAGTAGCTCAATAAAGGCAACCTACGCAAAGTCGGGCGTAGCCAGGTGATGGTCCTTGACCAACCTCCACCAAGTGTTGGCTGCATCCTTCAGATGGAATGCAGCGATGACGACCCTCTGGTCAGCAAGCACTCGTAAAGCCTCATAGGCCTTCTCATGCTCAACTATGAAACGCTCTAAGGCTACAGGGCCCGGCTCTCCTAAGAAAGTAGGTGGTCGGGTCTCAGAAACTAACTTCAGCCAGTTCGTCACCCTGGGTTGTGGCGGGTGGGGTGGTGCTCCTCCAATCTGAGCTCCAAGCTGAGCGAGAATGACAACAACCGTCTCTGTAACTCCTGGCATCACGGGGTCACTTCCACCCCCTCTACCGGCACCACGGCCTCTAGTTCCTCCCGACATCTGTAGTACAGAATGTCACATGATTAATCGGTAGATTTACCGTACACAACTAGTGGGTATTGAATTGCCTTTAAGGCTAGTATATCACGCAACTTGCGTTACTAAACATAATTCCATTTAAGACGAGTCGTCTCGTACCTCACAAACGTTTCCCGTAATTCCCAAGTCCTAAGCTCACTATCTTAAACCTAATATCTCGTCATCAGAGCGGTACTCCGCTCTGATACCACTTTTGTAACACCCCTCTTAATAGACACGTAATAATCCCTCTGATAGCATAATTAAAGACGTCTTACAGCAGAAGTATAAACAATAATGATAATCCTCACTCGGGTGTCACCTTCCATTACTCGCCCATACGAGTAACGAAGTGGAAACTAAATATAACAACAACATAACAACGATACTAAACCGCGGTGATAACGAGATAAATACCTATACATCATACTAAGTCCATAATCATAACCGACGACAAGCAAGCGTCTACCCATTCCCGAATGTATACAACAGTCTCATCGTACAATCCGAAGTCTAACATAGTTATACAAACAAATCCCCTATGCGGTAAGTAAAAACAAAAACCCTAACTACCCGGGTCCCGTACTTCGGCTTCCACGCGATCAACTTCCTGCAAAACGCCACGGAGGCTCAGCGATAAACGCTGAGTATGCTAGGTATGCATTTAGACCCTATTGGTCACTTAGTCATTTTAACCATCTTGATATTAGGTTGGTTACATGCTTTACCAGTTTACAGTTATTAATAAATACTGTAAATATCATGCATAACCACAGAGTCATCCAACCAATACAATCACTACATTTCATAAGCAACAGTTGCATAACGAATATATCGAATAAATGCAATAAAGTGTGTAATCGCTTTTAGCGAACGGTAATCATACTTGTATTAATATTCGGCCTTCAAGGCCCCATCCAACATCACCATTTTTACTCACATCACCAGTTGGGTGTCATGTTAGGACAACCCAAATCAATCTTTTAAATGGACAGTAGTCCTCCCATACACAAAGGTGCTCATGTTTGCCAGAGATCCGGAGGCCCCTGGTCTTCCACTATGCCTTAATAAGACGTCCATAAAAAGGCCGTAGCCGTGTACCAACAGCAGGTACCATCTGACCAACGATCTATGTGGGCTCATTGGAATTTCCTAGAGCGGAACCCGATCGGGTATCTACTCAGTGATCACAAATGCGCAACCAGGTAGTTCGTAAACTACACTGGATTTCCTCCCCTCATCGTATACCAATTCTCTCATAGGATAAAGTGTCTTAATCATTTCCCAAGATATACTCTTAGTTTTACGAAGAATACATTTTTATATAGCTTCCTTCGAGGTCTTACGCAAATACCTAGAAGCAGTCTAGGTCATATTCATATTCGAGATCCATACTCTAGAGACCGACATTATCATATCTCGTGCCTAAGTGTTTTACTTAGGTTATATATAACATAATTATAATACTAAGAGATTATATTAAGTAACAATCGTTTCATCACATTGATCGCATATGTATGTTTATATAAGTCGATCTGTAGTCGACGTAGTATTAGTCTGAAAGGACAATCGCGTACAATAGTAATAATGCGACAATGACAAACAGATATACAGTTCAAACACACATACATGCATATAAGCATCCACATAGAATTGTTAACACACATCAATAACGTCTGGACCCGAGGAAGTCCTCAGGATAATCCAGATCAAAATCGTCCACGTCCACGTACCGTACACCTCAGACCAAGGATGCACAAAACCCTATGCTCGGCTGGCGCCTTTGTATGACGTACGATCAAAAATAATAATATCACTCTGAGTCAGTCTCTATGACTAACTAGATCCGGGATTTCCGAATAACATTGTAACCCCGACAGTTCATCCCTGGATTTCAACAGTTAATTGTTACGGGTTTCTGTAAACAAGTCGTCTTCGTTACTTAGACTCAAAGTTCGTAATATTTCAACTGTTGAGTTTAATCCATTATATGCATTTAATCTTGTCCACATTTGAACTTAAACATATAACCTATAGTTGCATGTATACATGCAATAATAATATATGGTATCATTATTCCACCATTCCTTATAATACATTGTATTATATAGTTCATAAACTATATTCATGTAATAACCTTCACCATTTATATTATATGGTTTCCAACCATGCTATATACCCATTTTTTATGCATATTAGTCACGCATTTATATATATATGTATATATATATGTATGAATTATAGAATTCTTTTACTAATGTTACATTTCAATAATTAATGTAAGATGATTATCCTTACTAGTTTGTATTATATAATACAAACTTATATTAAGATCTTATCCAAATTATGTAACAAGTGTATTATAGTATATGAATTCCTAATGTTTTTAATACCAACTTTAATTTATAATTCCCATTTACACATTACTTGTCACATTATTTTATGTGAATATCTTCTCTTATACTAGTTTCATTTAAATCACATTAATGCCATATAATTTTTATAACATTTATAACATTGTAGACCATAGTCTAAAACTCATTTTCCAACTCCTATATTTTCGGTACAACCCATTATACCTCTTTTATTTACAAAACTAACACATTAATTATAATGTTACAATTATATCCTTATATCATATAATATGATATTTTTATCTCATTATAACTTATAACCTATAGTTTTATACAAAACTATTATAATTCCCGAAAATGCACAATTAATATAATCTAGTTTTATTAATTTCCCATATTTTTTATTTATTACAATATCACCCCCTAATTATATAGTTATTATATCATATATTATAAAAATTTAAACCTTATAATAAGTTTAAACCATAGTTATAAATATTTCAAATTGCCTAACAGACCATATGGTCTGTTTTTATAACACCCCTACCATTGATACAGTGCTTACCGTCCAATTTCCTTACGCATCAGATACACGCAGCGGATACATACTTACATACAGTGGGTGATACAATGCCGTTAGTCACCCACGTGACTAACAAGGCTACTACTTCTACATACAGCATCGGTCTGATGAACCGGAATCCCGAGTGTTACATATCTACCATACATACTCTGTATACCAATAAATGCTACAATCTTCCATTCGATACAATACTTCAAGTACAATACAATATAATCCGCATACCGAGTTACTAAGATCCTTATACAAGTATAATACCTCTTCCAAGTTCATACGTACTCACTAAGAGGCTACTTACTACCCGTTCCTCACAAACTACTTGCTTCGGAATACAAGGGTGTGCCTCCGGTCTCTTACCTTGACCATATTCGCTTCGGGTACCTGCACACTAAAAACGTTCCCCCTAGGGGGTCAGCTTTCGCTGCGCATGATAACCGCATACCCCGCGTACTAGTGAGGGTACGCCGACCACTTGGTCGAATACATGCAGTTCATTTTCATACATGCATACATGCTCTTACACACAATACAATAATACTTACGCAGGCATACATACATACACTTCATTACATACAAGGAATACAATATAACCATCCAATACATACTTACCTTCTTCCGAATACACATACTCATTACATACACAAAGTACAGTTCTTGTTAGCTTCATTGGTCCACCGGGTTAATCGGGTGGAGATTACTCTTTTACTCGTTACTTCATACATACGCATACATACTCATACTCATACTCATACATACATACTTACTTACTTTACTCATGTTAAGTCGTCGGGACCTCCGGCCCTGGGGACTACTCCGTCCCACCTCCGGGATTTACTTGACTCACCAATCCGGGATGCTACCCATTTAAGGGATTTGGGCCGCGGACCAGTTTAAGAGTCAGGAATCGGATCAAACCTCTTGTGTCTCCTCATCCTCACGCGTGGCCGAAGCTATATCGGACTTCTTCTCATTCCAGTTTACTCACTTAAGTTAGGAGTTAGGTAGTTAGGAATTAGCAGAAGTCATTCATGCAAGCCACATACACAATTACAATGCTCAATACTCATTTATACAAAATACAATACAATACTTAAGTACAATACAAGATTCGAATACAAGTCATCATCATTCATATATTTCATGAATTATACAAACTATTGTTCAAGACAAATATCAAGAACAATGTAAACAAGCACGAGTAAGTGCAATATAGTCCGATTCATGCATTTATCTTATTTAGGTGATCAGATAAGCACACAAATTGGGGTAACCAGATTAGGATACAGGGCATGAAGAAATCATACCTTTCACCGTTGTACTTGTATCCCAACGTTCCTCCGGTGTTCACAAATCAAGTTCCTATGATATACATATAATTGAATGATTACTCTAACTATCATGAACTTAATTCGATTACTCTTACATTTCCTAATTCATACTTACTAAGTCTTTGCATTCTTTATACGTATATTTCATTTACTTTCTTTTCATTACTTATCCATGGTTTACTTACATAGACATATACATATGTATAGGTGGGTATACATATATATATACATATACAAGTTATAATCCTATATTTTTTTTTTTTTTTTGTAAGTTATGGGTCGTCCGACCCAGCATCCGACCCAGCATCCGACCCAAGCCCTGGGTCGGACCATTCCAGTAGATTACCGTTCTCTGAAATTCTCCCCGTCCGACCCAGCACTATTCCGTCCGACCCATACCCTCTGGGTCGGACCGTTCCAGAAGGTTTCGGTCCCGTGTCTAAGCTCCGTCCGACCCACTGTCCGACCCAGACTCTGGGTCGAACGAAGTCAGAAACTCCGCCCTCGAAATTTTTTTGCCTGTCCGACCCACGTCCGATCCACGGCCCTGGGTCGGACCATTCCAGAATGATTTATTGTCGTTACTTAAGCCCCGTCCGACCCACTGTCCGACCCAGACCCTGGGTCGGACGGTAGCAGAACATTGCTACAGACCTTATTTTTCTTTCCAAATTTCACCCATTGCTTCCCCAATCCTCCTATATGTAATCCCACATGTTTTAGTGCCATTTAGGCCTCCTAAAATACCTCAATTCATTCACCAACCCCATTACTAAATCCATCAACCAATTTATACAATTTCCTCACTTCCTTTTAACACTTACAACAGTTTTTCATTCTCTTATGCTACAGATTTTCAAACTCCATGCTACCATCCATTACTTCTCAACCAATGCCACTATTAGCATCCCAAATACATTTCCAAGCCATTGCAATACCTATTCCCAAGTCTAACACTCTTTTTACCAATTCTTGCACACTAATCTTTCCTAACTTCTCCAATGCATATTAATACACCTCGCTACAGATTTTGCACTTCTTACTTCCCATACTACTACTATTCTATAGCTACTAAACATCTCTACTAACTCCAATACACACCTTGGTTTTCCTATTTACCAAGTCATCCATACATATACATATTCCTACCAAAATTTGGCCATAGTTCATCTACTTTCCTTACTTGGCCACACATACCAAATCTCACCAATTCATTCCTAAACTAGCCACACCCATACAAGGGTCCTACCAGCAATTAAGCAAATATACATTCACCAATACTTCTTCAAATACCAATACTAATACTCATACACAATCATTTGGCTCCAAGGCCTACAATTCACATACTAATTTCACAAATACTCAAACTTCCTCACAAATACTCAAACTCCCAATACTACAATACCAATGCAAGATTTTGGGTTCTTTAGTTAGTTTGCCCATTCCCATTAGTCTAATGCATCAAAATTAACATTAGTAAAGAGCTCTTACCTTTTGCTTATAATTCCTTCTTTCTTTCTCATTTCTCCTCCTTCTTCCTTTCTTGCCCAAATCGGCCATGTGGGGAATGGAGTTGCCAAACTCCATTCCCATCACCCAATGAACACAAAACACTACAATTAATATACTAACCCTTAAATTAATGCCAATTCATTGAAGTGTTTGAAATGAAATTTCTAGGGTTTACCTTTGGAGAGTTTTAGAAGGGGTTTTAGCCCTTGGTTCAAGAAGTGAATCCACCACCATTGCTAGGTTGACATTATGCTCAAAAGAGAGAGAAAGTGGAGTGTTACAAGGAGGTAAAATCGGTTATGAAAGGAGATGGTGAAAACATGAGTTTTTCATGTAGATTTTTACCTTGTTGGAAAGAGGAGACTCCAAGCTCCATAATGGTGTGCTTTTCTCTTCAAATTTTGAAAAGAGGGAATGATAGGGGATGATGAGGGGAGTTAAAATATGTAATTTGTTTTCGATTTGGAGCTTACATGAGGATGGAGCATGAGGTAGAAGGTGGAGTTGCCATGGGAGCTTCTTGAAGCTCTACAAAATCACCCAACCAGAGGGAGAGAAGAGAGAGAAATCGGTGGAGGGGAAGAGGGTAGGAGAGAGATGAGAGGAAATGAGGGAATAAGAGGTGAGAGAGTGTGGGGGTTACTTTTTACTTTATTACTTTGCTTTTTGGTTCTCTTTATTTGTTAACTAGTTACATGTGTGTGTGAGGGAGTTATTTGACTATTAAAAATCGGTCCCCCTACAGTTATACTAGTTGGAGCATTTTTCGTCTTTTACAGAAAACGCTCGTTATTTTACCCGGTTTAGGTATTGTTCACTAACCGGGCCCATTTTCCGGAATTTTCTCGTTCTTTATTTTTATTGGTTATTAAGCTTCCATAAATGCTTAATAATATTTATTTAATGACTTATAATTTTTACGGGTTCGTTTGACCACTTAAAATCACGTTTTCGGGTTTTCTCGAAAAACGTGCGTTAAAGCTCTATTAGCGTTTTAATACATTATTTGGATCCGTTTTCTTCGGGAGTTGTTCCCATATATTATTTAGGTCTTATTAAACCTTCAGAATCCATATAATACGCTAACCGAGGTCTCATACCTCCTATGGTTATTTAACGCTTATTTAGCGTTTTTCGCCTTTTAAGCGTTTCTTTATTTCTTTTGGGTTTATTTTTCCTTACCAATATTACTCAGGTACGATTAGGCCCTTAAATACGTATTAGATTAATTTTAATCCTTATGTTTATGTTCGGGGTATTTCAATCTACCCCCCTTAGGAACTTTGTCCTCAAAGTTGTTCGAGGTTATGGGATTACTATACTTACTCATTCATACGTGTCTAATACCAAAGCCATACCTTCTTCCTCCTTACAATTCCCAAATCCATTACTCAGGGTCTCTACATACCATACCATACCAATGTACTATAGTTACTCCAATCCGCATTACTACCAACCATCCGGTTTCTTATTACAACATCTATACATACATACAGTGCAAAGCTATCCCCAAAGCAATGCAATACACATACAATCCCACAGGCACTCAGGTCATCTAGACACAGGACTCCTCTATGTCCCGCTGCCCTTGGAATAATACAACCTGCTACACTACTATCTTCTCCGGTATAAGCTTCTAGCCAAATCCTTACTCTTCATACTAAAGGAAATTCTTTCACCACTACCAATTAAAAATTTCTAAAACATACAACTCCAAATTCCAATTTATATTAATTACTTCTATCCTATGTGTGACTCCTGTGGCCACTTGAGGGGAGCTTCGAGAATCATTCGACCCTGATGTGATCAGCATCAGTGTTGAACTATCTTTCCACCCCAATTTGTGTTCGGTTTCCCTTGATCTGATCAGGACCAAGTTTGACTTCCCACATCAGATTCAATCAAACAAATAATTTAATTGTTTTCATTTTCTATCTTTTTACTCTTTCTAGTCATAGTTACGAATTCATACATCTCCAAAGGATGGAATCAATCATCCTCACTCTACTTCCCCAAATGCTTTACTCCGTGATTCGATACCTAAATGCTCATTTCATCAGCCTTCACTACTTCCATCCATTACTCACCATTACCGTCCAATATTCTAACTAAGGAATACTATACTTATAAGATTTAGTTGACTTCAATTGCTTCAATTAATTTACTTGCGATTCCACTACTCATAAACTTCATTCATCTACTATCCTTGTTCATTTCGTACTACTTCTTCAAAGGCTACAATACTTGTGGAGCTCCGTCCACTGCTCATTACTTTTCTTTTACTAATACTCTTACATTGGTGTTACAAGATGGGTATATTCCTCCTATGGTATTTGCATGTCTAATGCCTAGTTACCATAATTACAATATGAATGAGTACTTATGTTTATTTAACATAGTATCAATCATCAATTTGGTTCTCATTTGTGCTATGCACATTATGGTTTATGTGTTTTATTCACAAAACTTACATTAAGCGGTTTTCGCTCTACCCCCCTTAAAAGGGATTACGCCCACGTAATCTACCATATGTTATTATTGAACATTGGTTATTTATTTCGGGCTCTCTGAAGCGTCTTAGCTTCTTTTCGGTTTATTACCTAATATACCCTTGTCAAAGGGTCTTAATCATAACGATGGTTTAGTCTTTGCACCAAGGATTCCTATATGAGTTTATTTAACTCATAATTAATTCGGTTCCAGCCTATTAGGCTTCAAGGCATTACTAGCCATTCTACTATACTTACTAGGTATATTGTCTCCTAGCTAGGGCCCACTAGCTTCTGCTGCGCGACCCTGATAACCCGGGTTACTTACCCTTCGTGTTATCCTTAATGTGCTATGCATCACCTTTTTATCCGTCTATTATGGGGATAAGGTTTTACTAAACAAATACGGTATTCTTTTACCGTGTTTGAACTCAATGAGTTGTAGGTTTATAACCAGCCCTCTGGCAATCTAGTATACACACTATTTGTACCTCCACGATCATTCGCTAAGCTCCTCCGACTTATTGTCGGGCGAGGTTAAGTCACTACTTAGTTGTAGTACTTCCTCTGTTGTCAATAGCTTCTGAATTATACCAGTTCTCCTGGTTCAGTACAAGTGTTCTTTACTTGTATGACCTTGCATTTTCTATGCGTCGGTCCTAGTGACTTTCTTGTATCTCCTTTCACCTTATATTCCAATGGAATTCACATCTTGTGATTACTAGTGTGTTGTACACTCTTCGTGCTTCTTTGGCCTTAGGCCGCACTGTATGTTGCTAAGCTTGCTTGACTGGCTTATGCCATGTTTGTGGTGAAAGGAAAGATTTACTACGGTTTACATTCTCCATATCCCTAGCCATCTCATTAGATCCTTAGCTAAACCAGTGCAATGCCAAAACACTCAGTCATACAGAGTGCAGAGGCGTAAACGCTTGACAGTAAGTCACTTATGTGATAGGAAAGAATATTTCTGTGTGTCATCTCATACTTATACTCCGTGTCATTGCTTAACTACTTCCTCATAGCAGTCGCTTGTTGCGCCGTATTCTTACTCATTGTACAACATTGTTTTTACTGACTCTGTTACTGTGGTAGTTTCTCTTTACTCATTGCCATTGTCATTGGCACCATCCCCTTATGGTATGAATACCCTGGGGTTTCCCATGTTCGTGTGTATGACGGTTGTCATAGCATACCACAATATTAATATCTTCCCAGTGTGGAGATGTTCTTCCATTTTAGGTTTCATGTGTAGGTTAGCTTACCGCACATTCCATCATCATTTATGATACAACTCACCAAGTATCTTGGTTGACCGAGGATGAAGTGGTTTATCGGGTTACAAGCTCTCTTGAGCGTTGGTCATTCATGGTGTGCAATGTGCACACACATTGATTGCTTTTGACAACTATTACCTTCCCAGTGCCGAGCATTGGTTATAGGCTCCAGCTGTGTAGTTTTACTTTTGTATGTACATCACCGGGACATCCCAAGAAACTTCAAGGGTTTTCTGGTCCCGTTCTCCAATTGAGAGTATTCTATCACTGATAAATGAAAGTTCTTGTTTAGGGGTTTGTCTCCACTCATAGGTCTAATGAAAAGGTTTGCTATGTTGGTGTTCACACAATGGTCCACCACATGTTTGGGTGCATATGGAGTATGCTTACTCCTTTAAGTCGTAATGGTTTGGAAATCTCATTTCCTTATTCCATCACCCCTTGGCAATATCTATTGCGTGGTTTTATTGTTATAGTAGATGGAAGCCTTTTCTAAGGGTTCACATCATCACCGCATTGGTGGTCTTCGGTTAACGAGGGGTACCTTCCCTTGGGTTTCTCGTAGTGTCCAAATGTGGACTAGGCCAATGTTGGCATTATCCTGATTCTTATGCCTCTGTGTACAATTGCTACAGAAGACATGAAGGCAATTAACGGCTTGTCAACTGTATACTAGACTGGTGCTCTAGTGACAGTGACGCTGAGTTGGCCATTACTACCAGCCACTCAGGATGTTGGGTTTGAATTGATGGTCCAGTTGTTGATTTCTTGTCGTATGAGACAATATTTCTTGCAAGTCTTGTTAGTAATGGTGTGGGTTTTGTAACCGTTTAAGGTTACACAACACATCAGGTTTATGGCTTTAGAGCCATATTGCTGCAAGCTATGCTCTTTGCAAGGTGCTTATACATGTTTCCATGCCATAGGTTGGAGGTATTACTAGGCTCTATGGTAAGTCGTGACATCACGCTTCCGTTCATAGGAGACCCTTTAGGCAATCTGGGGCTGATCAGGCCTTTGTAGACTAGGGTATTTCCTGTTAAGTGAAATTCCTTCGGTATCCTAACCGACTGTTCCTTCCAGCTCATGTGCTCTTATCATGACGCTTGTTCAACTGTTGTTATCACAGACACCCTTCAAGGATTGCTCCTGAGTGTTGTTAGTTGTGCCGTTACATCCGGCTAATGTTTATGATATGTTGTGTCTACTATACCGCCTTGTGGTATTGTATTTGAGGTATCCCCTTTTTGAGTTATAATGTCTCCCGCTCTTGGGTAGACTGTTTATGCTTTCTCCTAGTGTTCTAGGCTAGGTTTAATATCCCCTTCAATGATGGATTTCCCTTCGTGGTGATCTTGTGATTGCTCTTGGGAATCCCGTCCCGTTTGTTGAGCATCGTTGTGATTACTTTAGGCATTTGCCTTGCTGAGTTCAGGCTGGGTATACTTTCCAGCTGTCGTGTACTTGCTTGATGTCCTTGAGACATATCCAATGTCTATACTCATTACTCTACGCCTTTTGCGCTTCCTAATTCTCATTCCTCATCTTCAGATGGGTTCTCTAAATTCTTTTATGCTAATTACTTAGCTGAGTTCCTTCTCCTTGATTGTCTGAGGTGTCCATTTGTTCTGGTTAAAATTTACTCATGGTCCGTAGAACGGAGTTGACTACTTCCCGTGTGTCGTACACTACATGTATACATACGTGGGGTACCGTGTTGATACGTTACCACTTACCCGACTATTTGTCAGGCCCACAAGCTCCTTCGGAGTGTGGTCGTCCCACATCCCGTAATTGGGTACACTCGTAGTGTTCGTCACACGCCTAGGTGAAGTATTCTATTGTCAACTCCTCTTGTATCATGTTATGATACTCACCGTAATTCTGCTGGTTTGGTTTTAAAATCCAAGGTTTAAAATAAGGTTTGTGGTTTTGAAAGGAAAATTTGGTTTTAAAATCATGGTACGGTGTTAAAAGAAGTTCTTCGTGGAACAGCCATGTTCGAAATCTTGACCAGGTCCAGCTTCTCGCTGACTGGTATGTTCTAAATACAGTGGTCGGGCCGTTAAGCCTTCCCAAGGTTCCATACTTCTAGTTGTTAGGATGTGTGATCCTGTAGTTGTTTCATTATGGTCACAGCACATTACTATGTACTTGTGACGTGTTAGGGTTCCTCTGTATGTTCCTGTCCTTGCTGCACTTGCCGTGGCAAGTGCGTGGTATTGGTGGTTTTTGGGTAAACCTACACCGGTCACGGTATGGTTTTCACTGGTACTTGATAGTCTTGTTGACTCTTCCCTCGATCTTATTGATCTATAATTGGTATACTCGATCCCTTAGGTAGCTTCTTGGCGATCTAGACATGGCTGTCGTAGATCTGGGTACTTCTCCAATCCTTGGAGATTCCAACTCTATGGTTTAGTGTTGTTCCTTGTGGCTCGTTCCCACACGTTTGTTGTGGTTATTGAGCCTGAGTTGGTTTAGGCACTACGGTTGTAGTTGCATCAGATTATATCTTGTGATTGTTCTTGTACTTGTCTAAGCTATATTGGCCAGGTATTGCAACCTTAATGGCGTTGTAGTTTGGAGTTAACCGCTTCCGACTATGTCCTTAGTCAGCTAGCGTACCGTTGGTGGTATTATTCAAGTACTACTATCCCGCAGTGAAATACCCCAAACCTTGATATGTGGTTTAAATATCAAACTATGTTATATAAAGGCTAAAAGTGCCTTAGAAACATCAGTGGACAATTTAAAATATAGTAAAGTGCAATAAAGCACTAAGACACAGTATGAGCAAAAACATGCTCTAAGCTATGAGTGAACTTGGTTAGGACCCAAAGAGCCTACCAAGACTTAATAACATTTAATTATGATTTTATAGGGCTAATTAAGTCCTTATCAAACCTTGGTAGACAATGAAACCAAACAAAACACAAATAAATACCTTAAAGTCAATATGAGCAAAAATGTGCTCTAAGCTTGGGATAAATGTGTATAAGACCTAATGGTCATACCTATACCTTATTTATATGTTAATGAACATATTAAATCAATTACTAAAGAAAACCAAGCTTGAAAACAAGTTGAAACACAAAATGTGCTTTAAGGAGTCTTAAAGCACGTTTTTGAAAAATTGTCTTGTAAATGAGTTTTGAGTGGCTAGATGTCCATCATTACTCTTAAATATACATGTGTACTATATAGTATCACATTTGGAAGTCTATATCAATGGGAAATCAAAAATTTCAATTCTAAGTGCCTTGTTTAGGTGAATAGTGACTTTTATAAGCTAGTTTATAACATATGTTGTATTAAGTAATTAAATTGACAAATAAAGACTATACTACCCTCATGCCACTATTTGGGGCCGGTTTTTAAGGTTGGTGACACACCATTGTTAGCTTGTTAAGAAATAAACAAAACTACTTAAGTACCCTTTTTACTTTACAAAGTATAAATATCTTCAAAAAGCAAATTCTATCTCATTCTCTCATTTCTTTCCTTGTTCACACGGTTTCCCACCTCTCTTCTTCCTTCTTCTTGCTGTTCTCTCACGGTAATACCACTACTACCATGGAAACTCCATCTTTGACCACTTGTTAAATCTTGCTCACTTGTCCAAATCAAAAACAAACACCACCATTCTCTTCCTCTCATCAAGCTCTTCATTCCTATCTTCTCAAAATTTCAAGATCACCATTTCGGTGCCATGGAGTTCCACCATTGATGGAGCTTGAGCTTGTCTTTCCACATATTATTGATCTCCTTTGCTCCTAGGTAAGGAATCTCAAAGAAAAATCAAGTTTCCTCCATGTTTTGTGTGTGACCGAAAATATTCATTGATGGAGCTCCTTGTGTTGCTTTGTTCTAGCTCCATTTGAATCTTTCAAGGACTAGGTGGAGTCCTCTCTTCATAGATATTCAAATTCCCTTCAAAGATCAAGGTAAAACAACTACATTAATGTTTTTGAAATAATGTAAACCTAGGGTTTACAATGAGATGGAGCTTAAAGCTTGAATACTCATTATGTTGTTTGTATAATGTTTAATAGTTGAAAAGGAACCAAATGCCTTACCGGTTTTGTAAGGAAACAAGAAAGAAGTTTGTGAGGAAAAGAGGTAAATATGCTATCTTAATGAGATTTAATGCCTTAGGAGAAATAAGCTTATAATGCTTGTTAAAACTACCTAAAGAGCAAATGGTGAATGACCTAGTAAAGTGTTCTCAAGGAGACTAGTAAAAGAACATATGTAATGGTGTATGTATTTGCAGGTTAAAGGCATTATTTATGTGGGAAATTCAGTGTTTAAGGTTATGCAATTTAAGGGCCTAAGAGCCATGTTGTTTAAGGGCCTAAGTGCCAAGCAATTTAAGCTTATGCACTATATTGTGATGTAGTGCTAAATGTGTGAAGTTTGTGTATAAAAAGTGTTTGGATGTGAGTATATACAAGAGAAGCTATGGCCAAATTTGGAAAAAAATGTGTGAGAAGTTCTAAGTGTTTTAAATGGTCTTGGTGATCTAGGAAGTGTTAAAGGTGAATAAATGTTTACTTGAGAAGAAAACAAGTGTTAAGGTGATTTAGAGTGATGCAAGGATTTAGGGGTTATCTTGGAAGTTCTAGGAATTCAATGTGTGTTTTGAGAGTGTATTGAAAAGTCTTGAAGAAGTTTGTTTAGGGTTTGGGTGATGTTGATGAATAAGGAGAATGATGTTTAAGTGAGGTTTTGAGAAAAGAATTCAAGGAGTTGTAAAAAGGAGATTTAGTTAGTAAGAAAAGGAGTTGAGAGATGATGTTAAGGTGTAGAGGAAACACCTTGGTATAGTGGTCAATATTGGTGAAATACCACTTGGAAAAATTAAGGAGGAAGTGTAAGCTTGGGAAAGGAATTGTAAGAATGACATAAGGAGTTTTGATATGTAAGAAAGGATGTTTGAATGATGATGTTGTGTGGAAGAAATGTCTTGGTATAATGGTAAGAATTGGCATGAATCATCACTAAGGGACTTAAGGAGTATAAACTATAAGTGTTGGAGGCTTTGGAGGAATTTGGATAAGTGTTTAAAGGTGTAGAAGTTGAGCATTTTGCCGTGTCCGAACTTCCGTCCGGACATGGAAGTTCGGACAGGCTCTGTTGGGTAAAGGATTTTCTCATTCTCGAACTGTGTCCGAACTTGGGAAGTCCGGACACAAGTTCGGACGTGACTGTTTCTATCTGGGATTTACTCTCGAACTGTGTCCGAACTTGGGAAGTCCGGACACAGTTCGGACGTGTGTATAGTTTTCAGTATTAGGTCACGGCTTGCGTCCGAACTTGGAAGTTGGACACAAGTTCGGACAGGCCACTGTATGGACCAAAATTGTTGTTTTAAGGTATAGAAATGATGTGTAATGATGGGGATTGATAGGTAATGATGTTATAAGGTTGTTAAGGACATGATAGGTGAGTTTTAAAGGTAATTAAGTGGGTGAAAAGTAGTATCAAAATGTAAAAGTAAAACAAATTGAAATGTAAAGTTATGTAACTAAGTTAACGGGAAAGTTAAGCATTAGACATTAAATAATCAAGCAAACCCCGATGTTAATAAAAAACATGTGATGTTAACAGTTGTTCGAGAATCGCTCGAGGAACATAGGTGGACGTGGTAAAGTGGACTCCGGTGACAGGTATGGTTTTCTTGCAACCTGTGTCCTACCGGATTACACCGGCTTGTATGCCAATGTTTTTCTGTATGTTTGCCACGTTGTAAGATAAAACATGTAATGAGTTTACAGTAATTCATATATGTGGCGTGTTCAACTCCGATACCATTTAACCTCGGAAGTGTTAACCTTAGTTATCTGAGTCTAGGATCACATGAGAGTTCGGTATTTGGAGTAAACGACCCGAACCATGGGACGTTCTAACCACGGCTATGCGTGTGTTAATTGTGTAATATGTGTTTGTGAATGTGGGGATTTCCCTTGTGTGTTTAACCCAGTTGAAATTCTGTATGGTGTGTAGTTATGATAGACTCCATAGTGGGGTTCTAACTAATATCTAAAGTAAGTATGTACTAACAGTAGTGAGGAATCCGGTTTGGCCGGTCGCGCGTTGTTTGGGAGAGGGTATCCTTCCTAGCCTTACCCTTCTCTTTGTTATGGTTGTTTCCCTCACGGGTTATGATCTCCCATTAGCTTACTCCAAAGCTTAGCTATTCTGACTTATGATCGGTTTAGGGGGAACATGTGTTTGTGTGGTGTGTTCGGGCCTCCAAACCCGAACCGCCTTAACTTAAGTTACTCGTCCAACTATTAGGACGGTAATGAGTGTTGTTGTTATTGTGTAACGAGCTTATCATGAGACTGGCAACATTCTCTAGGCTCACCAGTGTATAAACAATGTTTGGGTCGGTTCCTAAGCGAATCATTCCCGTTATGTTATGTGTTTTGTTGTGATGCAATATCCATTGCGGTATTATGTTGTGTACGTGGAAACGTGCAAAGTGTTGTTAGGTGTTGTATGTAGTGTATGTTATATGTTGTATAATGTGGAGTGTGTGGATCATGGATATGATTCCCAGTTTGTGATAAGAGGCGTTTAAGGATAACCCGATTTAAGGGTATGTGTCGTCTATTAAGGAAGTAGCTCCATTAGAGGAGGAACACTCTAGGGATGATGAATACCATGAGTGACTTATTAAGTAAGGATATATTATCCGTTTGTTGAGCCTGTTGAGGCGATTGTTATGTGATGTGTGTTCACTGTTACATGCATGATTTAAATATAATCAACCGCATGTTAAGACGACAATTAGTTGTGCGTGGCCCGGTAGCATGTGGGCTGCGGGATTACCATACCAGCAAAGGTGCTGAGCCCCTTGGGGGCCACCCTTTCTCTTCTTTTCCTATTTCAGGTACAGAGAGCTGGAAGCCGTCCGAGAGTAAGACGGGGTAGACATTGTACATGGGTAATCATTTAAGTGTATGTATACAGTAGGTGTAGTAAGACCGAAATTGTTATCGGCATTAGTTATAAATACTCGGTATAGTTGGAAGGTGTATGTTGTTGTTGTGATTAATGGAAAGGGGTAGTAATGTGTAGTCGCTCGGGAATTTAGCCCATCAGACCGGTACAATGTGTATGTATTAGCCTTGTTAGCCACGTGGGTGGCTAACGGCGTGTAACACCAACGAGATAAGTAATGTGATGAGGTTGTTTTCCGCTGCAGTTTATTGTAAGTGTGTTATTGTTGGATGGGGTGTTACAAAAAGTGGTATCAGAGCGAAGTATCGCTCTGATGACTGAATTACCGAGCTTAGGAAGTACCGAGTTAGGATTTAAGTACTTTGGGTTAAGGGTTGAGTGATAGCGTGAGAGATACGCTAGTTAGGAACTACCAGTGACTACTGGAAACCTACAATATCCATCCCACCCTCCACAATCCCTGTTTTGTAACTTGGGGGAAGAACGCCAGAGAGATGGAAGTCCACTCTCATACTCGGGAATACCCGATCTGGCTGTTATTATATACCTTTAGGGTACGGAGAACCTGTCACACGGTAGATCCCGAAAATTGGGAATCCCGGAGACGGTCTCCATCTGAACAATGTTAACCGCATTCCATAGCAAAGAATGAAGGATCTTGTGTATAGAGGAATAGAATTTCCGGCAACCTGGGTCGACATGCAAAGCAGTCGAGAGTAACCAGCTTGCAACGCACCGACCGTGCAACAGGCAAGAAGTGGATTAGTGAAACCCGAGACGAGTGTCTACGGGACCACAGTTGATAAACAATACACCAACAGTGTACCAACCGACAAAAGAACTACAACGTAGTGCCCAAACAAGAGACAAGTCTCAGTAACCACGACAAGTGCGTGGAACGGGCTATAAGGAGGATACAATACTAAGACAAAGGGGTCTCCCAGAAGGGGAAACACCCTAGTTGATGATCGTCATGTGAAAACAGTGAGAAGTCACCTAGAAGAGTTATTATCAAGGCAGTAAGATCAGTGAGGGCCAACAAGGCCACTGTTGACAGTATGGGTAAAGACAATACCATAACCAGTATGTGTTAAACCGATAGCCAGTTAGCATGGCGCACTTGCCATAGCAAGTGCTACTATAACAGGGCTGTTCGGGAAATTTATAACCACTACAAGTACTTAGTAAAGTACCACGAAGTTAGTGTGATCATAGTGACCATGGGAGGGCTTAACAGCCTGACCTTTGTAATTGGAAGTACACCAGCCGGCAAGAAGCTAGACTTGGTTAAGGTAAGAAGATGTTGTGAAACCATGAAAATTTTTCTTTAAACCCAGATTTATACAAACCCTTTTCTTTTCAACCAAATTTTCTTTCAAACCAACACTTCTTTCCAACCTTCTTTTAAACCAAACCAGTAAAACCA
Source organism: Limonium bicolor (assembly GCA_023374045.1). Taxonomy (NCBI): domain Eukaryota; kingdom Viridiplantae; phylum Streptophyta; class Magnoliopsida; order Caryophyllales; family Plumbaginaceae; genus Limonium; species Limonium bicolor. The sequence goes on from CM041776.1 coordinate 37,352,212, forward strand.
AGGACAGTGGACAAGGATACAACAATGGATAAACTTTCCCTCGATTAAGTTCGGGAAGCAAGGAATGAATATTGTCACGGGACAATATAAGGGAGTTGACAACAGAATGCTTCACCTAGGCGTGTGACGGACACTACGAGTGTACCAACTGAATTGTGGGACGACCGCACTCCGATAGGAGCTTGTGGGCCTGACAGACCTACTTATGGGTTAGTTGGGCAAGTAGCAATGTATCAGTATGATACCCCACATATGTATACGAGTAGAGTCCGAAACACGGGAAGTAGTCGACTCCGTTCTACGGTCAGCAGTATAAATCAAACAAGAGCTAAGGATTACAAGGAATAGTTGAAGTTAAGGAACTCAGTTAAATTAACGAGACTAAAGGAATTAGTGAATTCCTTTCAAGGAAATGTTTAAGAGTTAGGAAGTGCGAAGGGCACAAACTGTTGTGTAAAGACACTGTATATGTCTTAAGGATCCTCAGGGATAAACATGATAGCTGGAACGGTGACCCAGCCTGTACATGGCAAGCAAATGCCTAATGTGGACACATTAATGTGCAATGATCGGGATGAAACTCCCAGAATGAGTACCTACACTACCAGGAAATGTTGATCTTCACAAAAGGAGATAATAAGCCATTTAAGAACGCAAACGGCGTGGCTAAGGGAATGTACCAATAAGTGTGAAACAAATGTAAAGCATAACGTAGCAACACCCAGGAGCAATCCTTGAGGGGTGTTCGCATCAACAATTGTTGAACGAAATGCATGACAGAAACACAAGGGTTGAAACTAACACCCAGTTTAGACATAAGTTGTCAGGAGACGGACTGACAAACCTAAGGGGAATCCCATGAAAGGAACGTGATGCAACGACTTGTCATGGAGCCCAATATAATATCCAAACCATGTAATACTGTACAGAGAAGTACATGTGTGTGGACAGCCTACAATGAGCCCAGCTCAAGGCAAATAAGGCTTATAAGCCATAAGCAATATATGTTATATAAATTCGATTGATGGTATAAGTGAATAGAGTGGTAAACAAACCACTGCATTAAGAGTGGGGACACCTCTCGATATTCTGAAACCGCAGGAGCGGTAGTTATGTGGACCAAGTTCAAGAAATATGTTAAGGATGGACGATGTTATTATTGAAAGAGAGTAGTCAGCTTAGTAGTATGTGTGTATAAGGTGAAACATCGAGCTGAATAATGCCGGCTTGTGACTCGAATTATCGATGCTCAAGGAGCATTCGGTAGTCATCCAGATGAATGATGAACCATAATATAAGTATGGGTGTGGAAGTTAATGTGACAGTAAATACCATGCAAGTTAGTGTTATGTTATACAATAAGTACGGTGCGCAGTAAGCGACCGTTGTATAGATTGTTTAAACGATAATGTAGCAGATAAGACCCAGCTATGAGTTAAACTCAGTGGAGATGCAAGGTAAGTGATGTTAAATAAACTGGGCAATAAGCCAGTAGTAGGTACTATGTGATGAGGAACTCAGTGTGAATTCCATGGCGAATCGCATAAGAGATTTACTGTCAAGAGTTTTACAACCTCTGCACTCTGTATGACTGAGTGTTTTGGTATTGCACTTGTGCAGTAATGTCGAATGAGATAGCTAGGAATTGGAAAATGTTATTGTGAGCAATAATGTATAATGGCCGATGCATAGGAATGCAAGGCCGCACCAATAAAAAAGTACTTGTACAAACCAAATGTGGAGACATGATTAACAGTAAGTGACTACCAGTAGCACTAACTGTCAATATCGGTATGGAATATACCCCAAATGTTTGAAAATAGCTGAGAGAGCATACCACACTAGTAGTAGCTCAATCTCAACCGACAATTAGCCGGAAGGAACAAGTCAATCATTGTGGAATACATAGCTGTATACACAGTAAATCGTTATGGAAGTAGATAGAAGTTATAACTCACCGAATTCGCTAACGGTAAGAGATACCACGCGTCGGTTGAGAAACCATTGTTACCAGATGAAGGTCACAATTGGGGATGTGTAATACAGAAAGAATAACAAATGGGGCAATTAAGCTCTACAGTTATTAGAGTTTCGCAGCAGAAACTAGCGAGCCAGTGATCAAGTGTTGAATGTACATGGTGAACTGAGTGAATGCTAATTATTAACCCTAGAGCCTAACAGGCCAGAATCGAAACCAACTAAGAGTTTAAACAAACTCCAATGAGAATTCTTGGTTTAGGAACTAAACCGCCAATATGGTTAAGATCCTCTAATAACAGAATCCATTGTGTAATAGACCCGCGTGGAAGTTAAAACCTTCACGACGGCAGAACATTAAGCCAATGTTTAGTGATTGATTACGTGGGCGTAATCCCTTTTAAGTGGGGTAGAGCGCAAAACCACTTAGTGTATATTACCGTACAAGAGTACGTGGTGTATGTGACTTATATTGTGCATAGCACAAATTATTGTTTTGGTGATTGGGTGTTGTGTGTTATGTAAACATACACATCCATTTATGGTTTTAATTGTGGTAATTGCGCACAGAAGATGCGAATACCATTGTGATAAGTGGGGTATTTGTAAACAGTTGTGTGTGATAGTACAAGTGTGGGAGTAGAGAAACTCCCGGGGGAAAAAAAGCCCCGACAGTGTATAAATGTAAAACCAGGTGTTGTATTTTGATAAATATATGTGTATATATATACTATATAGTGATGCATGAAAGGGTATGAAACCGACATAGAACCTAGTGAGAATAAGATTCCATAGGCAACAGGATTAAAGTGTATGGGAATAACTGATAGACGAAGTTCTATCTTTGGAGATGTATGATCATGATTAGAATGATTTAAAAGATAGAAAGTTGGAAATGAGTGATTTACTTGATGCTTGAAAATGAAGTGGGAGGTGGAACTTGATTTGCCATGCGATCAAGGGAAGCCGAACACAAATTGGGGTGGAAGGATAGTTCAACACTGATGCTGATCACGTCAGGGTTGGATGACTCTTGAAACTCCCTATAATGTGGTCACAAATAACCACGCTAATAAAGAAGCAAAGAGCTTAGTTGGACTTGGAGTTGTTGTGTGTTTTCAAAAGGATTTTCAGTTGGTATATTTATAAACGTGATAGATACTTTACATAATAAAGTTCTCTTACTTAACCTCACAACAAAAAATTTTAAATTTAGTGATTGTTTTGATCTCCCAAGGCACGGGACGGAAGGTGTCCATCGCGACCGGGTTCTACGGGATCATAGTGTATATCAAGGATATTTTTGATTGCTATACATGCTCTGACATGGTTGTGTGGTATGTTGTATGAATGTTGTTTTGACTTGGAATTCCTAAAGTGTATACTATCAAGGCCTATGAGTCTAAATGTGTGGTGTTTACATAGATGTAACACCCCTACTACCGCACATAACTATACTTGGAATCGCAGCGGAAAAATAAACAACTAAACGGTAACTAAACGATTGGTGCTACAATGCCGTCACCACCCACGTGGCTAACAAGGCTGAATAAATACAATCGTACCGGGTCGATGATCAGACTCCCGAGCATAGAACTAACAACCATATATATAACAATATAATACCGAGTATTTACAAATCCTTCACTGTTCAATTCACTGCAAACCGTCACCAACAAGTATATAATACGCCACGGGTGCACAGGCGCAACCCGGGCTAACATCCAAAATACTTCAAAGTAAACTACTCTCTAGGACCTAGAGCCACTCTGCCTCTTCGATCCTCATCCTGCAATAAAATATGGAGCCCCCGAGGGGGTCAGCACCTTTGCTGGTATGGCTAACGCGCAGCCCATCGACTACCGGGATACGCGCAACCAATTGTCAGGATGACATGATATTTATTTTTAAACAACACAACACATACATACTTAACATAACAAGGGTATTGTACACATCATAAACACATCACAAACATACAAATCCTTTTAGGAAGAGAACCACACAGTTAGTCCCCATTGAGAGCTTCGAGAATGTTGCCCGCTCATACTTAGCTCGTTACATAACTCGTTACCGTCCGGTTAGATTGAACGGTTAACTTAACACAAGGTGGCCCCGGATATAGTGATCCAAGCACACCGAAACAAAACATATAGTATGCCCCTGTGGCCCGACGTGAGTCAGTAAATAGCCTTGGTTAAGCTAAAGGAAGGTTAGAAACCAAATTGGAAACTTAACCATAACATACAGAGAGAATCGAACCGGTTATGACATCGACTCCCATACTCACACGCGTGGCCGGAACAGACCGGACTCCTCACTTCCCCGTTAGCCCATGTTAGTAGTTCAACATTGAGCACAACAACAATTCACAATAATAGGTCAAGTCTTGTTAGACCTCACATGGGAAGAGTGAGTCATAATTGACAACATCATAAATTTAACAACTGTAACTCTTTACATGGTTTAATCTTACAAAGTCATAAACACACAGAAAACAAACAACACACAAGCCGGTGTAAACCGGTAGGCAACAGACTGCAAGAAAACCATACCTTGGTCCTTGCCTCGACGGATTTCCACCTTGAGAGAATCCTAAACACATTAGTAATGTCGGTTAATTATTTATTTAACTTCAAACTTACTAAGTATTTAACATGATTGTATGACATGTTTAATGCCTATCTTACCCTAGGTTACCTTCATTATACACCCTAGGGTTAACTACATAAGTCACATTCTTTTCTGTTTTTTTTTTTTTTTTTTACATGTTTTGGTCCGACCGACCCACCGTCCGACCCACAACTGGGTCGGACCCTCCCAGTGGTCTTCGGGTCTGAAAAACTTTACCTTGACCGACCCATGTCCGACCCACCTTCTGGGTCGGTCCATGTGCGAACATTTTCCTAACATTTTACAGAGGCTCGACCGACCCATGTCCGACCCACCCTTTTGGGTCGGACCGTCACCGAACATTTTCCTAACATTTTACAGAGGCTCGACCGACCCAAAAACTGGGTCGGCCCCTGGGTCGGTCGCCTTCTAAACTTACCCAAACTTTCCAATTCTTCACCAAACTTCTCCTAAGGCCTCTTAATGCTTCCTAACAACATTTGGTAACCTTACATCCACATACAACATCCATGAAACTCATTTTCTAACTCCTTAAAACATTTACTCATTTCCTTGTAAAAATTCCTTAACACTTATGTTATTTTATACTAGGTTCCTAGATGGTGTTTCTCACCTATGGTAACTACTATCCCAAAATGCTTTCTCCTTGTTTTAACATCATCTCCCAAGCATCATCTCTCACAACTATCTCCTTATAACATTACTTCAAATCCTTTTTCAAGTTCATACATTCTCCTTAGTTTACCAAAGTTTACCTAAGTCTTTACCTAAGTCCAAAATGACTTTGGTACATACTAAAATCTCAAGATCATGCCTAAGTCCCTATTACACTCTAGAGTAATTCCTAGTTCATCATAATTCCTTTAAAACATCTTGAACTCCTTATTCATTTCCTACACTTTCTAACTCACCAAACCTTATGTAAACACTTAAAACTTCTTGCTTCTTACCTAAATTTTGACATGGGTTCCCCTAGAACATTTCTAAGTCTAAACACTTTACCTTCTCCTTTAAACACACAAGATCATCTAAAATCATCAAGAACACTCTCATACATAATTTCACCAAATTTACACTACATCACAATATAGTGCATAACTTAAATTGCATGGCACTTAGGCCCTTAAAATGCATGGCTCTTAGGCCCTTAAAGTGCTTAAATCATAAACACTGAATTTCCACAATATATATGCCTTTAACCTGCAAATACACTCAACATACAAATGCCCTTTACTAGTCTCTTAAGAACACTTCACTAAGTCATTCCCCATTGGCTCTTTAGATAGTTTTAATAAGCATTTTAAGCTCATTTCCCCTAAGGCATTAAAATAGCATTAGGTTAGTAGATTTACCTCTTTGCAAAATCACTTCTTTCTTGTTTCCTTTAGAAACCAATAGAGTACTTGATTCCTTGGCAAGTTCTAAACAATGTACAAACTTTAAATGAGTATTTAAGCTATAGGCTTCATCTCATTGTAAACCCTAATTTGACATTGTTTCAAAAACATTAATGTAGTTGTTTTACCTTGTTCTTTGAAGAGAGTTTGGATATACAACAAGAGAGGACTCCACCTAGTCCATGAAGAGTTGAAATGAAGCTAGAACAAAGTCACACAATGAGCTATATCAATGTGTATTTCGGACATGACAAAACAAGGAGGAAAGGAAGTTTTTATTTGAGATTCCTTACCTAGAACCCAAGGAGAGTAATAATATGTCAAAATATAAGCTCAAGCTCCTTCAATGGTGGAACACCTTGGCACCGAAATGGAGCTCTTGGAGTTTTGAGAAGATAGGAATGAAGAGCTTGATGAGAGGAAGAGATTGGTGGTATTTGTTTTTGATTTGGACAAGTGAGCTAGATTTAGCAAGTGGTCAAAGCTTGTGTTTCAATGGTGGTGGTGGTTTATCGTGAGAGAACGAAGAAGAAGGGAGAAGATGAGTGGGAAACCGTGTGAGCAAGGAAGGGAAATGAGAGAATGAAGATAGAATTTGCTTTAAGAGATATTTATGTGTTAAAAGGTAAAAAGTAGTTTATTTACTTATCTTATCTTACTTAATACATTAATAAGAGAGTGGTGAGTCACCAAGCCTTAGAAAACCGGCCCCCTAAGTATAGTGAGGGTAATATAGTCTTTGTTTGTCAATTTAATTACTTAATACAACATATGTTACAAATTAGCTTATAAAAAGTACTATTCACCTATACAAGGCACATAGAAGTGAAATTTTTGATTTCCCACTAATATAGCCACCCAAATGTGATACTATATAGTACACATGTATATTTAAGAGTAATGATGGTCATTTAGCCATTCAAAACTCATTTACAAGACAATTTTTCAAAAACGTGCTTTAAGACTTCTTAAAGCACATTTTGTGTTTTAACTTGTTTCCAAGCTTGGTTTTCTTTGGTAATTGGTTTAATATGTTCATTAGTATATAAATGAAGTCTTGGTAAGCTCATTAGGTCTTACTCAAGTTTATCCCAAGCTTAGAGCACATTTTAGCTCTTATTGACTTTAAAGCACATTTGTGTTTCCTTTTTGTTTAAATTTGTTTAGTAGGGTTTCTAAGACTCTTTTTAGTCTTGTTACACCCTATTTAGGTGTTTAAACAACATAACTAGGTTTGGGGTATTTCAATAGACCTATGTGTCTAAAGACTGTTATGTTACCGGGACCTATGTGTCCAAATGTTGTTATGTTACCCAAGACCAGTGAGTCAAGGGGGTTGTTATGTATGTGTAAGTGTTGTTAAGATACCCGGACCATAGAGTCCGAGGTTATCATGTGGATATGTTATGTTATGTGTGGATGTGAATGTGTTGCCCGGACCATTAAGTCCGAGGTTGTGATGTAAAGTGTGTTGGTTATGGAAGTTTATTTCCAAGTGATTCATGTGTTCTAATCTAATGGTGTGTGGAAAGTGTGAACTTCGAGGACGAAGTTCTTTTAAGGGGGGTAGATTGAAATACCCCAAACCTTGATATGTGGTTTAAATATCAAACTATGTTATATAAAGGCTAAAAGTGCCTTAGAAACATCAGTGGACAATTTAAAATATAGTAAAGTGCAATAAAGCACTAAGACACAGTATGAGCAAAAACATGCTCTAAGCTATGAGTGAACTTGGTTAGGACCCAAAGAGCCTACCAAGACTTAATAACATTTAATTATGATTTTATAGGGCTAATTAAGTCCTTAGCAAACCTTGGTAGACAATGAAACCAAACAAAACACAAATAAATACCTTAAAGTCAATATGAGCAAAAATGTGCTCTAAGCTTGGGATAAATGTGTATAAGACCTAATGGTCATACCTATACCTTATTTATATGTTAATGAACATATTAAATCAATTACTAAAGAAAACCAAGCTTGAAAACAAGTTGAAACACAAAATGTGCTTTAAGGAGTCTTAAAGCACGTTTTTGAAAAATTGTCTTGTAAATGAGTTTTGAGTGGCTAGATGTCCATCATTACTCTTAAATATACATGTGTACTATATAGTATCACATTTGGAAGTCTATATCAATGGGAAATCAAAAATTTCACTTCTAAGTGCCTTGTTTAGGTGAATAGTGACTTTTATAAGCTAGTTTATAACATATGTTGTATTAAGTAATTAAATTGACAAATAAAGACTATACTACCCTCATGCCACTATTTGGGGCCGGTTTTTAAGGTTGGTGACACACCACCTTGTTAGCTTGTTAAGAAAATAAACAAAACTACTTAAGTACCCTTTTTACTTTACAAAGTATAAATATCTTCAAAAAGCAAATTCTATCTCATTCTCTCATTCTTTCCTTGTTCACACGGTTTCCCACCTCTCTTCTTCCTTCTTCTTGCTGTTCTCTCACGGTAATACCACTACTACCATGGAAACTCCATCTTTGACCACTTGTTAAATCTTGCTCACTTGTCCAAATCAAAAACAAACACCACCATTCTCTTCCTCTCATCAAGCTCTTCATTCCTATCTTCTCAAAATTTCAAGATCACCATTTCGGTGCCATGGAGTTCCACCATTGATGGAGCTTGAGCTTGTCTTTCCACATATTATTGATCTCCTTTGCTCCTAGGTAAGGAATCTCAAAGAAAAATCAAGTTTCCTCCATGTTTTGTGTGTGACCGAAAATATTCATTGATGGAGCTCCTTGTGTTGCTTTGTTCTAGCTCCATTTGAATCTTTCAAGGACTAGGTGGAGTCCTCTCTTCATAGATATTCAAATTCCCTTCAAAGATCAAGGTAAAACAACTACATTAATGTTTTTGAAATAATGTAAACCTAGGGTTTACAATGAGATGGAGCTTAAAGCTTGAATACTCATTATGTTGTTTGTATAATGTTTAATAGTTGAAAAGGAACCAAATGCCTTACCGGTTTTGTAAGGAAACAAGAAAGAAGTTTGTGAGGAAAAGAGGTAAATATGCTATCTTAATGAGATTTAATGCCTTAGGAGAAATAAGCTTATAATGCTTGTTAAAACTACCTAAAGAGCAAATGGTGAATGACCTAGTAAAGTGTTCTCAAGGAGACTAGTAAAAGAACATATGTAATGGTGTATGTATTTGCAGGTTAAAGGCATTATTTATGTGGGAAATTCAGTGTTTAAGGTTATGCAATTTAAGGGCCTAAGAGCCATGTTGTTTAAGGGCCTAAGTGCCAAGCAATTTAAGCTTATGCACTATATTGTGATGTAGTGCTAAATGTGTGAAGTTTGTGTATAAAAAGTGTTTGGATGTGAGTATATACAAGAGAAGCTATGGCCAAATTTGGAAAAAAATGTGTGAGAAGTTCTAAGTGTTTTAAATGGTCTTGGTGATCTAGGAAGTGTTAAAGGTGAATAAATGTTTACTTGAGAAGAAAACAAGTGTTAAGGTGATTTAGAGTGATGCAAGGATTTAGGGGTTATCTTGGAAGTTCTAGGAATTCAATGTGTGTTTTGAGAGTGTATTGAAAAGTCTTGAAGAAGTTTGTTTAGGGTTTGGGTGATGTTGATGAATAAGGAGAATGATGTTTAAGTGAGGTTTTGAGAAAAGAATTCAAGGAGTTGTAAAAAGGAGATTTAGTTAGTAAAAAAGGAGTTGAGAGATGATGTTAAGGTGTAGAGGAAACACCTTGGTGTAGTAGTCATTATTGGTGAACTACCACTTAGAAAAATTAAGGAGGAAGTGTAAGCTTGGGAAAGGAATTGTAAGAATGACATAAGGAGTTTTGATATGTAGGAAAGGATGTTTGAATGATGATGTTGTGTGGAAGAAATGTCTTGGTATAATGGTAAGAATTGGCATGAATCATCACTAAGGGACTTAAGGAGTATAAACTATAAGTGTTGGAGGCTTTGGAGGAATTTGGCTAAGTGTTTAAAGGTGTAGAAGTTGAGCATTTTGCCGTGTCCGAACTTCCGTCCGGACATGGAAGTTCGGACAGGCTCTGTTGGGTAAAGGATTTTCTCATTCTCGAACTGTGTCCGAACTTGGGAAGTCCGGACACAAGTTCGGACGTGACTGTTTCTATCTGGGATTTACTCTCGAACTGTGTCCGAACTTGGGAAGTCCGGACACATGTTCGGACATGTGTATAGTTTTCAGTATTAGGTCGCGGCTTGCGTCCGAACTTGGAAGTTCGGACACAAGTTCGGACAGGCCACTGTATGGACCAAAATTGTTGTTTTAAGGTATAGAAATGATGTGTAATGATGGGGATTGATAGGTAATGATGTTATAAGGTTGTTAAGGACATGATAGGTGAGTTTTAAAGGTAATTAAGTGGGTGAAAAGTAGTATCAAAATGTAAAAGTAAAACAAATTGAAATGTAAAGTTATGTAACTAAGTTAACGGGAAAGTTAAGCATTAGACATTAAATAATCAAGCAAACCCCGATGTTAATAAAAACACATGTGATGTTAACAGTTGTTCGAGAATCGCTCGAGGAACATAGGTGGACGTGGTAAAGTGGACTCCGGTGACAGGTATGGTTTTCTTGCAACCTGTGTCCTACCGGATTACACCGGCTTGTATGCCAATGTGTTTTTCTGTATGTTTGCCACGTTGTAAGATAAAACATGTAATGAGTTTACAGTAAGTCATATATGTGGCGTGTTCAACTCCGATACCATTTAACCTCGGAAGTGTTAACCTTAGTTATCTGAGTCTAGGATCACATGAGAGTTCGGTATTTGGAGTAAACGACCCGAACCATGGGACGTTCTAACCACGGCTATGCGTGTGTTAATTGTGTAATATGTGTTTGTGAATGTGGGGATTTCCCTTGAGTGTTTAACCCAGTTGAAATTCTGTATGGTGTGTAGTTATGATAGACTCCATAGTGGGGTTCTAACTAATATCTAAAGTAAGTATGTACTAACAGTAGTGAGGAATCCGGTTTGGCCGGTCGCGCGTTGTTTGGGAGAGGGTATCCTTCCTAGCCTTACCCTTCTCTTGTTATGGTTGTTTCCCTCACGGGTTATGATCTCCCATTAGCTTACTCCAAAGCTTAGCTATTCTGACTTATGATCGGTTTAGGGGGAACATGTGTTTGTGTGGTGTGTTCGGGCCTCCAAACCCGAACCGCCTTAACTTAAGTTACTCGTCCAACTATTAGGACGGTAATGAGTGTTGTTGTTATTGTGTAATGAGCTTATCATGAGACTGGCAACATTCTCTAGGCTCACCAGTGTATAAACAATGTTTGGGTCGGTTCCTAAGCGAATCATTCCCGTTATGTTATGTGTTTTGTTGTGATGCAATATCCATTGCGGTATTATGTTGTGTACGTGGAAACGTGCAAAGTGTTGTTAGGTGTTGTATGTAGTGTATGTTATATGTTGTATAATGTGGAGTGTGTGGATCATGGATATGATTCCCAGTTTGTGATAAGAGGCGTTTAAGGATAACCCGATTTAAGGGTATGTGTCGTCTATTAAGGAAGTAGCTCCATTAGAGAAGGAACACTCTAGGGATGATGAATACCATGAGTGACTTATTAAGTAAGGATATATTATCCGTTTGTTGAGCCTGTTGAGGCGATTGTTATGTGATGTGTGTTCACTGTTACATGCATGATTTAAATATAATCAACCGCATGTTAAGACGACAATTAGTTGTGCGTGGCCCGGTAGCATGTGGGCTGCGGGATTACCATACCAGCAAAGGTGCTGAGCCCCTTGGGGGCCACCCTTTCTCTTCTTTTCCTATTTCAGGTACAGAGAGCTGGAAGCCGTCCGAGAGTAAGACGGGGTAGACATTGTACATGGGTAATCATTTAAGTGTATGTATACAGTAGGTGTAGTAAGACCGAAATTGTTATCGGCATTAGTTATAAATACTCGGTATAGTTGGAAGGTGTATGTTGTTGTTGTGATTAATGGAAAGGGGAAGTAATGTGTAGTCGCTCGGGAATTTAGCCCATCAGACCGGTACAATGTGTATGTATTAGCCTTGTTAGCCACGTGGGTGGCTAACGGCGTGTAACACCAACGAGATAAGTAATGTGATGAGGTTGTTTTTCCGCTGCAGTTTATTGTAAGTGTGTTATTGTTGGATGGGGTGTTACACGCAGACTTGTGTCTCGGGTTCTATTATTACTCCCATTTTTCCATTTCGTCGCACGGTTAGTGCTTCCTTCCTGTTGCTGGTTGACTAGCTAGGTCTCACGACTTCCAAGCACGTCGCCCCATAATGTTGTAAGTTGCAACCTCCTCGTGGTTGGAGTGCTCGTTCAACCGCTGTTGAGTGCGGGTATTGTTGTTTAGCCGGGATCTATCTCCGGGTCTTCCACTCCTTGGAATTTACCATATATCGGTTCTTGTTACTGTGTGATTGCTTCATAACTGCCAGATCGGGTTTTCCCGAGTATGAGAGGGCTTTTCCTCTCTCTGGCGTCCTTTCCCAAGTTATACAATAGGGATGCGGTGGGCGGGACTGGTATTGTAGGTATCCGGTACTCACCGGGAGTTTCTATCTAGCATATCTCTAATGCTAACACTCAACCCTTAGCCCTAAGCTTCTAATTCCTAACTCGGTATTCCTAAACTCGGTATTTCCAGTCATCAGAGCGATACTTCGCGCTGATACCACTTTTTGTAACACCCCTACCATTGATACAGTGCTTACCGTCCAATCTCCTTACGCATCAGATACACGCAGCGGATACATACTTACATACAGTGGGTGATACAATGCCGTTAGTCACCCACGTGACTAACAAGGCTACTACTTCTACATACAGCATCGGTCTGATGGACCGGAATCCCGAGTGTTACATATCTACCATACATACTCTGTATACCAATAAATGCTACAATCTTCCATTCGATACAATACTTCAAGTACAATACAATATAATCCACATACCGAGTTTACTAAGATCTTTATACAAGTATAATACCTCTTCCAAGTTCATACGTACTCACTAAGAGGCTACTTACTACCCGTTCCTCACAAACTACTTGCTTCTGAATACAAGGGTGTGCCTCCGGTCTCTTACCTTGACCATATTCGCTTCGGGTACCTGCACACTAAAAACGTTCCCCCTAGGGGGTCAGCTTTCGCTGCGCATGATAACCGCATACCCCGCGTACTAGTGAGGGTACGCCGACCACTTGGTCGAATACATGCAGTTCATTTTCATACAAACATACATGCATACATGCTCTTACACACAATACAATAATACTTACGCAGGCATACATACATACACTTCATTACATACAAGGAATACAATATAACCATCCAATACATACTTACCTTCTTCCGAATACACATACTCATTACATACACAAAGTACAGTTCTTGTTAGCTTCATTGGCCACCCGGGTTAATGGGTGGAGATTACTCTTTTACTCGTTACTTACATACATACATACATACTCATACTCATACTCATACTCATACATACTTACTTACTCTTACTCTTACTCATGTTAAGTCGTCGGGACCTCCGGCCCTGGGGACTACTCCGTCCCACCTCCGGGATTTACTTGACTCACCAATCCGGGATGCTACCCATTTAAGGGATTTGGGCCGCGGACCAGTTTAAGAGTCAGGAATCGGATCCAACCTTGTGTCTCCTCATCCTCACGCGTGGCCGAAGCTATATCGGACTTCTTCTCATTCCAGTTTACTCACTTAAGTTAGGAGTTAGGTAGTTAGGAATTAGCAGAAGTCATTCATGCAAGCCACATACACAATTACAATGCTCAATACTCATTTATACAAAATACAATACAATACTTAAGTACAATACAAGATTCGAATACAAGTCATCATTCATATATTTCATGAATTATACAAACTATTGTTCAAGACAAATATCAAGAACAATGTAAACAAGCACGAGTAAGTGCAATATAGTCCGATTCATGCATTTATCTTATTTAGGTGATCAAATAAGCACACAAATCGGGGTAACCAGATTAGGATACAGGGCATGAAGAAATCATACCTTTCACCGTTGTACTTGTATCCCAACATTCCTCCGGTGTTCACAAATCAAGTTCCTATGATATACATATAATTGAATGATTACTCTAACTATCATGAACTTAATTCGATTACTCTTACATTTCCTAATTCATACTTACTAAGTCTTTGCATTCTTTATACGTATATTTCATTTACTTTCTTTTCATTACTTATCCATGGTTTACTTACATAGATATATACATATGTATAGGTGGGTATACATATATATATACATATACAAGTTATAATCCTATAGTTTTTTTCTTTCTTTTTTTTGTAAGTTATGGGTCGTCCGACCCAGCGTCCGACCCAAGCCCTGGGTCGGACCATTCCAGTAGATTACCGTTCTCTGAAATTCTCCCCGTCTGACCCAGCACTATTCCGTCCGACCCATACCCTCTGGGTCGGACCGTTCCAGAAGGTTTCGGTCCCGTGTCTAAGCTCCGTCCGACCCACTGTCCGACCCAGACTCTGGGTCGGACGAAGTCAGAAACTCCGCCCTCGAAATTTTTTTGCCTGTCCGACCCACGTCTGATCCACGGCCCTGGGTCGGACCATTTGATAAGTGCAAAACATATAGACTTATTAAGGTTTAATCACCTTATTAATTGCATCATTTTTAGTAATGTTTCTCACTTATCTTGGGTTTTTCCTATATTTATGTTGTTATATTAACTGATGTATTATATGTGTTAAAATGTAGGAAAAATGACAAACTAACACATAAGGATTAAAGGAACACGTGCATGTAACATTTGATAACCGCCTCTGTACCGCATGCAAGCAGGCGGACGACACAAACAAGAGGCGACCGCCTCATTTTAGGCGGACAGCTCTAAGGAGGAAACCGCCTGTTAACACGCGGACAAGAGAAGGAAATAGAGACAGAGGAGACCGCCTCATACGAGGCGGACAACACAGAAAGGGTGACCGCCCCTTATTGGGCGGACGTGACAGAGAGTACCGCTTGATAAACAGGCGGACAAGATAGAGGAGACCGCCACTTATCTAGCGGACATGTTTAAATACGGGTTATCTTCGCCGACTCGCTCTGCAACTTGGGACGGCGCCTACCTTAAATTACTGATGCGTTGTTCCTGTCCCCTGCAATCAGTGAAGCTGCAATCAACGAGCTCAATCAGTGAGCTAATGAGCTGCTGCTCTGTTCTTCTTCTTCTATAAATACGAGCTTCATTCCTCCTTACTCGGTGTCCTTCCAGAGGTTCTGTCCGTGGTTCCTCTGGAGTTCCAATTCACACCATCATTCCATCTTCGTACCACTACACTTTCACTCACTCGTTCATCTTCATCTCTAATCTCCCGCTTCTCCATTTGTTTTCTTTTCATCTCATTAATTTCACCTCTAGTCTCACGTATTTAAATAGAAGACCAAACTATTTAATATGTTAGGCTAGAGTTCGTATACTCTGGGAATAATTATTATGTAACTGTATTAATTATGCAATATGTTTTACTGGTTTTAATTTTAATAAAGTTTGTTACGCTTAAAGGTTTTCTTTCATCTTTTTAATAAATGTCATGAGTTTATTAAATTGCTTGCTAGTCTATTTTGATCAGACCGGTGATAAATAGACAGGTTAATTAAGTTGTAAAACTGGAGAAAGCTTTATTATGATTTAATGAGTTAGTATTTTCAAGTTGCAAGAATAAAATCCTCATACTCCTCTGCCGTCCACCAGTGGGTGCTTGATCGCACAACTGGAACGAGTCTTATGAGTCTATGACTTAGACCTTAAGATAAAAATAGGATCTTGCCAAACAATTATAATTAAACCAGTAGACCTAGCATGAGAGAGCAGTTATTATATTAACATGAACCAGAGTCCCGTTAGGTTTATTTGCTTACTTAGTTAATTTTATTTACTGTTTTTATTTATTTATAACAAGTCAATTAATCCCCCTTTTTGTGACACGCTTAGGTACTATAATATGTATATTAGTCCCGTGGTTCGATATCCGGTCGCTTACATTTTCACTATACTACTGCGACCGGGATTTTTTTGCAGCCCGACGTTTATTTTGAGTTTTTAATTTCTTTTCTTTTAATTTTACACCAGTTTAACCACTCACGATATAACGTCTGCAAAATGGCGTCGTTGCCGGGGACTAGATTTATTCTAGTTCCTAAGCCCCGGATTATTCACCTGTTTAATTATAATATTTTGTTCTTTTTAATCTGTTAATATTATGTCCATAATATCTTGTTTATTGTTAATATTAATTATTTGCTATATTTTGTTAATATTAATTATCTAATAATCTGTTAATATTAATTGGACATTTGGACAATTGGACACCTGACTTTGGCCATCTAACTTCTAACTCTTATATTATTGTCATTTAATTTCCATTGTCTCTAATATTTAATTTCCATTGTCCTTAACATTTAATTTCCATTGTCCCTAACATTTAATTTCCTGTGTATACTAACTACTAACTTATAATTTCTGTCATTTAATTTCCTGTCATTTCTTTCCATTGTCTCTAACTACTAACGTTAATTATTCTGTCAACTAATTAAATTAACTTCTAATTTTATGTCATTATTATTACTAACCTATACTTTATATTTCTGTCTGTTACGAATGAAAGCGAAAAAAAAAATCGAACAAGGTCTTGTCCGCCAGATATCATGCGGACACCACACAAGGCCTTGTCCGCCACTTACCACGCGGACTCCACACACGAGACCGCCTCGCGGACGTCTCCACTCTTGTCCGCCACTTAACTAGCGGACGGCACACAGCTTACCGTCTGATAACTAGCGGACGAACTTCGCAAATAATAAAAAAAAAAGAGCTTCAAACGATGCGTTTCTTCACATCTGTTCTTCCCCAAATTACAGAGCTCGAGCCCGATAGAGAAGACGAACACAGCCCGCGCGACTCCCCTCCTCTTCAGATCGACATTTCTTCTTCAATTCTTCACCAAATCATACAAGGTTAGTACCGAAATCTTCGTTTTTGAATTCTTTACATTTCTATAGCTTCAAATCTGTAAATGATGAACTACATTAGGAGAAATTAAGGACTGAAGTTTCGAATCCCTAATTCCTTAAATTCGAAAATTTCGAATTCTAATTGCTAGATTTGTCTCGAATTTGTCCTCTATTAATCATAATCTACATACAAAAGGTTAAATCTTCACTTATTACACTTAGTTTGGGTGTTTTTGTTGAATTCGAAAATTGAAGAATGATAGTTACGAAAATCCATTGTTAAAACTAGCATTTTTCAGTTTTATTTAGCCTTGATTATTAAACGAGTATAGATTATGATTATAGGTTATTATTTATAGATTTGATTGGTGACGGTACTAAATACCTTGAAATCTGACTGAATTTTTTGTGGAGAAATGAAGAATTTTAGGGGAGACTCTGTCGAATTTTCGACAGAATTTATGTTGTATAATTATTCTGTTTTATTTCATATTATTTGTTCTTCTTGTTTTCTATTTTTGTTAATATTACTAAAATGTTTATGTCAAATATTAATGCTTTGTTAATAATATTAATTTTTATGTTGTTTTAATATTAATATTTATGTTGCTATTAATATTAGTTTTTATGTTGCTTTTGTTTATTAATATTTGTTAACTCTTAATGTTTTTATTTTATGTAGTACTTTATTATGTTGTGTACTAACATTTTGTAGACTTATACTGTTTAAACCTTATCAAACTTCTGGAAGGTAACAGTTCGGGTTTGCTTCATGTTTTTATTTTATGTAGTATTGTATTATTTTTGCTTAAAGTTATTTATGCCTAATTATTTATGTTTATCATATTTTTATTTTCTTTTTGGTGCCACTTGAGTTCTGCTGGCTATATATGATTTTCTTTTCAGAATAAATATTCGAACATATAGCTGAACTCGCCTATGGGAGCAACCTCAGTTGCTCTAGGAAATTCGATACCTTTGGTTGAACACTTGCGCGAACTTAAGTGTGAGGAACATCTCACCCCTACCAAAGCTCTAAGTGTGAGGAAGGATACCTTCCTCAATCTACGATACAAGGGGAGTTTCAGTTCTTCCTTTATTTTATTAATGTTCAACCTGTATTTATTTAATCCTTTATGAGTCTGTCATAATTTGAAAGGTCATTAACTTGATTTTAATT
Organism: Limonium bicolor; assembly: GCA_023374045.1. Taxonomy (NCBI): domain Eukaryota; kingdom Viridiplantae; phylum Streptophyta; class Magnoliopsida; order Caryophyllales; family Plumbaginaceae; genus Limonium; species Limonium bicolor. Next base: position 37,370,436 of record CM041776.1, read on the forward strand.
CTGAACAATGAGGACATTGCTCCTCTTAAGTGTGAGGAAGGAGAGACCTTTCCCTGAAATTATGACAGTAGTTCGATAATGCCACACTCACTTTTTGCTACTCTAAACTGCCTAAATTTTAAAAAATTTGATAAAAATGAGATAAAATAATTGTAGAAGTGTCTGAAATTATGTCAAGTGACAACTGAAAGATGGTTTTATTTAAAGGAGTTTGTATAAAATTATTTTCCATCAAAATATTCTATTTTCTCTCAAAATATGATAGATCTGCTGATTGTAAAAACCAATTTAGTTTAGCTTGGGATTATGGAAATATGTGGAAAGTCAAGGATAGAAAAGGATAAGACAAGGTACTCCACTGTTTATGAATTTTCTTACCAAAAACAGGCCTCGTTTATCCGGTTATTAAGTTCTTTGGGGTGCTTTAACACCTATCTACCTAAGGTCTCGTGACCTGGGATAGAAGACCCAACACCGCTACAAGGATAGAGAGAAAAGTCTGGGGTACAGAAAAATAATGCAATTTAAAAAATTTTTGTATGTTTTTGTATACACAATTTTTGCATTCAAAAAAATGATGATAAATTGCAATTTATAGTTATGAACATGAGTACGTGGTGTTGAAAGGTATTGCGGAATAAGGCATTACTTCACACCCCTTGTCATCCCGGGTAAGTGAATTGAAATTGGTTGAAAATCCCAGGTTAATCTAACTTGTTTTCTGCAGTCTAGTTTTTCTATGCTTTTATTAAATTGTTCTTCTTCACTGTTTATAAAAACCTACTTCTAAGAGCAGAATTATTCTTTCAAGTTGTCACTTTGTCTAAATTCCCTTCTACACTTATTTAATCTTGTTTTATTATTAAGGCTTAGAGATAATTATATTCCTTATTTGCTTGAGGACAAGCAAAAGTCAAGTGTGACCATTCCAGAATGATTTATTGTCGTTACTTAAGCCCCGTCCGACCCAGACCCTGGGTCGGACGGTAGCAGAACATTGCTACAGACCTTATTTTTCTTTCCAAATTTCACCCATTGCTTCCCCAATCCTCCTATATGTAATCCCACATGTTTTAGTGCCATTTAGGCCTCCTAAAATACCTCAATTCATTCACCAACCCCATTACTAAATCCATCAACCAATTTATACAATTTCCTCACTTCCTTTTAACACTTACAACAGTTTTTCATTCTCTTATGCTACAGATTTTCAAACTCCATGCTACCATCCATTACTTCTCAACCAATGCCACTATTAGCATCCCAAATACATTTCCAAGCCATTGCAATACCTATTCCCAAGTCTAACACTCTTTTTACCAATTCTTGCACACTAATCTTTCCTAACTTCTCCAATGCATATTAATACACCTCGCTACAGATTTTGCACTTCTTACTTCCCATACTACTACTACTATTCTATAGCTACTAAACATCTCTACTAACTCCAATACACACCTTGGTTTTCCCATTTACCAAGTCATCCATACATGTACATATTCCTACCAAAATTTGGCCATAGTTCATCTACTTTTCTTACTTGGCCACACATACCAAATCTCACCAAATTCATTCCTAAACTAGCCACACCCATACAAGGGTCCTACCAGCAATTAAGCAAATATACATTCACCAATACTTCTTCAAATACCAATACTAATACTCATACACAATCATTTGGCTCCAAGGCCTACAATTCACATACCAATTTCACAAATACTCAAACTTCCTCACAAATACTCAAACTCCCAATACTACAATACCAATGCAAGATTTTGGGTTCTTTAGTTAGTTTGCCCATTCCCATTAGTCTAATGCATCAAAATTAACATTAGTAAAGAGCTCTTACTTGAGCTTATAATTCCTTCTTTCTTTCTCGTTTCTCCTCCTTCTTCCTTTCTTGCCCAAATCGGCCATGTGGGGAATGGAGTTGCCAAACTCCATTCCCATCACCCAATGAACACAAAACACTACAATTAATATACTAACCCTTAAATTAATGCCAATTCATTGAAGTGTTTGAAATGAAATTTCTAGGGTTTACCTTTGGAGAGTTTTAGAAGGGGTTTTAGCCCTTGGTTCAAGAAAGTGAATCCACCACCATTGCTAGGTTGACATTATGCTCAAAAGAGAGAGAGAAAGTGGAGTGTTACAAGGAGGTAAAATCGGTTATGAAAGGAGATGGTGAAAACATGAGTTTTTCATGTAGATTTTTACCTTGTTGGAAAGAGGAGACTCCAAGCTCCATAATGGTGTGCTTTTCTCTTCAAATGGGGAAAACCCATGGAGATGAAATTCATCCTTTTCGAATTTTGAAAAGAGGGAATGATAGAGGATGATGAGGGGAGTTCAAATATGTAATTTGTTTTCGATTTGGAGCTTACATGAGGATGGAGCATGAGGTAGAAGGTGGAGTGGCCATGGGAGCTTTTTGAAGCTCTACAAAATCGCCCAACCAGAGGGAGAGAAGAGAGAGAAATTGGTGGAGGGGAAGAGGGTAGGAGAGAGATGAGAGGAAATGAGGGAATAAGAGGTGAGAGAGTGTGGGGGTTGCTTTTTACTTTATTACTTTGCTTTTTGGTTCTCTTTATTTGTTAACTAGTTACATGTGTGTGTGAGGGAGTTATTTGACTATTAAAAATCGGTCCCCCTACAGTTATACTAGTTGGAGTGTTTTTCGTCTTTTACAGAAAACGCTCGTTATTTTACCCGGTTTAGGTACTGTTCACTAACCGGGCCCGTGTTCCGGAATTTTCTCGTTCATTTATTTTTATTGGTTATTAAGCTTCCATAAATGCTTAATAATATTTATTTAATGACTTATAATTTTTACGGGTTCGTTTGACCACTTAAAATCATGTTTTCGGGTTTTCTCGAAAAACGTGCGTTAAAGCTCTATTAGCGTTTTAATACATTATTTGGATCCATTTTCTTCGGGAGTTGTTCCCATATATTATTTAGGTCTTATTAAACCTTCAGAATCCATATAATACGCTAACCGAGGTCTCATACCTCCTATGGTTATTTAACGCTTATTTAGCGTTTTTCGCCTTTTAAGCGTTTCTTTATTTCTTTTGGGTTTATTTTTCCTTACCAATATTACTCCGGTACCATTAGGCCCTTAAATACGTATTAGATTAATTTTAATCCTTATGTTTAAGTTCGGGGTATTTCAGTTTTAAATTATTTTCCAACCCTTCAACTTTCTATATTACCATTTGACCACACATTTTATACAATGTTATATATACCAAATAATATAACATTTTTAACTTTATGAAAAGTATAACCTAAGGTTATATATATTGAAAATATCCGAACATACCTAGGTTTTGTTCTAATTTGTTTTCCAGCACCTTTAACTTTCCACATTTACAAATTGACCACGTATATAATATCATGTTATATATATATCATATATTATAACATATAAATCTTTATAATAAATATAACCTATGGTTATATAGGTTTAAAATTACCGAACAAACCTTATGGCTTGTTCTAATTCATTTCTCAACCCACCAACTTTCTATATTTATGAATTTGCCCCAGTTTATAATATATGCTTTATATTGTTATAATAAACTATATATTATACGATTTTCTTATTTAACCCTCTTATAATATTCCAAAAATCACCAAACTTCACTAAAGTATTATAAATGGCTATATTAACCATTTCTACCCAGAAACTTTCGGTAATTACATTTCCACCCCAAATGTTACGTAATTTTTACAATTTAATACATAACTTAATTTAGAGTCATAAATAAATCATTTAGCTTATCTAATTTGGTCAACACCTACCATATGGTCAAGGTTGACCTCCTTAAAACTGCCTTGACCACTATTTCCCATTATTCATGGTTTTTACCCCACATTTTCTAGAAATTACAATTTAACCCTAAAACCTTATAAATCTTATAATTTTTATTTAAACTCCTTTTAACACCTAGTTTTTGGCTATATTCACCTACAACCTATATAATTTTTTTATTTACGATTTTGGCCCCAAAGTTTATAATAACTTTAATAATTAATTTAAATGTAAATAAAACATTAAATAACTTAATAAAATGGCCTAATGACATGGCCTTATTACAACCTTGAATTTGTAACATAAAATTACACTTTAAATATCTTCAAAGATGCTATTAACTCTCGGCCTTACCTTAAATTTTCCAATAATTACCAATCTTCCACATAATGTCTTAATTTGACAATTATGTTACTTAATTAATTATCCAAGGTTCCCTATAACATTTCCTAGTCATTTTTAAAGTTAAAAATGACCATTTAACTAGTCCACTCTCGGCAGTATATTGTACATAAGCTTAAACACATATTAACATATCAAAGATGAGTTTAAGGTGTTTTAAACCTTGATTTAGCAAGGTGAAGGCTTGTTTGGCCACGGCAAGGTGGGGAAAAATTTAGGCAGCTTCTTATACATGTTCCAATAGCAAGATAAGATATAGTTAAGTTCTTAAACTTGAACCAACCATAAGAGTAATTATAACTCATAAAAAACCTAGATTTTACCTTGAAATATTAGGCTTGTCTAGGGGAGTTCTTGGCCCTAATTTCCCAAAGAAAGAAGAGTATCAAAAGACCTTCTAATCTAAGGCATAAAACCGTAGGAAGTCAAGCAAGAAGATGGCTAGGTTTTACCTTGATTAAAATGCCAAAAATGATGTTTTTGTCATGGATTTGGATACCACTTGAAGCTCTTGATTTAACAACTGAAAAATCATGGAAAAGAGAAGAAATTAAGCTTAGAGAGCTATGGTTTTCAACCGGAAATGAAGAGGAGAATGAGTTATGTGCTTAAAGCACATTTTTACCTTAAATGAACAAGCTTTGAACTTCCCTCCTTCTTCTTTGTTTTCAGCCAATTACCCTCATTTCTTTAGCCACCAACACAAACTACATACATGGATGAAAATGATTGAATCTTAGTTCAATGGAAAGAGGAAAGAGAGGTGAAGAATTTGAACCATTATACACCATTAATGGTTACCTTAATCAACTTGTGTTCTCCCTTGAACTTGGCTGGTAGCTGGTGCTAATGGAGGATAAAGGGAGCTTTCTAAACTTGAAGAAATTGGCTGGAAGGAGGTAAGGTGAGAGAGTGTTCAATTTTTACTTGTATGTTAAGTTAAGTTTACTTTAAGGCATAGTAAATGGTGTGTCATCAAAGTGCTAGATACTTTGGCATTAGGTGGGGGTGGGTGACAGCCAACATTATCGCCCATTTACTAGATATTTTAGGGGTCAAAGGTCAACATTGACTAACTTAGTCAATTGAAGCTTAATTTTACACTATTTGGGTTCTATTCACATTTTAGTGCCAAACTTGTGAAATTTTTGTAAATCTCTTGATTTAGAGTTACTAATGTGATACTAAGTAGTACACATGTTAATTAGCGTGTATACAAGGCCATTTGGCCATCCAAAGTCAAGTTTTGGACACTTTGACAAAAATGTGTCTTAAGGAGTTTTAGTGATCCTTTTTGTGTTATAACTCATTCTAGAGCTTGGTTTTCTTTGGTAATTTTTTTATTGTGTTCATTCATGAGTTATAATTCTTAGGAATTAAATTTGGATCCTAAGGAGTTCATTAGGGCATATATTTGCCCTAAATGGTCACAAGGTGTAATTCTTGTTTTATGATGACCATTGTTGTTTTCAATTGATTTTAAGGCTTGTTTAGGCCTTGATTTATTTGATTATATGTTTCATCAATGTTTTATTAGTTATGGGTATTTCATTGAACGTCTTGCAGACCCAAGACGTGGTGATGTTGATGTGGACTCCTTGGACTATTGATATGATGTAGTCCTCATCATCATCGCTCTAGAGAGGCCCTAGATGTCGCATGTTCTCCTTGAGCAGCTCTGTGTAGATGGCAAGAGGTTCCTGAAAGAAGTCGACCCAGCCTTGGTATTCCAACAGCTTCAGGATCTCTCCAAGACCCATCTTCTCCATCCATTCCATGTCCATCGTCTTTGGTAATACAGGACAGGACTTGTCGTTGACGTTCTCAACCTTGATGGTTGTTGGCTCGAGTTCCTTAAGCTTCTTTAGTCGCTTGAGCGACTGTTGTGGCTGTGGCTTCGCAACCGCTCTTTTTGATTGGAAGACCTCCTCGAGCTTCTGAGTGTGCGGTGATGGAGCCATTTGTTGTTTGCCTTTGGCTTTCCTCAGCTGCTCACACTCTTCGAGCGTTAGTATGACAGGTGAGAGTGACTCTATGTCACTTTCTCCTTCCCGACTCGATCTGTGAGGTGTCGGAGACCGCTCGACGACCTGTAGTGTAGCTTGAGTGAGAGGTTCTTCTCGTTCTTTAGAATCCAGTGTTTTCACATCTTCTTCTTGAGCTTCCTCTTCTTCTGAGAGTTCCTTTTGTGACTTTTTGTCACTTTGGACCTCTTCTTCTTCCACATGGTGAGTGATTGGTTCGACCACAACAGTGGGAGTTACTTCCTCGTCGTCGGTGAAGTGGAGCTTGTGAGTGGCTCTTTCAGGTGTTAAGTGGGATTTCTGTGGTGTTTCTTGCTTGGTTTGGCTATGTTTGGAGGCGCGAGTTGCGTGACTTGTGGAAGCTATTGAGGGCTCTAGCTCTTTGGAATTTTTGGATTTTTGGCTTTTGATTGCTTTGAGGCATACTTGGAGGTTTTGGGAGATGGAGTGGGAGAGGTCATGGTTGGAGTTTCTGTGGGGGTTGGAGTAGGCAAAATTGTGGGTTTGAGACTTCCAGAGAGAATGAGATTGTGAATTTTTGGTAGGTGGGTGCTTATATAGGTTACCTTTTGCTGCTGCAGTTCTCCTTAGTCCATGACTCGTAGGACAAGTTGGTCCTCCTCCTTTTTGGACAGACGAGGTGGCGACGACATACTGATGGGACTTATCTGCTGTGTGTCGGCGCTTTTCTCTGGAAAAACATTCCTAAGGATGGCCTTGGTCTTTGAGCGAAGAGCAAATTTGGGTGCCATGATTGATCAAGGGATTTCTGGATTTTAGTACTTTTTGATCGAGAGTTCTTGAGCGAGGCTGTGAGATGAGGGTTCTTTACACAAAGCTCACTAGAGTGTTATAAGAGAGAAAAAAGTTGTTTGAATGCTCAGAGATTTAGGGAGAGCGAGGGCAATAGCGTGACAATAGTGGAACTCTCATCGCCCTTTTATAGATATCGAGTAACAGTCGGCGGCCGTTCCTCATCCGCTCGTTGATATGTCCCAAAAGGTACTATTCATAACAGGCAGCGGCCATGACGGGTTGTCATCGATCTGTTGAAGTTTTCCCATTTCTATCAGTTGCATTCTTCCTATTCTAGCCTTACTTTTGTGAAATGGCTGACATATCTATTTCAAGTAGTCGTTTGACATAATTTCTTTGCATTAAAATGTACATTGACCATCGAACAACATACTTGAGGTGTTGCTCACATGTCGGTGAGCGATCGTGGGAGTCAAAAGATAGCCTAATCGTGATTAATAAATATCATTCCAAGATCATGAACAATCTTGTTGAACCTTTCTTTACTTAGTGCTTTGGTAAAGATGTCTGCTAGTTGGTTTTCAGTTGAAATGTACTTTAAACCAACTAATTCCTTTTCACAACAATCTCTAAGAAAATGATGTCTAATGTCAATGTGCTTAGTACGAGAATGATGTACTGGATTTTTGGAGATAGATATGGAACTAGTATTATCACATATAATTGACAACGTACCTGTTTTGAAACCGTAGTCACCAATTTGTTGTTTGAGCCACAGGAGTTGAGCACAACAGCTTGTTGCAGCTATGTATTCTGATTCAGCAGTTGAGATTGCTACGCTTTTTTGTTTCTTTGATCCCCATGCGATCAAACATGATCCAACAAAGAATGTTGTCCCTGATGTGCTCTTTCGATCGGTGATAGAGCCCCCATAGTCTATATCTGAAAATCATACAATATTGCAGTTAGTGAATTTTTGATAAAAGAGACCAAGATTTATGGACCCTTTGAGATAACGTCGGATTCTTTTCACAGCTGTTAGATGACTCTCTCTTGGATCTGCTTGAAACCTGGCACATAAGCAACACTATACATAATGTGAGGTCTACTAGCAGTTAGATATAGTAGAGAACCAATCATCTCTCTGTACGAACGCTGATCGACCGGTTGGTCACCAGTCGTGATGCCCATCTTTGTGCCAACTTCCATTGGTGTGTCAAACATTTTACATCCCTCCATTTCAAATCTTTTCAGTATATCCTTTACACACTTTTGCTGGGATATGATGGTCCCTTCATTATCCTGCTTGACTTGAAGTCCTAAGAAGAACTTCAATGCTCCTAGATCACTCATCTCAAATTCTCTTTTCAATAGTGCCTCGAATTTATTGCAAAACTTCTCATCAGAAGCTCCAACGATTATGTCGTCAACATATACTTGCACTATTAGGAAATCCTTTTTGTTGGTGTATACAAAAAATGTTTTGTCAACCTTACCTCTTTTGAAGTGATTTTCCAATAGATAGGATGACAAGCGATCATACCATGATCTTGGAGCTTGTTTGAGCCCATAAAGAGCTTTGTCAAGCTTGAGCACCATGTCTTTCCCTTCTCGTGTCTCAAAACCTGGAGGTTGTTCAACATACACCTCTTCTTTGACATACCCATTTAGAAAGGCACTCTTGATGTCAAGTTGGAAGAGTTTGATTCCTTTATGTGCAGCAAATGCAATCAGTAATCGGATGGATTCCATCCTTGCTACTGGAGCAAAGGTTTCTTGGAAGTCTATCCCTTCTTGTTGACGATATCCATGTGCTACCAAACGAGCCTTATTCCTAATGACTTCTCCCACCTCATTTAGCTTGTTGCTGAAGACCCATTTTGTGCCAAGTACCCCTTGATGTGTGGGACGAGGCACAAAATGCTAGACCTTGCATCTTTCAAAGTGATTTAGTTCCTCTTGCATTGCTTTAATCCAAACTGAGTCTTAAAGAGTTTCTTTGATGTTTTTGGGTTCAATGGGTGAAACTGTCATTGAAAAGGCTAAGAGATCACGAGTTTGTGCTCTGGTTTGAATTCCTTTGGAGATGTCTGATATGATGTTCTCCAACGGGTGATCTTTATACAAATTTGAGATTGATGAATGGTTGACGGTGATAGAGGATCTTCGACATCTTCGTTGACTTGTTGTTGACCTGTTGCTGACCTGTCGGGCAAGTTTTTCTTAGTTGGTGATTCATCCTTGGGATTGTCCGTGTGATCTTGTCCAGCTAGATCAAATCCAAAATCTTCATCTTCTTCAGGTTCTTTGATCTTACAGATTTCAGCCTCTTCAAAGACTACAAGTACACTCTCTTATACTCTCAGAGTACTTTTGTTGTAGATTTTGTATGCCCGGCTTCTTTCTGAGTACCCAAGGAAGATTGCCACATCACTTCTGGCATCAAACTTTCCTAGGGGATTCTATTCATTTTTGTGGACATAACACTTACAACCAAAGATTCTGAAGTGACTTATGCTTGGTTTTCTCCCCTTGATCAGCTCATAGGGTGTTTTGTTGAGGATTGGTCATATGAGCGTTCTATTGGTGATGTAACAAGCAGTCGCTACAACTTCAGCCCAGAAGACTTGAGGAAGACTGGTCCCCAACAGCATAGCTCTAGCTACCTCTTGTAATGTTTTTTTTAACGCTCAACTACCCGATTTTGTTGAGGTGTTCTAGGTGCTGAATATGTGTGATTGATTCCATGTTGTTTACACATTTCCATGGATTGTTGATTTTCAAACTCTGACCCATGATCAGACCGAAGGACCTTGATTTTAAGGTTGAGTTGTACTTGGAATTTTACTGTAAAGGCTTGAAATTTCTCAAAGACTTCGTCTTTGGACGCAATAAAGATTGTCCAAACAAATCATGAGTAGTCATCAACAATCACAAACACATACCAATTTCCTCCAAAACTTCTGATTCTCATTGGTCCATATAAGTCCATATGAAGTAATTCAAGTGGCTTGGATGTACTTACCACGTTCTTTGATTTAAAAGAAGTCTTAGTTTGTCTGCTTCTTACACGCATCACAAAGATTGGTTTTAGATTTCTTAATCTCATGGAGACCTCTTACCAACTGTTTCTTAACTAGTTTTCTTAGCAAGGATATACTAACATGCCCTAGTCTTTTGTGCCATAGTGTGGAGTCATCTATTGATGCAATCAAGCATGGAACAGTTAGACTGTCAATATCCTCTAAACTAGTTACATATACATTTTTCCATCTTTTACCTCTTAACAACTCCCTTTCATCACTCAGACTTACTATGCTACAATGTGTAGAATAGAAGTGGACTGAGTTGCCTTTGTCACAAAATTGAGACACACTGAGCAAATTGAATTTTAAATCATTAGCTAAATTGACATTATCAATAACATAATCTGAAGTAAAACCAACCTTACCTACACCGATGATCTTTCCCTTCTTGTTGTCGCCAAAGGAAATGGTTCCTTGGCTTCCTATTCGAGTGAGAAGAATTTCCATCTGTCTCCTGTCATGTGTTTAGAGCACCCACTATCGATGTACCAGCAGGATCCCTTCCCACATGATTATGCGCTTAACAAGTTAGTAGTGTGGGGTTAGGGTCCCCAGAGTGTTTGGACCCATTTCCACCAATAGACATTGTTCTAGGATCATTCTTGACTACCCATTTTAGCCCTATTTTCTTGAGTTTCCAATGCCTCATAAATCGTGTCCTATAGCATTTGGCTTCATGATGACCGGGTTGTTTGCACCGGTGGCAGACACCTCTACGACTGGTTCTCTATTGGTACCCAACCGGTCGTTTCTTTTTCCACATAGGTGTCCTAGCCTCAGTTTCTAGCTTTGCATGGTTTTCTTTGATGGACGCTAGTTCCTTTTCTTTTATGTTAATTGCAACAATCAATTCATCGATTTCAGGTTGTTTTCCTAAACTTCATCTTTTCATGGACAACAAGAATTTCACTATAGTCAGTTTGCAATTTCTTGAGTGCATTCATGAGATTTACTACCTTATCCTTGTCCAAATTTTTCTCCAATTTTTCATTTTCCTCTAAGAGTTCTTTGTTTTGATTTTCCAATGCCTCTAGTTGATCAACTAGTATGAAAGAAAACTTTCTGAATCCTAGAAGTTCAGCCTTTTGAATTTTCTTTCTAAGTTGAGAGTAGTTTACCTTGTTGTGTTCCTCTTCTTCCTCTGATTCTGACGTGTTCTTGTCTTGTGCCACAGGCAAACTTCCTCAAGGCATAGGTGAGCCTTTTCATCTTCTGAGAGATCGCTATCTGAGGTTTGATTGTTGTCACTTAGTTCTGAGTCCCCCCATGCAGCAACCAAGGATTATTTCCTCGGCCCTTGTTGAACGATCTCCCAATAGGTTTCCTGACCCTGTCCCTGTCCTCTCGGGGTCGTTAAGGACAGTCATTGATATGGTGCCCACGTTTTGAACACCCAAAGCTCTTGTCATTGTTCTTCCTTTGATGATCATCAGACTCCTTGGGCTCCTTGCCTTTTCTCATGGTGTTTTTTTGAACTTTCTAAAGTACCTCTTAGCATAGAGAACCATTTCATTGTTGTCTTCACTAGACTCCGATTTTTCATTTTCAGCTACTTGAAGGGCTATGCCTTTGCCTCTCTCTCTTGTTGAGCTTTATGAGATTCTTTGTTGTAATTTTAACTCAAACACCATCAGTGATCCTAACATGTTTGCTAGAGACATCTTAGAGAGATCATGGACTTCTTGCATGGCGTTGACTTTGCTATCGAAGGATGCAGGAAGTGATCTGAGGAACTTCTGAATTTGATCCTCATTTGAGATAGTTCTTCTAAGCACGAGCATTTCGTTGATCAGCTTGGTGAACCTAGTGTGCATTTCAGAGATGCTCTCCTTCTCTTCCTTCTTAAATAGCTCCCAATGAGTGAGTAGAAGCTCAATGCGAGTCTTCTTGATCTCATCATTTCCTTTATAGGTAACTTCAAAAGTTTTCCAAATCTCTTGGGCTGTTTTAGCTGAGGCCACCTTAGAGTATTGCTCAGGTAGTAATGCACAATGTAAGATTCTTACTGCTCGAGCATTGAATATCAATTTCTTGATTTGATCATCAGTCATGTTGTCAACTGATATGTCTTGTCCTTGAGCATCTTGGAAGGTGTATTCTCCTTGTGATACAACCCTCCACATCCTTGGATCATCAGACTTGATGTGAAACTCCATCTTGTTCTTTCAGTGAGTGTAGTTGTCTCCATTGAAAAGTGGTGGTCGATTTGGTGCAGAACCTTCTTCTGATGCCAGTAGGTTTGAATGAGACATTTCGATCGTCTTCCAAAACAGTTAGCTTTCTAGAAGAGACCTGCTCTGATACCAATTGAAACTCATTGGTGCTTCTGATGTGTTCCCTACCGATCGTGGACGTATCGTCGTCCTATGTGAACTATTAGATAGGTGAGGAAAAGCACTAGATAAACTCAAATTGGAAACTCCATTTCGATTGAGAATTTACACACAGAAATTCACTCAATCTCCCTCGCCCTATCCACGGACTCCGGGACATTTTAGGACTTTATCCCCAAGTCCTCTACCCTCTCCTGACAGTCAGCCTACAGTTCCCCAACTGTTCCCCGACTGACCAGTCTATCAAATACACAAAGTATTAACTCTCTAATCCAGTCCTACCCAGCTCACTAACTCCCTAGTACATACACACACTTAGTCTGACTCACACTTGATCTAGTTATCTCTCTTTTCGTATTGGACCAAGTTATCTTACATAGGACATAATGCATGTATTTATACATGTTAGTTAAGATATAACTAACAGCCTATGATCTACTAGACTCTAGGAGTCGATTACTTCTTCATCTCCTAGCATAATAGCCACGCTCGAATGTAGACTGATCTTCAGTCTGGAGCCTTCAAGACACATGTTGCCTTGTGACTGGACACGTTGGCGGTAAATACTCAAGTGGTCCATCACCACTAGCACTCTTCACTTGCTTGATGTTGTCTGGTTCATTAATGCTCTAAATGCTCTCTTTAGACTTCATTATAGCTATGTAATAAATGCTTATTAATAGCCCTTGACTTATCTTGTTATCTTGCACATTAATGAGCTATGCTTTTGTCGTGAGCTGGTTGCTTGTGTGGATGTGAAAGTCTGCATGAGTTTGTCGGAATACTTGATGTCTTTTGTGTTTGTACTACATCTGATGCAAGAGATATATGTTTGTGTAGTACTTGACTTCTTGTATGTACTAGAAGTCCTATCGGAGCTCTCGTGGCAGGTGCCCAACTGGTTGGGCACATGTCATGAACGGAGTGCACTTGCAACCTTGCGTGCTAAGCCACTCCTTTACCTGTTTATCTGAATTATAAACTCAACAAAATATTAGATAAACAACAGAGGTTGGCTATCATCAAAACTAAAGGATCTTGACTTAACACAGGGGACGTTACATGCATTGCTAAATGACAATATTTTAATAGTATTTTGTACTAGGGTAGAGCGTGAGATGTTACATGTATTATGGGCGTGATGTATTGATTGATCTTTGAGCTAGGTTTCGTTGACCCTTTTGTGTTTGACATTTACTGAAATACCCCTGACTTAAAAATGGTGATTAATTAATCTTATATGACATTTAGAGGCCTAATGATTCCTAAAGAACTTTGGTGAAGAAAGTAAAACCAAAAGAAAGAGGAAAACGCTTAAAAAGTACAAAACGTAAAAATGTGCGTAAGCGACCATAGGAGGCATATGACCTCAACTAGGGTCCTATATGGATTCCTAGGACTTAGTTACACACTAAGAACATGTGGCAACAATCCTGGAGAAAACGAATCCATATAGTGGGTTAAAAACGCAAATGAAGTTTTAAAGCGCATTTTTTGGGAAAACCCGGAAATGTGACTTTGAGTTTTAATGGACTGGTATAAATTATAGTCGATCATATAACTATAATTAAACATTAATGAAGGTCTAATAACCATTAAAATTAATAAAACGAAAACGGCCCCGGTTAATGAATAGTGCCAAAACGGGAATTTATGAGTGTTACTTGCGAAAAGACGAAAATGCCCCAGCCTAATTACCTACAAGGGGCCCGGTTTTTTGGGTGACTCAGCACCCTCCTCTTAGCCAACTAGCTACTTATTAGTGAGTAGAGACAAAAAGCAATAAAGTAAGAAAGTACAAATTGCTTTTCCCACTCTCTCTCCCATTCCTATCCTTTCTCTCCTAATTCTTTTCCTTCCCAGCCGGTTCCATCCTCCCCTTCTCCTTCCTCCTGATTTTGAAGCAGCTCACATGGCTTCTTGAGCTTTCCATGCTTGCCCAAGCTACTACAAAGCTCCAACCTCAAAATAAATTGCATATTCTTGTTGAACTCATTAAGGGCTTTCTTCTCCACCTTTCAAAACCTTCAAAGCATGAAGCTGACTTCCATGGGTAGAGCTCCATTTAAGGAGAAAAGTGCATAATCTGGAGCTAGACTACCTCCTCTTTGATTCAAGGTAAGAAAAATCACAAAAACTCACTTTGTCCTCTATTTCCTTACTCAACCGAAATGGGCTTATGAGGGTGCCATGTTCCTTTCTTTGTGTTAGTCTTGGTTCAAGCTTCAAAGGTGTAGTAGGGACTTTCCCTTAATTCCCTACAGAAAATGAGTTCTAGGGCTTCAAAGGTAATGCCCAATTTTAGTGCTTTAAGCACCTCCTTTGTATCCTTAAGTTAATTCATGAGCCTAAGTGTCTTTACTTAGCCTCATTACCTCATTTAATGCTGGTTTATAGTGTGGTGTTTCCCCTTGGCTGGCTGTAATCAAAGAGAAGAGAAGAGGAGAAGAGAGAGAGGAAACACTTGGAAGCTTAAGGTAAATGTCCTACCTTAAAGCTTGTATTAATGTCCTAAAGGAATTATATCTAGGTTGGTATAATTGGGATCAAAAATGAAGTGAGAAAAATGCAAGTTAATGGCATTGAACTAGTGTGAATTTTATTGTTTAAATTATATCATTTAAGGGCCTCAGTGCCAAGTCATTTAAGAGCCTAAGTGCTATGCAATTTAAGGTTATTGCATTATATTGTGATTGATGGAATTTGGGTGAATTTGTGTGCTGGTAGAATCCACTATGGATTTGGTTTGTTGAATTGATTAGGTAGAGAAAAATTGTGCAGAATGAACGAAAACTGTGTTGGAAATGTGTTTGGTTGGTTGAAGAGAGAATTGTTATGATTTAATGCAATGGTAAATTGTGTTTGATTTAAGGGCCTAAGTTCCAAACAATTTAAGATTATTGCTCTATATTGTGATTGAGGAGATTTGGATGAATTTTGTGTGCTGGTAGAATCCACTATGGATTTGGTTATTTGAATTATTTAGGGAGTGAAAATTGAGCATTTAGGCATGCTAGAATTGTAGAGAAACTATGGTGAAATTTTTGTAGAAAACCAAGTGTTTAAGGTGATGTTCTGAGCTTGAAGAGCCTAAGGTTGATTAGGAGGAAGTAGGGTGTGAATGAGTGAATTAAAGACACCAAAACTAGAGTTTAAGGCTTGGATAGAATTGAGCAAAAATCTGTAGCAATGTGGTGTAAAGTGTCATGAGAATTGCTAGTAATGAACTAGTGTGTATAACCTTGAAGGTAAAGGATGGACTTGAGTAATAGGGATGTAAATGCCTAGGAAGAATCTGGTGTGGTCAAAATGATTGTAGGTGAAACAATTGACTGGGTAATTTGGTGAGCAAAAGTGCAACTTAGAAATCTAGGAGCTAAGTTGTAAAGTGTAGAATTTGAGAGTGAAAACTTGTAGAATTGAACAAGGATTGAGTAATGAGTGGACCAATGGTTTTGAGAGGTTTAAATGTGTGATTATGGTATAAGAACATGCTAGGAAACATGGGGAAAGATTAGAAAAGAATTGGGCAAGAATTGAGGTTGGAATTGAAATTGAAAATGTCAAAATGTTGCACAGTATGGCAGGGTCTGGGACTTAGGTCCAAGAAGTAGTCCTGGACCACCATGAAAAATCTGCCGAAAATTGCCTGTAACATTGGTCTAGGACGTAGGTCTTCCATAAAGTCCCGGACCAACACTAAAATGTAGCCGAAACTGAAATTCGGGACTGGTCCGGGACCTTGTCCTTGAAAGAAGTCCCGGACCAAAGCTAAAAACACTTTGAAAGTTACAATCTACACTGGTCCGGGAGTGTAGGTCCGGACCTAGTCCCGGACCACACTCAAAATCACCCCGAGAGTGTTTAAATGACATTAAATGGATGGGGATTGATGGGTATTGGTATTAGATGATGATTAAGACTTGTTTAGTGACATGTAAAGGTCATTAGGATGATTAAACAAGTATAAGATTGAATGTGAAAGTTGAGAACTTAAGATCACATGAGTGAAGCTAAGACTAACGGGACAACGGGGTTAATTACGGGCGTAATAGACGTTTAAATTTTGTATTGTCTTAATGTTAATAGAAACATACAAAATGTTATCAAAGATTCGAGAACGATCTGAGGAGCGTAAGACGACACGCTAGAAAGGTTCCATGGTGAACGGTATGGTTTTCTTGCAATCTGTGTCCTGCTGAGTTACACTCGGCTTGTGTGTTGCGTGTTTATGTGTGCCGACCTAACAAGATTAAAGCATGAAAATGTTTATTGCATTTGATATGTATGTCTTGACGCATTATTGTTCCTTGTGTGAGCTAACCATCTCTGTGGAGTTGTGATCTAACTGTGTATTGTAGACCAACCCGCAATAGAATAATATTTGGTTAGGGACTCGTAGTAAGAGTCGATACACAAAACAACTAAACGTGGAAATCATATAAGGAACCTCTAGTACGAGGACAATAATAGTTCAACAATATGAACTCATGAGAAAAGTAAAAAGAGATGTATGGGACTATTGAACTCCCTCCTAATGATAGTCGACCTCCTATATGAGGATTCGGCCCGGTATGAGAAGATGACCCGAACGTATAAGTATTTGAAATGTAGGGGCAACCCTTAAATCTGAGAATACAATAATTCAAGAAAACTCCCTAATTTATTAGATGACATCAAGAGCGATGTTTCTAGACTAATATGCATGATTGTATTATGACTCCGAGAAGAGGAGTATTTGGGAATGTGAGAAGTCCAATGGAGATTCGGATGTATGTGAGAATATGGAACTAAGAGAGTAGTTCCGGTTACTAGTTGAACCTTCCCACCATGCTAGACCCGGTATTGGGTCGAAACCGGGGAAGTAAGACTAGTACCATTAAAGCCCAGTGATGAGATCTATATATGTGTCTCTACCCGGAGGCCTAAGAGGCTTAACCATAGTGACCCGACTTAGAGAGATGAGCGGGTAAGTATGAGAAAAGCCCGGTGATGAGAATTGAGAGTGTTCTTCCCGGTGGTCAAGTGAAATGATTTGAGAATTATTCAAGAGAAGGATAATTAAGAAAAACTAGATCTAGACTAGAGGATGTCCATGGATCTAAGAGAATATGTAAAACTATCTGACCAAGATGGATAAGTTAGTGATTAATAAGAATGAGGCATTGTTGAGGTAGAAACCCTCAAGGCCCAAGAACAAGGTATTGTAATCTAACAAACTTGTTATGTAAACCTTGTTGTTTGTATTCTTTGTTGAATACCTATTTTTAATGCTAGCATGTTGTATGTTTACAATATTACATGTTATGATTTAAATAAATCAATCGCATGCTTAGACGACAATTAGTTGAGTGTGGCCCGGTAGTAGCGGGTTGCACGACTACCATACCAGCAAAGGTGCTGAGCCCCTTTAGGGCCACCCATTATTTTTCAGGTACAATGGAGATGATTACCGTTCGAGAGTAGGATGGGGTTGCTGCTCGTATGGGTAGTTATTTATTTACATCTATAATTGTTTGTATAGTAAGACCGAAATGTTATCGGCAAGTTGAGGAATGTAAAAGACTCGGTATAGTTGATTTGTATTTGACTCGGTTTAGAAACGGAATGATGTTATTATATTGTGTAAGTACTCGGGAATTTCGGCCCATCAGACTGTTACTGTATATAGTTAGGCCTTGTTAGTCACGTGGGTGGCTAACGGCATTGTTTCACCCACCGTTGTATTTGGATTATCCGCTGCAAAGGTAATGATGTACGAGACGATTAGACTTTAATGACGAGATTAGCGGTAGGGGTTTTACACATGAAGAGGAGTCACTCGGTGAACTCGATGTGGGTTCTCCCAGACGAGCTGGTTCGTGACTTCCAGAAGTTGAATTTAGAATTGATGGAGTCAGGAGGGGTGGAGTAAGAGGTAAAGTTGTTCCATATGAGTGTCTCTTCCGCCATTTATGGAGAGATACTCAAAGGACATCCCGGTGATGTGAAGTTGGAGCGTATAAGGGAGAAGATGAAGGAGGGCAAAGCAGAGGGTTTCGAGGTCCATAGTGATAGCAGCCTTAGATTCAGAGGCCGATGGTGTGTGCCTCAGGACTGTGCAGATGTGAAAGAAAAGTTGATGAGGGAGGCTCATAATACTCTGTACTCAGTTCATCCTGGTGGCAACAAGTTATATAAGGATTTGAAGAACCTGTTCCGGTGGCCGAAGATGAAAAAGGAGGTGGTAGAGTTCGTGTCGAGATGTCTCACCAGCCAGAAAATTAAATTCGAAAATAAGAGGATGGGAGGTTTGCTGCAGCCTCTGGATGTTTTGAAGTGGAAGTGGGACTCCATTTCTATGGATTTTGTGATGAGATTTCCATCGGCGAAGGGAGGAGTCAATCAGATTTGGGTAATCGTGGACCGACTCATTAAGTCTGCACGGTTCATACCCATGAAGAGTACCTGGTCGATGAGTCAGTTGGTGGATGCTTACGTCAATAATGTGGTAAGATACCATGGGGTACCGGAGACTATCATTTCAGACTGAGACTCGAGGTTTCTGACTCATTTCTGGCAGCAATTTCAGAAGGCTATGGGCACTAAGCTGAAACTGAGTACTGCGTTTCACTCAGTTACTGATGGTAAAACGGAGAGGACTATACAGACTTTGGAGGACATGCTTCCTGCATGCGTTATGGACTTCCAGGGTACATGGCGGATATGCTACATTTGGTGGAATTCTCGTACAACAATAGCTACCACACCAGTATTAATATGGCCCCCTATGAGGCACTGTACGGAAGGAAGTGTAGGACCCCATTGTGTTGGAGCGATATCAGTAAGACTGTGGTGTTGGGACCACAACTGATAGAGGAGACCATGGAGCAGCACCGGGTGATTCAGAGTCGGATGAAGGCAGCTCAGGACAGGTAGAAGTCCTATGCTGATCTCAAGCGTAGACCGGTAGAGTTAGAGGTGGGATATAAGGTCTTCCCGAAGGTGACTCCTGTGAGAGGGGTAACCAGATTCGGGAAGAAGGGAAAGCTCAGTCCCAAGTTCGTGGGACCTTATAAAATTTTGGAGAGGATTGGGAAGGTAGCCTATCGATTGGCACTTCCTAGTGAACTGGAGAAAGTTCACAATGTTTTTCATGTGTCCCAGCTGAAGAGATATATCCCCGATCCTTCGCATGTGTTGCAGCCTGAGGTTTTGGAGCTAGAGTAGAACCTATCCTACGAGGAGTACCCTATTAGAGTCATAGACACCAAGACCAAGGAAACCCGATCAAAGTCCACCCGTATGGTCAAGGTCCTATGGTCCAATCATGGAACAGAAGAGGCTACGTGGGAAGTGGAGGAGGAGATGAGAAAGAAGTATCCACAGCTCTTCGATCAGGTAATAATTCAAGTCAGTACCGGTCGGTAAAAGTTATTTTATGGGTGAGTTTAGCTTCGAGGGTGAAGCTTTCTTTTTAGGAGGATGTGATGAAATACCCACGAATTCCCGAACTAGGATAAGTATATTATAAGGTTGGCATGAAAAGGAAGAATACTATATTAAGATGAATATAAAAAGGTTGTATAGTTCGACTTTAGGAATTAATAGTTGGCCCGGGGAAGTTAATCCGTTACCGATTCTATTTTTAATGTTATTATATATATCTCCCTTATTTTCCTTCCAACAATATTAATATCTAACATTTACTTTACTTCGATAGACTTATTACTGAATTTAATCCTAAGAGTTCAAATCTAATTTCACTTCCTCTTAATTAATTAATTATCCTTAAGAATTCAAATCTAGTTTTACTCCTGCCAATTTAAATATAGATAATGGTAATTCCTACTCTCTCTCCTGATTTTAATCATGTTGTATTCTAGACTCTTCCAGTCTAACAACTTCCCTTATACTTGAGTTACTAAATCTTTTCTAATTCCTTTTCCTTATTATTTCAAATTAAAGAATTATCTCTTTATTTCTAACAGGATATTTGGTAGAGTTTGACTCCTTCTCCCGACTTTTCTCAATGTCAATATTTATTAAATCTTCCCAAGTAATTACAATGCTGATTATTTGAATTCTCCTTCTAAATTATTTACATTATATGATTAATTCCTTAATCTTTTAGAGGTGATTTTAATCTATCTAATTTATATTAATATTCCTCCTTCCTTAATTTATTTTATTTAAACCACGATCTTTCCCATCCCTCCTTCATCCTCAATACGCCGCTGATACGTTTCTTCTCTCTCAAAAAACTCTCAACTCACGCTCATCTTCTTGCTCTTGTCAATTCGTTTCCCTGGTGTCAAATAGAGTTACAACGGGTAAAGTTATTGTTTAGATAGTATGTTGATTTATTTGGTTGAGTTCATTGATGTCTGATTATGCGTTATTATAATCTAGACACCGGTGTCAACGGCGAACGCTATTGGTGCTTTCGTTGAACTGTCTTCCTGAGTCGAGGGAACGATCAGGTAAATTCTGTGCTCATCGTTGGTTTATTGCTGTGGATTGTTTTTTCTATCACCAAAGGTATTTTGAGAAACTCAACCAGTGGTTTGGTAAATTGAGATTGTGACTTCTTCACGTGATGTGAAATTGTGGTGTTCTGGAAATTGGAATTATATTTTGTTTTGGGAGTTCTTCACTGGATTTAATTGCTTTGGGGTTCTTGGTGCTCTCTGATTCACCATGTTGGAGTTCTTGGTGCTCCCTGACTCCCATGTTGGTACTCTGGACCGTGACCATGAATTATTTATATTGTTATTTATTTTGCGCTGCATACAATGACTGCAGTTAAGCTCTATGATCTACTCTATGGACTGATGATTCATAGGGGGTGCTTAAGGACTTAGAGTGAGGTGGATTTGGATTTAGTCCGTTTGTGACTGCTTGGATATTTTTGTGATTATTCCTGTTGAAGACTCCCTATCAGTTTTGTGGTTGTGACATTGGAAAAATGGTTTCGGCTGTGGTTATTAATGTTGTTCAATTCAGTTTATTCATTACCCAAAGATTGTTTTCCAAAATGTATTTTACGTGATGAGATGGAGTTTACTCAGTTTTGCTGATTTGCGTGATCCCTTCGTGCTTTTGTTGTGTTGTTTTCTGATCGTAGGTACTGAATGCTGATGTGGGGATGGGAACGCGTTGTCATCTAGTTTAGGGAATTTGGATCATTTGAGAACAATGAAATGACATACAGTTTCTTTTATTACGTTCACTTTACAATGGATTGAGATACAATTGATATGTTTAACCAGGAGTTGCATTCGGTTTGATTTGAGCTTCCGCATATTTTGAAATGACCATATTTAATCAGTGTTTTTGATGATTTGTTGGGTTATAAGCCTGAGCATCCAAAGAATTGGGTGTGGCGGTAGCACCTTGGATTTCATGAGGTTTTCGCTGTATTTCATGGTAAAAGTTGCTATTTCTGCTAAGGTGTTGTTTATGTTGTTTGCATCTCCCATCTGTATAAGTTTACTCTTCTTGAAATTCTGTTTTTCGTCTTCAAATTCGCATTCCAGGACCTCTCCGAATGTCCATCCGGACATCGATGTTCGAACAGGCCCCGAGAGTTTTAAAAGTTTTTACTGTATTGGCTGTGTCCGAACATCAATGTTCGGATAGCATGCGAGAACGATTCCAACTTGTAAGTCTCGACTTACGTCCGAACTTACAAGTTCGGACCACGTAAGAAAATTTTCGGAACTTTGAAACTCGACTTGTGTCCAAACTTCAAAGTCCGGACACAAGTTCGGATGCCTTCGTTTTCTGATTTTTTCAACTCTCGACTTGTGTCCGAACATCAATGTCCGGACACAAGTTCGGACACTTTGAATTCTCTGGCTTTTCCTTCTCGGCTTGTGTCCGAACGTCAGACGTCCAGACACAAGGTCGGACAGACTTATTTTTCACTTTTAGGACTCGTTTGAAGTCCGTTTTCAATTCTGTTTGCGCCGTTAGACTCGTAATTTCATAAGCTTTCATTTAAGGGAAAATCCAGGGTGTTACAAGTGGACAAGGGGGTGTGCTGAGAGCGTGACTAGTATAGAATCAAAACTCGTTTCCAAGAGGGTAAAAATGGGCTCATAGCTCAGGAGTGCAACAGTATCTCCGAATACTGATTCAGCAAGGGATAATGCGATCAAAGGAAAAAAAACTCTTGGATCACTCAATTGGAGGGCTCACTGGGAATCCTTCAACACGTGGATAGCAGAATACTACTACTCAAGCTCAACAACTCTCAAGTTGGACAGGTACTGCAATCAACAACTCTTGCACCACCTTGAGACAAGGTGGTTTTCTACCGGGGAGGGAAGGGCGAAAGAGGACACGTTACGACCAACGAGAGTTGTCGGGTCGACACCAATGGCACTGCCAGAAGAAACTAAACCGATGTCACCGAAAAAGACCCAATCGAGACCATATGATAGCCAAATTATTTTATGCACCACCTTGAGGACAAGGTGGTTGTTAATGGGGAGGAATGATAGAGGCTAAACTGAGAGCACTTTGGGAATGAAGGTGAACCAAAGGGGGGACCACGGCTGTGAGTAAGTAGCGAGATGAAGGTTGTTTTGTGGGTTTTCAGGTGTGTGTTGAGTGCTTAAAGTAGGTGTCTATTGTCAGGGTACGTGTACGAGTGGAGTATTAGCTATTTAAGTGAATGTAGGCTGAGTTTTGTATTGTTTTGGCCACTTAGTGGATCGGCAGGCTTTGCTTGATTTGAATCCTTAGGGAGATTTCTATTTCATCCTTAAACCCTTGAGCAAATAGAATCTAGGGTTCAAAGTATGCAGCTTTTTACTAGAGGCGCACATTTTTCCAAGAACCCTATACTATCAAAACCACGAAAAGAAATTCATTTACCCTCAGGCATGTCTACGTACATTTAACCACACATGTCGCGAGAACGAGAGAGGGTGAGTGGCAGGCAGAGGAAGTCTCGAGAGTGTCAGAGTTTGTCGCGAGAGGAGCGGAGCGTTTCATCGGCGAAGGTGCGAGAGAGAAGAAGGTTTCACGAGAGATTGAGGAGGCGGGTGAGAGGCCAGTCTCGCAAGGCTAGCCGGCAATCATATTTTTCAAGGCGGCGCAGCAGAGATAGTTCAAGGCGACGATACAGATTCAGAAGCAATTTTCAGAGTAGGAGCCAGCGATGGAGTTCCCGTTCGCCGCCGCACAGAGGTAGATCGTTCACCAGGAATCGGGTGGGGTCTCGTTTTCCTTCCAGAAGAGCTCAGAGATGGAGTCTTTGGAGGAGATTCTGTTCTTCCCTGCGACGGGCTAGACTATTTCCCAGACAGCGGGAGAAGCGTTTCGTTCCTTCCAGACGAGGTCGGTCGTCGAACATTCGCTGTCGTTGGCATGGTGGGTCCTACGTTTTGAGGTCAGTTGCTAGTCGCAGAGAGCAGATGAGAGGTCAGAAGGAAGGTTCGGGGGCGGACGGTTGCCCCTCTGGTTTTGGAGTAGAAACAGCTACTCTTTTCATTGACAACCTCAATAGAAAGACCGACCCTAGAGCTATTCGATGGCTCATCAGTATGGGCGAGAGTATTAAGAGGATTTTCATATCAAGGAAACGTCGGCTCAATAATCCTCTGGCTTTTGCCTTTGTCATAATGGAGAACCGTGCACAAGTAGAGAAGGTAGTGGAGAAGATCCATGGTCGTTTCTTTTTTTGTCACACCCTGTTCGCTCACAGGGCTAGGTATGCGGGGAAGTTAGATATTGTCAAGGGGCGGTGCCGGTTCCCTGTTTCCCCTGTCAAGGTTGTGGGCAAGCGAGGTAATTCACCCGGTGGCGTTTAGAAGCAGGCGGACCTGGGTGCAGCTACTGCTGCTTTGAAGCAGTCGACGCCCGGAGAAGATGGAGGTGGGAGAACGGGTGGCGATGGTACCGGTGAGGAGGTGCGTCCCCCGGAAACTGTAGAGGTGGAGGTTGATGGCTCGTGTGCCAAGGTGGTGCTGGAGCGCGTGCAGAAGATTGGATTTTCGAAAGGGCAAGAAAAATTTAAAATTGTTATTAAATGTTGTAGTGGCTCTGGTTCTGTTCACGAGAAGTTGGACTTGGTGAATGGATCTCTTTTGGCGAGCACGCCTCCCAAGCCTGGGAAGTGCAGGAGTCGAGATTGTGTTGAGAGTAAGGCGCCGCATTTGAAAAGGGTGAGCCGCCTCCTTTGGGTCCCGAGGTGGCAAATGTGGGGACGTGCACTGGCTGTTGTGCTAAGAGTCTAAGACAAAGGGCTGTTCCGGAATTGATTGGACATGGAGCAATGCGGTTTCCAATTTTTCGGGATGGACCTACCCGTACTCTGCTTGGTGGGCTGGTCCCTCGTCTTTGGGCCTTGATCACAGCGGGACATGGGGGCATGGCCTCGGGTGGGGAGGAGACTGGTACTATCCTACGACCCAATGGGTAAGTGGGCCATGGGGGTATGGGCAAACCAGTCTGGTTGGAATAGTTGGGGCTTGTGATAGGCCGCCTATCTCTATTCGGAAGCCAGTAATCAACAAGGGAGCAGTTCAAGATCCGATAGTGGAGGAGATTGTAAGGGCTGACCGGAGTGATTTACTTGACGTTAAGGGACATAGCAAGATGGATAACCACGAGATGCTTGGTGTCGACCTAGGTGCTAGCAATAGTCAACCTGAGGTAGTTTTCGAGGCGCCCCTTGTCGATCAAGGGGTGGATGAGGGAGATGGGGATGACCTTAGGGCGCTGTTTGAGGCACCTGAGTTCCCCCTTGGATTTGAGCCTGTTGGAAGACCATCTGGGCAATCGGCCCATCCTGACGAGGATTATGTCAAGGAGGAAGCAAGACAGACTCTTTTGCTTGCAAAGGAGCTCGGGTGTCAAGTTTTAGATGAAGGGCGTACCTTAAGCAATTTTGAGGACATCATTCGTGAGCACAGAGATGCCTATCGACAGAGATGTCAGGAGTCCAAGGCTGGTACAGGGGTTGGTTCGGACAACTGCTCGCAAACCAACTCCAGAGCAAGTTCCAGAAGGAGTAAGGGTAGCAAGAAAGGTCTTGTTGGTTTTAGCAAATTTTCTCGTGTTAGTAAGGTTGTTAGTGGTGACAAGAGAAAGGTAAGAGTGAAAAGCTAAGGATTCGAGGGTTTCTTTCGAATGTAAGGGTAGAAATTTTAAGGTATGGTCTCTTTTTGGTGTTTTGGGGGGTCATGGTTGTATTCCCGCTTATGCGGTTTTTAGGCCTTGTGCCTCCAATTATCAAAAAAAAATATCAAATTTCACACACAAGCTCCATAGGTCTCGATGTTATTGATGATCAGCTTCCTTTAACCAAATCCAAGTGTTCTTACATAGAGATTAATTGTTAAGAATAAGAATCCGCTTCACCTGCTTCAATATACATATTTGTAGCCCAGAAAGGGTACGTATATTCAGTCGCATATACATAGCTTGGCTGACATACAAAGGAAAAGATCAACGTTTGGGCGTATCTATTCTATAAATTTGAACCCCATCTAATGCCGTATCTCCAGTAAAAATATGTACCCACTGCACGCCTTGCCTTGACAGTAAGAAGAATATACCTCGTTAGCATTTACACCCCCATCTTTGCGTGTACCGTATCTACCCAAAAAAAACAAAACCCAGAGTAGAACCAAGGCGAATAAGATCAAAAAGCAAGATGCTTCACAACTCTTTACAGCAACTAGCTGGCCATTCTCGTAGTCTCCATCTTTGTTATTCCAGCCTCATCAAGGTTTAACTCCAAAACCATTTCAATTTCCTTGGAACAAAGTCAACTGATCCAGTGGATTTCATTTTCCATTGCCAACTTCAAGCGATTAGCTCTCCTTCCTCATAATCTCCACTTTGGAATTTTTTCAGCTCGTCAAAGTCATCTACTGAAGCATAATCGTCCTTCAGGAATAAGCCTAACCGCTCTAGTGGGCTCTTCAGTTTTCCATTTGCAAATTTGCTAGCTGCCACATACATCCCACCGGAACCACGTAGAGGACCAGCAAAAGAGTGTCTCCAATCAGCTTAGCAAGTTCTCTCAAGATGCGTGTATTATCAACAAATTCAACAGATCTCTCCATCTACAACAAAGCATTAATGTAGGGTTTTAGCAAGAACGAGATGCATATATTTTGGAAAGGACAATAGGAGAAGTCAAAAGATGATAATGATGAGAGAAACAATAGGCACAGAAAATGACACTAGCAAGAATTTGAAAGGAAATCAGCATAAGATACCGCCAAAAACCTGCTAAATCTATAAAATGAACAGGTTACAGTATAACCCATGCCTATATAGTTTATTTACACATCCAGTGGCATTACTAATGCCGAAAGCAAAGTTAACTCACATCATATAGCATCTAGTGCCCATTCCAGTGCACTAGTTTTTGGCGTTACAATGACTAAATACAAACAAGCAATAACTCAACACAAATAATACGAAACCATCTAGCTCTCACTTATTCACACTTGCCTTGTAAAGTATGTAAAGCAGGATGCAACATTTGATCGGAAGATCTAATGAATCTGAAATGCATAGTGGATCAGCAAGTTGAATGGTTCGGAAGGAGAGATCAATTTGAGTTGTAATGTGTATTTACCAGGAGAATGTTGTTGAATTCTAGTCATTTGTACTAAATTCTAGTAGTATGTTTGCAGTCCGTTAAACCATTATAATATTTAAGCACGGGGGGTGGAATCGGCATGTGTTGTACTTCATTCTCTATGAGGCAGAATTAAGAAAACCAAATGATGTGTAAATAAACTATCTAGGCTTTATATTCATTCTTGAAGGACAACAAAAGTAGTACAAACCTTTTCAAGAGCCATTCGGGCAGCCTCTCTTTCTTGCTGCCGTCGATTACTGAGTTCAGTTTCTAGCTTAATTTTGGAGGCTTCATCTCTGCTTCAATCTGGCTCTCTCTGTGTAAAGTTAAAAACGGCAATAGAAGGGTTTAGATAGCAAGACAGTCAAATTATCATGAGCAAATACAATCTGTTTCTCTTTTATACAATATGAGGAAAACTCTAAGATAGTGTACCTTACACATCAAAGAATCACTTAATCAAATCCTACTCTATTAAACACGCACTGAATTTGAAACTCACCTTCACACTGTATCCGCTCCAATCTCTCTTTCTTGCTGCACCTTCAGTGAATCAAACTTCACATTCTGCAAAAGGTGGAAGAAGACGTAAGCGAAAATTCCAACTACAACCAGAAATTCATTATCTACAAGAATCAGTTTTAGTTGCAGTGTGGTACAAGATTCTTCCGCTGTGCCTTAAAGATGGTTTCAGCAAAGCGCTTCTTTAGCATTTCAGCTCGCTGCTCTTTTGAGGGAGATAATAGTGATCCATAACTCAAGCTCTCGCAATCTAATATCAAAAATGTGAAGAGCAGATAGCATTAAGCACATGGTCCCCACAAATCCAAGATTGATATAATTGATACAGAGACAAATTTTGCATGAAGACAAACAGTACCTGCATGTGCGGGCGGAATAAGAGGTAGATGTGATTAGAAATATTGTAAGAAGGTTCCTCTGAACCAGAGGTCTTGCACCACTATCAGATTCAAGACAGGGCATTGTTCATTGGCGATTTGGAACTGCATTTCACATCACACTTTTCCAAGGTTTTCTGAAGCAAGAAAAAAAATGAAAAAATTTCAATGTAATTTTCATATAATACTCAAGGATGAAGGAGATGAAATTTGCATGACATTCCACATCCAATAGAAATAAAATATGTACAGGCCTTGTGTCCAATGACAATACCCTCTTTCCTGACAATGTTGACACTGGCACACTCTTCGTATATAATGCTTCCTTGTGCTGAGTAGATGTTCTAGGTTCTGTATCAACAGAAACAGTTCTTGGGTCAACACAATCAAACAATAACATTAAGCACCTTGTCACCACAAATCCAAGATTGATATAATTGATACAGAGACAAAATTTCACATGAAGACAACGGTACCTGCATGTGCAGCTGAACAAGAGGTAGATGTGACTTGAGAAATACTGTAGGCCGGTTCCTCAACCAGACGTCTTGCACCACTATCAGATTCATGACAGGCATTGTTCACTGGCGATTCGAATCTGCATTTCACTTCACACTTTTCCAAGGTTTTCTGAAGCAAAAAAAAAAAAAAACGGAACATTTTAATTTAATTTCCATACAATAATCAAACATGAAGGAGATGAAATTTGCATGACATTCCACATCCACTAGAATAAAATATGTGTAAGCCTTGTGTCCAATGACAATACCCTCTTTCTTGACAATGTTGACACTGGCACACTCTTCGTATGTAATGCTTCCTTGTGCTGAGCAGATGTTCTAGGTTCTGTATCAACTAAAACAGTACTTGGGTGAGCACAATCAAACAATAACTCAAACACCAAGGTAAACTGTGATCATACATAAAATATTATACGGACAGAAAGGAACAATCTTTACCTCTGGTTTTCATACTATTTCTGCAAGACAAGGACACCTTGTTGTCCCCAATCCTATTCTCCTGGAGCGTCCAAAAGAAATAAAATACTTCAATGAACACCCCAGAAGAAGAGAAGCGGACCTTAAAATCAGTATAAAATATTGAGCTCTCCCACATTACAACTAGACTTACTTCTTGAGCTTTAATGCCCATTCTACGAGGTACATCCTTTGAGCTCACAGCTGTAACCTTAACTGATGGAATACGGACACTAGAATGAGAAAGCCCAACATCAGCACAAGCCATTCTGATACTATCACCACCTACATTATCGGACAGCTCCTTGTCCTTCAAGGCGCTCTGGAGCTTGGCTTTCTTGCTCTGGTTGTGTGTTGCACCCAGAGATCTCCAACACACACATCATACAGTTCTTCTAGTTTTTTTGCCATTTGATGATAAACATTGTATGGAGGATTATACAGCATAGCATTGGAGAAGTGAGCCTCACATCAAAATCAAACTCCTCAGCTTCAGTATAAAAATTCCGCTTTAGTCTTGATTCTATTGTTCCCAGATCCATAGGATGAGAAATTATGGAGAAGTAATCTGGGATCTTCAATGCAACAGGGTCGACTGGTTTGGTGAAAGGCCACGCATCCTCATGATTCATAAGTTTCCTCAAGACCAGAGAACATTTCTCAAAGATACCACGATCACCCTTGCGCCTCTTTTGAGCATGACAAACAAGAGATTGTTCTTGCCCGCGTTTTGTGCCAGAGATAGTTTGCAGCTTCTTCCCATTATAACCACCCAGAGGTTTTAAGTTTTCAGACTCACACATCTTCAGATTTCTCAGCTCAACTTTTCCATTTCTATATGTAGAAGTGAATCTACCATCATTACTTCCAGGTCTTGGTGGATTAGATGAATCACGGACGGTTGAATCTGGCTTTGGGGCTAATATCTTGAACCTAGGCTTCTTGATCGTAGCTACACTTTCCATGGTGAATAGTTCTCTATACAATGAAGCTCCACAACTGACTTCAGTAGTATTACCAGTTTCTTCAACTTCAGTATATGCACCAGAAAGAAACACAAGAGAAACCGGATAAAGTATTAGAAACATGCTGGATTATCACAAACTCAACCCACTTCCCCAAATCTATCATTAATGAGTCTCCCCAGGAAAAACTAGATAAATGTAGTTGTTTAAAAAGATAATGAACATGCCACACAGCATCCTCGAATTCAACTGTAATAATTCACCTAATTCACTGCTATAAACACCAGCCATAGCACCATGGCTGCGGTCATTTCCTGAGGCATGGTGGGGGCTTATGGCAGACGGACTGGGCATATAATGATCACCCGAAATAACTAAACTAAAGCCAACAGAGATGGAACTAACTCCAACCATTAGATTATTGCATATAAGCTTACACCAAAGAATTTTATTCATTCACTTAGTCAAAAAATTTAGAGAAAAAGATATACCTGATAATGAAACACTACACTTTCTAAAAAAATTGGGAAGCCAGGCAAATAAAAATGTGTGTACAGCACACGTGCTGCTCAATACTGCGAGCGACCCGACCTAGATAAGACAACAACGCAGCGACAAGGCCGCCAGCTCAGATGGCAACCAACAGTGTTGTCAAATGGCAACTATGGCCCCGCGGCCATAGCGCTATTGTGTTGCGGTAAACATAGCAAGTTAGCAACCACCATTAAACCGCTTCTAGCAAAACAAAGGTTGCCTCATTCCACCTTGTACGGGAAAAAATAAAAAAGGCATCCTTCCCAACTTCGGCTCATCGAGAGAAAGTAGTCTACTAAAATCGATACTAAAGATTATAAGGCAGTAGCAAGGAATTGCTATCATGAAAGGCGGGCACTTCACCACGACTTTGAAACAATAAAAGCCGTAAACAATTATGCAACAACTGTTCGATCAAGGAAATCAAATGCAGCTGAGTATGACGTTTGTAGTGTTGATGGAAAAAGCAATTTATGATATCCCTTCCCCCACACACACGCGAATTATGTGTTATCAAAGGAAAAATAAAAATCCCAATTCTGTGGGGTTCTTCACTCAGGCTACCAAGGAAATGAAAAGAAGTCTTACCTATTGCAAACGCGAATGAAGAACTAGATGGAGAGTTACTTTGAAGCGGTGAGGAGATTCGCAGCCAAATCACACCAAAGGGCAGAGGCAGACCGCAAGCTTTTTTTTTAAAGCACGCAACCACGTAACTTAGGGTTGGGAAATAAAGAGAAAGAAAAACGGAAACCGTGGTCTAAAGTTTAAACTCACATTAATTCCAAATTCTGTGAATACCCCTCATTACTTCGTCATTGACTTTCTTTCTTTCTCCTTACGAAAACTTCCTAAATTACTACCTCGTCCGTCATAAGTGCATGTTTATTTTTTGGCACGTTTTTCCACTTCAATATTAAACATATAAAATAAAATAATTTTTAAAATTAAATTATATAATATGAAAATGTAAAACATAGATTTAAAAAATATATTATCTTATATACTAAATATTGAAGTCAAACGACACATCTAAATAGTAAACTGGACGGTCAAGTGGGACGGAGGAGTACTATTTGTGAGAAGTTTGTTTCCTATTGGTTGTGTCAGATTGTCAGAATGGAGGTGAATGGATTCACTCCTTGACGTTTAGTGACTCCTTGTCCTTGAACGTCTTGGATTTTGCAGTTTAAAATCAAAGGATGTAATAAATCCTTATTTTATGGTAAATTAACCTTAACTTCCGTGTAGCTTTTTGTTTAAAATGCAAATATTCATTAATAAGTATCAATATGTTAGTATTTTTGGATTCCTTTTAGTTCATTCATAATTATACTACAAAATCTTAGATTTTTAGTTTAATTAGTTTTAGTACATTACATGATAGTTACTAAGTTTTAGGGTATTGCTCGATGAGTTATTTTTTTTCGCGAATTCGAACCTAGCTATGTCTCCACATTGTAATATGGAGATGACCCTTTTGGTCTTTTGTCACTTTACCACATGTCAACATTCTATTGGAGAGAAATAAAAAAAAAAAAGGAAAAATTACATCGCCCACCCATGACGTTTGGCGAAATTACACAGCCCACCCACGAGGTTTCAAAAATTACTTTGCCCACCCATCTAGTTTCCACAATTTTACATCCAGTAACTTTTTTAATATTTGATCAACTTAAAAGATGGTTAAATGATATCCAAATTTGACGAAATTTACATGGATGATGCTAAGGTGTTATATTTTTGTTCAATGCCAAATCCAAAGTTTTTTAAGGTCATATATGACCTGTAGGACCCAATGAAACATGAGACATGTTCATCAGGTCCCACAGATCATATATGAGCTTAAAAAACGTTGGATTTCACGTTTTACCAAAATATAACACTTTAATATCGTCCATGTAAAATTTCATCAAATTTGGATATCATTTAACCATCTTTTAAGTTGATCAAATATTAGAAAAGTTGCTGGATGTAAAATTGTGGAAACCACATGGGTGGTCAAAGTAATTTTTGAAACCTCGTGGGTGGGCTGTGTAATTTCGCCAAACGTCATGGGTGGGCGATGTAATTTTCCCAAAAAAAAGAAAAAAAGGGAATTTGTTAACAGAGTAGACACGCACACACCAGAGGGAGGAGAGAGATTTTTTTTTTTTCAAAATGTCATAACTTATAAAATATAATTGCAAAAATAAAAAAATTATATCATTGTTCATCATTTTTCGTGCTCTTCAAAATAAGACCAAACATGAGTTTTTTGATAATTTTTTATTTTTTGTATGTACATGTTTTTTAAGACTCATTGTGAATATTAAGTTTAAGAAAGTGAATCAACGGTTGTTACAAAGTGAATCCAAGGTTGTTAAAAAGTGAATCAGAGAGTTGCTTAAAGTGAATAGAGGTTTAAAAAAGTGAATCTCATAAACAGAGATTGTTTAACTAAAGTGATTCTGATTTGTTTGACTGGTGTGAATCCGAGGTCTTAGGAAAGTGAATCAAAGGTTGTTAAAAAGAAAATCACAAGTTGTTACAAAGTGAATCAGAGTAATAAGAGTGAATCTCGTAAGCATAGAGTTAAGAGGTTAAAGAATGTGAATCAAAGGTTTTTATAAAGTGAATCGTACATTTAAAAAAAAGGGAAAATTACATCCCCCACTCATGATGTTTGGCCAAATTACATACCCCACCCACGAGGTTTCAAAAATTACTTTGTCCACCCATGTGGTTTCCACAATTTTACATCCAGCAACTTTTCTAATATTGATCAACTTAAAAGATGGTTAAATGTTGTCCAAAATTCATGAAACTTTACATGAACGATGCTAAGGTGTTATTTTTTGTCCAATGCTAAGTCCAAAGTTTTTTAAGGTCATATATGACATGTGGGACCCAATGAAACATGAGACACGTTCATCGGGTCCCACGGATCATATATGAGCTTAAAAACTTTGGATTTCACGTTTTACCAAAATATAACACCTTAGCATCGTCCATGTAAAGTTTCATCAATTTTGGACAACATTTAACCATCTTTTAAGTTGATCAAATATTAGAAAAGTTGTTGGATGTAAAATTGTGGAAACCACATGGGTAGGCAAAGTAATTTTTGAAACCTCATGAGTGGGGTGTGTAATTTCACCAAACGTCGTGGGTGGGGATGTAATTTTCCCTAAAAAATGAATCAAAGCTTTAAGAAAAGCGATTCTCGTAAATAGAAATTGTTTTAACTAAAGTGAATAAAAAAAATTTTAAAATGAACCCAGGTTTAAGAAAAGTGAATCAAAGGTTTTTTAAAGGTGAATCAAATGTTTAAGAAAATTCAATATTTTTTTAATACTAGTAAAATTTATTCTACCATAAACTTATGCGAGGGTGGTTTTTAGGGTGTTTGGGGGGGGGGGGAGGTAGGGTAATCTTTTTGGCATTAGTTCTACACTTTATATTGTCGTCACTACTTGACAGTTTTTTAGGGTTTGTGGTTTAACGACCCTAAACCCAGCACTACAAACCATAAAAACGTCTTCGACGTTTTAGCATTCCTAGGGTGGTTTTGAGGGTGTTTGGGGGGTAGGGTAATCTTTTTGGCATTAGTACTACACTTTATATTGTCGTCATTGACTCGACAATTTTTTAGGGTTTGTGGTTACCCTAAACCTACACTACAAACCATAAAAATGCCTTCGACGTTTTTAACTTTACTATGGTGGCTTTTAGAGTGTTTGGGGTAAGATTTATTTTGTTAATGAATAAGATTCATTTTATTATTAAAGAAGATTCTTTTTGCTAATGAATAATTAAAAATACATAATATATACTCATTCTAAAAATATAAAATTTTAAGTTTACCAAAACATATTCATGATGCATCTTGTTTTGAAGACCATAAAAAATGATGAACTGGTATTTTTTTTTATTTTTGCACTTTTAATTTGTAAGTTATAACATTTTGAAAAAATATTATTTTCTCTCCCCTCCTAATAAAGTCACATTCAGCATTCTAGACTTACTCTGTACACACGTATATTTTTCCCTCTTTTTTCTTTTCATCTACTATTTTTTGTTTTTCTTTATCTTTCTTCATTTATTTAGCCAACCTCATGTTGACATCTGTCCATCTCCATATTATACCTGGCGTAAGAGCCAGGGTCTCCACGCCGTATTTTTTTAGTTAAATTAAGTTAACATGATATTTCTAATTAAATTATATATGAATTATGTATCGATGTTATTAACTACAAAATTAATTATGTTTGATTTTACAATACTAGGTACCTATTTCATTATCAAACCGTATTTATTTAATGAAATGCTAGTTTTTCTACAATTCTACATTGGTATGCAGCACAGTTTTTATACTTGTTTACATATCTAACTTTTAATTACTATGTGCAACTCAATTAGCAAGTCAGAGTTTAACTCGATAGCAACGCTTTCCCCTTCTAGCGTTCCCCTTTGTTTTGTCTCCCAATGTCGCTTCGACTTTCTTC
Source organism: Limonium bicolor (assembly GCA_023374045.1). Lineage (NCBI taxonomy): Eukaryota > Viridiplantae > Streptophyta > Magnoliopsida > Caryophyllales > Plumbaginaceae > Limonium > Limonium bicolor. The sequence goes on from CM041776.1 coordinate 37,405,306, forward strand.
TACGATAAGCTTTGCTTCATTCCTGAGATTGGGGCGGAACCAAAATATTAATTATGTGGGGTCACTACTGTTTTTTGAAAAAAAACAAGATTCTAATATTCATACATATAGTTCAAACTTAAAGATAATATCATCATCTATTATAGTCGCACCCTACGGGGAAAAATATTTTATAATAGTTTCATCGCTAATGGTCTCAAAAAACATCTTTCTCTACATAAGTAACTAAGCAATCATTAAGCACGTCATCTTCTATCTTGTTGCATATCGGTCTTCAGATATTTCATTGCAAAGAATGCCCTTTAATTGTTGTTGTAGCAACTTGTAGAATTAAAGCAAGCTTAACTAGCAAGAAGACTCGTGAAAAGTTCAAATGTTGTTTTGTTTCTATTAGGATTACGGGCCCATTCCCCCAGGATCTTGGTGAGATCGACATGGTTACTGAAGAAGAAAAAGTCACAAGATAATAATGATAAAATAGTGACACAAGGATACGTTACGTGGTTCGGTCCAAACATGACCTACGTCCACGGGAGGAGATAGAACAACTTTTATTAAGAAGATGAGGATTACAAGTTTACATGAGGATTATCCAACCAACCCAACACCCGTGTTTCCCGTGTTTCCTTTAGTGTTTTTACCCGAGTCCCTTTGAGTTTCCATAGTTACACCCTTGACTCTCTTGGATATGATCCCCACAAGTTGGGATGATCCTAAGCTACGGGTTACTAGATCCATTTATAGTGCTAGATCTAAACCCTTCACTTATCCCAACGTTAACCTTGTAACAACCGCCCATAATGGCTCACAAGTTACAACGGTTACAACTTAATTAACATCATCCATTAACACCTAGAAACAACTAAAACTTGGGTATCTAGAAAGCCAGAAGTCATAACTTCTTCTTTCAAATATTTTAACTTCCTCATAACTCTCCTCATAATGTTAGAAAACCAAATGCTTTAGACGCCATTAATTTTCACCGCATAAATGCTCCACTAATGCATCTTCAACTTCCGGGAAACTCTTCGTAAATAATAATTTAATTGGATGACGAAACCAATTAACCTCACAAGAGTAACTTAACGGATTTAGCATTAATTCTATAATTTCCTCTTAATGCTCAATCCGGTCAATCACATACCACCATCAATGCTAAACTTCATCTTGATGAATAATCCCAAAAACATCCCACACAAGGACGAAACCGGATAACTTCATCTGGACTGTTTGCACTCCAACTTCGGTAAATTGACCATACCTCCCCGAGCCCCCAAAGACCCATCTGGTCTGAATCTTCATGGACCCGCCATAAACACGAAGTAAGTAGCAACTCAAGAAACAACTACGCAACCAAAGACAATAGTGATCTCTTCCCGTCTTTATCCGGTTCACGCAAAGTCTCCAAACATGACCTAACAGCAGCTTCACAATTGATCACCACACGAAGCTCCATTTGTGGTTATATGTGCACTACCACAACCCTAGGTCCTTCACTTGCTAGATGATCTCCAGTGCTCCATGGAAGTCCACGATCCGTCACGTGACTCGAGAAAATATTTTTCCCATTTTCTACACCATTGAAGCTTCACCATTCTTTATTATTCTTACTCCCCCCCAAGGGTTTGCAAAATAAAGACTAGATCTAACTTCAAATATGAACGATGCACCGGATTTTTCAAGATCCAAGATTTCCAACTTGATCTCCTTCAAACAACACATCATCATCTCCAAGTACATCCCCACACCAAAAAACAATCATGGTTGTGATTTTTTTTCTTACATAATTCTTCCTCTCTACCAAACTTGTTTTCAATCCAAACATCTTCTTAAGACACATCTCCTCTCCAACTCTTTCCTTCATTTTTCACTTTTATCAAAACCCACATCATCTTGAATCACCATTCTTTCTTCCCAATGACATCTCCACCAACACGGACATCCCGAAAAACCATGAGCTCAGATGCCACTTGTTAGGATTACGGGCCCATTCCCCCAGGATCTTGGTGAGCGACATGGTTACTGAAGAAGAAAATAACAAGATATATAATGATAAAATAGTGACACAAGGATATACGTGGTTCGGTCCAAAATGACCTACGTCCACGGGAGGAGATAGAACACTTTTATTAAGAAGATGAGGATTACAAGTTTACATGAGGATTACCCAACCAACCCAACCACCCGTGTTTCCCTTAGTGTTTTTTACCCGAGTCCCTTGAGTTCCCATAGAACCACCCTTGACTCTCTTGGATGTGATCCCCTCAAGTTGGGATGATCCTAAGCTACGGGTTACTAGATCCATTTATAGTGCTAGATCTAAACCCTTCACTTATCCCAACGTTAACCTTGTAACACCGCTACATAATGGCTCACAAGTTACAACGATTACAACTTAATTAACATCATCCATTAACACCTAGAAACAACTAACACTTGGGTATCTAGAAAGCCATAAGTCATAACTTCTTCTTTCAAATATTTTAACTTCCTCATAATGTTAGAAAACCAAATGCTTTAGACGCCATTAATTTTCACCGCATAAATGCTCCCACTAATGCATCTTCAACTTCCGGGAAACTCTTCATAAATAATAAATTAATTGGATGATGAAACCAATTAACCTCACAAGAGTAACTCAACGGATTTACATTAATTCTAACAATTCTTCCTCTTAATGCTCAATCCGGTGAATGCTTGTTAGGATTCCGGGCCCATTTCCCCAGATTGTGGTGAGATCGACATGGTTACTAAAGAATAAAAAGTCACAAGATAATGTAATGATAAAATAGTGACACAAGGATATACGTGGTTCGGTCCAAACATGACCTACGTCCACGGGAGGAGATAGAACAACTTTCATTAAGAAGATGAGGATTACAACTTTACATGAGGATTATCTAATGCCAAGAAACTTAAGGATTATTATTTAGATAAATTTCCAACATAGTTTAATATAGTTTAACATCATAATCTTTTAATGATTTTATCGTAAAACATTAAGTTATATTTCAATACCATAAATGTTAAGAAATGATTAAATCTAGACTTACTAACCTACCTCACATTTAGATGTAAAAGTATTTTATTTATTTAATTATTGTTTTTATATTAAGAACATTTAGATGTAAACGTATTACATTTGTTTATCATTAATTATAGAATAAGACCTATTTGTGTAACATTTTACAAATCTAATCACAATTTTTCCTAAGTTTTAACTTATTAATTACTTAATCCAATTTTAGATTTACATTCTGGTCATTGACAAATAATACTATACATGTATTTTAATATGGTTTATATATAAACCTTGGAAATTCAAAGGTAACTCTTTAAGCCTAATACATAACTACAATTTAATACCACATCATATAATATTCTTCTATTAGTATTATGTAGAGGTTTAGTTTAACTTATTAATTCCTTCATATAATATTTCCTATAAGGTATTTTCTTTTATTTATGTTTAATGTGTATATATTTATATAATACTAGGATTTGTTCAAAACATTATTTATGTAGTTTTATTGTATTTATTATTTCTATTAACTTTTACACATATTAACATCTGATATATGGTTTAAAAATAAGGTATTTCCTCAAGGTTTAATTAAGTATATTAACTTCCACATTATATACTAAATAAAAATGTAGACTAGTTTAATTCCTTGATTTAATATAAGTTTCTATTTTACTACTCTCATATAAGTATATATATATATATGTAAACAATTTTTACTTCACTTAAAAGATAATACCCAAATATTTATAAACATACTGGTATAAAATGTTAATTTAGGTTTTTTTATTTTCCACAACCTAAAAAGCTTATTAACAAACCATACTTTAATTTTTGTTTCATTAAAAACCATATATTATAGGTTATTCTTATGAAAATTTCATAAACATAATTTTTAAACCTATTTACCCTTGTCCAAAAATTCCCAAATTTAATATATAATAACTATAACATTTTAGACATATTATAAAATTTTATTTCATAAAAATATCTTTTTAAATTAGCCTAATAATTCCAGAAAACCCGTAACTTGAAAAAATCATAACTTGCGTTTAAAAACTCCAAAACCATATTAATTTACATCAAAATAAACTAGATTAAATAAGGAATCTATGGTTAAAATTTCAAGTCAAAATACATTCGGGAAGGTATTTAAATTAACTCAACAAGTTAGGGTTATTTACTGGAATTTATAAAAACCTTAATAAACTTAAATCAGAAACGCCGTCCAGATCTCTTAACCCCGATCGGACGGACGCTGAAGCCCCAGTTCTTCATCAAATCCAAAATCGAAGTCGAGTACTAATTCACGATTTCCTCACAATCTACAGAACCAAATTGAGTGATTCTTGTTTCTATGATTTCGAAATTCGATTCCGGTTCTAATGACACCAATATCGCTAGCTATAATGCATTGTACGTCAAATACGATTCCAGTTCGAGTTTAGGGTTTAGTTTAGGTTTCCGAACTCAAATCTCACAAATTCACTCAATCTAACGCTTAATTGATGCAATTGGAACATGGTATTGACCGATAATGTAAGGGCGATTAACAATGTTGAAGGAATTTGAAGAAAACTTACCGGAATTGCTCGAATCGAAAGGATTCGAAATCGAATTCTAGAAAAACGCCCCCTTTACAACCCGATTGAGTAGCCTACTTTGCAACGCTATAATTTACAGTACAGACCGAGTTAGAACTAGTTCTTGGGCTTAATCTAAAGAGGAAACGTAACTTACACAATGATAGTAAGAACTCACCCTAACTTGCACTACACAAAAGAAATCGAAGCTGGAAGTTGCGAGTTTACCTTGCGTTTTCTGGAAAGAAAACTTATGATTTTATGCTGTGACGAATCCGAAACTTTAGACACATTGTTCTTCCAAACGGTTGGGAATTGGCTTAGGTCATCAACATGAAAGTTTTAGAGGAATTAGAGCTCTTCAAAACGAGCTAAAGAACATGGAATTTGGCTGAGAAACGAAGAAGTTATGGCAAGACGAAGTTACCTGAATCGAAGGAAAAACTGGAACTGCAGTTTCGGTTTTTTGCAGGGTGGCTACTTTGGCTCGAATTTCCGGTTGATTTAGGACGAATTAGGGTTAGTGTGAGTTATGGTTGTTTAGAGGGAGTGTAGGAGAAGAGAATTAAGAAGACGGCATTGAACAATATTGAGAGATGAGTGAGATATGGCCATCCAAAGTTAGGGCAAAATACTGGAATTTGTTACCGAAATTCAAGGAGATAGAAATTGCCTAAGTCCTGGCGTGTGTGAGCTTGACACGTGGCAGTCATTAAAATTTTGGCTCTAAACTTCATCTATCATAACTTTGGCTAGGATGATCCGTTTTTGATAACTTTGGCATGTTCTTTTTATGTCTTTTTCGATGGTTTTCCATAACCTATTTATTGGTATAGGTTTCATGGCCTGGTTTGACCATTCTCAAAAAGTCAACCCTAGCAAGGCTTGAAAGGCTTTAGGGTTTTTAGAATTTTATATTGACTTTTATGTTTCAAAACAATGTTCCAACTCTTTCTAAAATCTTTATGATATACTTGGAGTGTTTATAAATTTTCCAAGATTTATTGACTTATAATTCTTATTATTAAATTCACAATACCATATAATAATATATAATAATTAAATATTTTATTGTTATCTTTAGGGTTAAATAGGAGAAATCCCCTAAATAATTTTAATAATTCCATATAATATTAATACTCATAATCCCATACAATAATTTAATTTTCATAATTCCTTATACTAATTTAACATTCATAATTCCATATATAATTTAATACTTAATAGTATTATTAAAGGTTTAATAAAAGAAATCCCCTAAATTAATTAAATTAATTTCAGTATATCCCCCTTAAAAGAAACTTCGCCTCGAAGTTTAAAAATCAACTAATAGGCACTCACACCGCTTCGGGTGTGCTGAGACAATAATAATTCCAATGAAATTCCATACCAATCCAATCCTTTACTTCCATCCATTTCCATAACAACATTCCACTCGAGATTACTCAAAATCAAAACGAACCCAGATATACCAAGACATAGCATGATGAAAATCAACAGTCACATACTGTGTCATAATGTAAACCCAAGCACATACAACCCCTCATTCTGCTAATAAGGCAACATGGCATAATCTGGATGAGGTGACGAAGGAAGAGTATGCCAGTATATCCCCCTTAAAAGAGCTAAGGTACGCCCTCGTACCGCTACTAACGACACATTCAAAGATTCAACACCTTATTAACCAGCTTTGTTGTAAATTTTATTGCACCGTTGTATTTTCTTAACTGTTATAAAATTTTATTTTATGATCCTTATCCTTTCATTTTATGACCGGTATGACTTATACGTCATTATATGATCATTTTATCATATTAGTTATATTACAGCTATAAATCAGGTGTAATGTACTTGAGTAGTTTAAAATAATATTTCAGATCATTTAATAATCCTAGATAATCTTTTAAAATTATCTTCAAGGGTTTATTAGCCAACCATATGTTAAAACTTTATAAAATAAATATTTTCTGTGACTTTTCAAGTTTCAATTGTTTTTATAATTAACTATAATATTTTAGACGAACCATTAGGTATTTACTTCATAAAATTTACTTATTATATATTTACATAATTTCACACAAGGCAGAGTTTTAGGAAGTTCTTATTAATTATAATGTAGCTCTAAAATCTGATTCCTTTATCTTAAAATTTACATTTTTTTTATCTTAAAATTTACATTTTTTTAAGGTAGGGACTTTAGGGACTCTATATAAAATTTTAAGTCAAATGAACTAGTCTAATGAAAACTCACTCACTCTTGGTAATTATTTTTCTTAAGGTTTGTTCTATGTAAATATTCTTCTGTTTATTAAATCTTAGTACTCCCTTAGACAATGGTGGCTTTTGTAAATATCACTCTTAGTGTGTCTTTTAAAATTTTATACATGTATAATGTTAAACTTCTAATTAAACATGAGGATTTCCAAATCTTTAAGTAACTCTCAATTTTTCACTAGACACTCAATACTCCAAGTATTTAAGGCTCAATAGTATTTAGTTTATTATTACTCATGTGTTTTCACTCCATAGGTAAGTATTTTTCACCAAGGATTTAACTCGGTAAACTCTTTACATGTATGAATTTAGTACTGGATCTTAATATATAAGTTTTGAATTGTTCAGTGTGGCTAGTAATGAAATATGCCTAGCTCAAGATTTCATGATGGTAACGTCTTACCACCACTTCCCCTCAAGTTCAACACAATCCATCACCTGCGTAGAAGATTATTTACGGTTAGATGACAAGGCTTGTCTAGCCCCTAAACTTCTAGAAGTGGGTGTGCACCCCCACTACTTTCAGCCTAGGAGTTCGTCGCACCAGGCACTTCCCGTAGGGTGTTAGGTTTAGGTGTTTTCTTTCTAAAGTTAGCATAGAGTTTTAGTGTGGTTTATGGGTTCGGGTGTATGCTACTAGTGTTTGTTAACTTAATAATTTTCTAGACTTAAGATTTATCCAAACATTACCTTTAGGCAACAATTTGTACCAAGTAATTCTTGAGATTTTTTTTCAAACTTTAAAGGAGTTGAAGTACTTTCACATAATATCCATACTAATTTAGTTATTTAAAGTTCTATTTGTATACTGTTTTCAACCAAAAGTATTCTTTAAAATTTCTAGGAGCATGTGTACTTGCTCTTAAGGAATTGTATTCCTAGCCATGTATTCTCCATAAGTATGCTTTTGAAAATAGCTTAATATATGATTTATCACAACCAAAATCTTAACATACTCAATAGATGATATTCCAACCTATATTTCTACTGTAGTTTAATGTTCGAACAAAACAACAGCACACCACTCTCTATAGACATTCATAAAAGAAAAGTGTATAAAAAAATCATTCACTAATCTAAGAAGGGTTAGAAGTCGTGCCTTACTGGAATCCTCACCTCCCAATTCTACCCCAGTTCCCTAGTTTTAAGTGCACCTATATTCTAAGTATTTCACTCGGCTTGTTTTCTCGGGTTCAGAGCGTAACTACGCTCTGATACCACTTTCTGTAACGCCCCTATTTACAATAAATACAACGGAATATAAAATCTCTACTGGCGTTTACAGACCATCGGGTTCCAAACACCCGACACCAAACCTCACCAATTACAACTTATAAAATTACAAAAGCTACGGTCTGAACTTGAGAAAACAACATAACATAACTACTAGTAAAATAGAATAACTCTCCACAATTCATAATTCCCATCCCAATCACTCATGCTCTTCATGGCCACCTGTATAAACAATTTATACCTGCAAGATGAAACCAAGCAGCCCACCCCGGGAGGGGTGAGTCAGTTCCCTGGAATGGAACTGGTACAATTCTCCAAAGCAATCTTTAAACATAACTCTTCAAAATAAACAGTAACTGAAATTAAACTCTTGAAAGTAAAACAGGGAAAAGACACTTTAAAATCACCAAGCCAAAGATAACAAGTTAAGGATAAAGATAAATAATAGGAAGGTAAAGTTAGTGAAACAAAACCACATCATGTGTTAGTGAACATCCATTGCCTTAGTTAAACCCAATTCCCGTTAGGAGTAGAAAGACTCAGACAGTCACAAAGGACTAGAAATGAAAAGACAGATCCAAGAACCAATAACTCAAGAGTGGAATAAAACCAATTGGGAGAGATGGCCCCCACCGCCAGATATAAATGTCCGTATGGACGAGGGATATACAACCCCCTGCTGTCAGATTAAAAATGTCCCGGTGGACGAGGGATATTCAGCCCCCTGCTGTCAAATATAAATGCCCCTATGGGCGAGGATATACATCCCCCTGCTGTCAATATAAATGCCCCTATGGGCGAGGGATATACAGCTCCCTGCTGTTACCATTGAAGACGCGCGCACGTCGAGACCTCAAGAACCAGCTCATGGATGAAACGATATCCAGAGTCAAAAGAGAATTTACCAAAATTGACCTTTCCAAATTCCCACCAGATCACTAACTACCCAGAGCAATGCCAAAACACTCAGTCCTACAGAGTGCATAAGCGTAAACCCTAAGCAGTCAATGTCTAATGGAACAACCAAAAAGAAGAACCAATACCCAAGTGAGTTTCACATTCAAGGCTCAGTTAGTCACACAAGCTGAGTTAGTCACACAACCATTCCCTTTTTAGAAATTCTCTTCAAGTCAGTTAGCGTTTTCCAAAACATTCCATAAGTCAATCAGCAAAAATATCGGAGTACGAGAAATCGTACCTGGTCAACGCCGTAGCAGTTCTAGTAAACTCGTGCAAACATTCAACAATTCTCTGAGGAACATTGAAGATAACTTACTATCAATAACCTGTACCCTAAGTTAAACTTAAATAAACCCCTCTCTCTTATTTCCAGATCTCAATTATCTATAAGCCCTCGCTTAAATGTTATGTATAACCTTTGACTTATTTTAGAAGGTTGTATAGCCCAAGGTTGTAGGATCAAGGAATGTATTTTATTAACACCCGCTAACTGTCCACTCCTATCCACTTAATTCATATTTAACCACAATCCCCACACTCAAGACTTCTGAAACCTTTATATCATAAATGTGTTTATATTATATAATAAAATCTAAGAATTTCAATAATAATCTTAAGCTCAATACCTGTAACACCCCTACCGTTAATCCTATGCTTACCGTCCAATCATCCCATAATTCAGAGTTACTTGCAGCGGAAATACTACCTACTACGGCGGGTGATACAACGCCGCTAACCGCCCATACGGCTAGCAGGCTATTACTACTTACAGTCACGGTCTGATGAACATAGTATACCGAGCCACTACCTTAATGCATACCGAATATAAAATAACATCTTACATTCTGGGATCACCGAGTATTTAAAGTATATTCAATTACATTCCCATTTCCAACCTACCAAAAGAATGAGTTTAATCACCTACTCATCTATACCAATGCTCCATTCTATCCATGTCCAAAAAGGTGTACCCCATGGTACACCGGCTAAAAAAACTCACAGCCGTGTACTACTTAGTACACCATTCTCAAATTCATTGTTACAGATAAAAAGAAATCAAAGACTAGCTACATCTCTCATGGCCTTCATCCTTCTCGAGTACCTGCGTGTAGTAAAAATGGTGCCCCAAGGGGCTCAGCAAACGCTGCGTATAAACTCCGCATATACCGAGTGCTAGCTAGGGCACACCGACTATTTGACGTCCACTAAACATGTTGTTCATTTATTTCATACATACATGCTTTGCATACAACATACATTCGTTCACAATACATCACACATTCCAAGGCAACAATACAATAGCACGCATCTTACTTACCTTCACAAGGTTAGCCAAATTACGCATCCGGGTTAATCGGAATGCTATTTACTCTTTTACTCATTCACATTACTTACTCTTACTTACACTTACTTACTTACATTCATTTTACTTACTCATTCTTACTTACTTACTTATACTCAAGTTAAGTCGTCGGGACCTCCGGCCCTGGGGACTACTCCGTCCCACCTCCGGGATTTACTTGACTCACCAATCCGGGATGCTACCCACTTAAGGGATTTGGGCCGCGGACCAGTTTAAGAGTCAGAATCGGATCCAACCTCTTGTGTCTCCTCATCCTCACGCGTGGCCGAAACTATATCGGACTTCTACTCATTCCAATTTAATTACCAATTTAAGTTAGTTTGGTTAGCTTGTTAGGAACAAGTTAGAAGTCCAATCTCAATAACAATCGGTCACAGTACAGTATCATACATACACACATTCATTATCATCCATACATTTCATGAATTATACAAACTAAGAGTTAAAGAAAATATTCACAACATACAGCACTACATATTCACAAGTATGCATAGTATCTCCGATTCGTGCATTTATCTTATTTGGTGATCAATTAGCACACACACACAAATCAGAGTAACCAAGATAGCATACGGGGCATGAGGAATCCATACCGTTCACCGTTGTACGTGTTTCCGAACGTCCTCCGGTGTCACAAATCAAATCCTATTTTATACATATACAATTAAATGATTATTATAGCCATCATTAACTTAACTCATTACTCTTACGTTACTAATCCATACTTACTAAGTCTTTGCATTCTTAACACTTATATTTCATTTACTCATTTTTCATTACTTATCCATGTTTTACTTATAAAATGTACATATATATATATACATATGTGTAGGAGGGTATACACACATTATATATATATATGTATACATACTAGTTATAAGCTTACAGTTTTTTTTTTTTGTGTATTGGGCGTCCGACCCACCGTCCGACCCAAGCCCTGGGTCGGACCATTCCAGTAGAGTTCGTCCTCTGAGATTCACCCTGTCCGACCCAGCACTATTCCGTCCGACCCATACCCTCTGGTTCGGACCGTTCCAGAAGGTTTCGGTCCCGTGTCCCTGCTCCGTCCGACCCACTGTCCGACCCAGACTCTAGGTCGGACGAAGTCAGAAACTTTGACACTTGAAATTTTGCCTGTCCACCACATCCGATCCACGGTCCTGGGTCAGACCATTCCAAAAGAATTATTATCGCTGCTTAAGCCCCGTCCGACCCATGTCCGACTTACCGTCTGGGTCGGACGAAGTCAGAACATTGCTACAGATTTTATTTTTCTTTCCCAATTTCACCCATTGCTTCCCCAATCTTCCTACATACATCCTAAATGTTTTAGTACAATTTAAACACTCTAAATCATGCTAATTCATTTCCTAATTCATTACACAATTCTATACTAACTTATACACACAATCTTTCCTAGTTTCACTCCAACACTCCCTTGTTTCCTTCCTTAATGTATTTTGCTACAGATTTGATACTAACACTCCCTTCTACAACTCCCTCTTCTAATGTCATTTCTAGCACCTCTAATGCCTTACAACTACATCAACTATCTCTCCTAATACACCCTCTATCTTTCTCTACAAAATCTGTTACAACTTATACTTTCCACCTAGTTTTAATTCATTAAGTGTTCTAATCCTAGGCAAATTTTGACATAACCTCCCCTATATTTTTATACTCTCACCACATTGTTTCTTCACACATTATCATTATCTCACCTGTTTTCAACAACATCAATATACAAAGCTTTCATATACATTTCCAACACTAAACACTACCAAAAATTCCTGCACTCAACACCTCATTCCCAATCTGTTTGTAATAGTTTTTAAAATGTCTTTGAAGGGTTTAAAAAATTTATATCCTCTTACTCATTACACTACTAATACACTATCACTTTACAATACCAATTTGTGCTACTAAAAATCTGTTACATTATACATTACTAACTACACAAGAGATTGAGTTACCTTCTTCTTCTTCTAGTTGTTTTTCTCTTCTTGCTTCTTCCTTCTCTCTTTCCCTCCTCTTCCTCTTCCCACCGGTTTAGCAACCAAAATTCTACACCACAGCCCACATATACATACACACTTCAATACTAAAAACTAACCCTAACCATTATTGAGTTTTAGTGTAGGTTTTAGGGTTTAGAAAATTCATTACCTTCCAAGGGTGTAAATGAAGCTTGGAGTGGCTCAAGAACAAAATTCCAACTCCACCAACAAGGCCAAAATCGGCTAGCATAAATAAGCAAGCAAGGGTTTTAGTTTACATTTTCATTTTGCCCTTGAGGCTAGAAAAAGATGGAGTTTTTAGGAATATTTTTACCTCAATAGAACAAGGAGAAGGAGGGCCTTCTAATGGTGGTCTTGAAGCTCCAAATGGGACATACCCATAAAAACGAAAATGTTGGTTTTCGAATTTTGAAAGGATGGAAATGTAGCTCTTGATGAGAGGATTCCAATGGTGTACTTTTTATAATTTTTGGAAGAAGTTCAAGGGAGTTTCAAGAGGAGAGAAGATGGAGTTTTGTGGGTTTGCTTCAAAACTCCATAGATGTCGCTGGGAAGGAGAAGGAAGAAAGAAAAGAGAGTGAGGGGATGGGGTTTACGTGAGAGAGGGAAATAGAGATAGGAGAGAGAGAATGTGAGGTAGTAATAGGTTACTTTTTGCTTTTTAACTCTTTTTGTCTTTTACAAATAAAAGGAAGTTAAGAGGGGGTGTGAGTGGGGGCTCCCAATCGGACAACATGCAGCCCATATGGGTTTTTAAAATTCTATTTACAATCTTGGACACCTAAGTTTTGGTTATTTATGTTTCTACCCCACAACTTCCCGTTTTTGACAGTTTTTTACTAATTTCTCGTTTTCTTGATTTTATTGGTTCTAAAGCTTCACTAATGTTTATTAATGATTATTTAGTTGACCAAAACTGTTACGAGTCTATTTGACCCGCTTAAAGACATGTTTTCCCGGTTACCTCGAAAAACATGCTTTAAGGTTCGGTAGTGTTTTTAAACCGTTTTAAAGATCCGTTTTCTTCGGGATTTTTTCCCTCAAGATTATTTATACTTAATTAAGCTTCTAAATTATTCATTAGCCTAATTAATCATTATTTTTAATTACGGGGTATTTCAATCTACCCCCCTTAAGAAACTTTGCCCTCAAAGTTGCTCAAGGTTAATGGTTTATTAGTTCTACTCATTAGGCAACCAATTGCCATAATGTGTCTTACTACCACCTATAAGGTGTTTACTTCATTCCACACTGCAAGCATACACTCTTCAAGCATCATACACAATTCACATACACAATACACCATTTTCCATTCATACCATTCCACAATACAACATTGCAATTCACAATACACATTACACAGATACATTACACATTACACATACACATCCCTACACATACCATGTTCACTTGCACTACATGTGCCATACAAAAGTCTATTACAATACCTACACACTAAGCAATGCTTACCCCGAAGCAATGCAAAAGCAAAAGGGCTCTACCCCCCTTAAAAGGGGTACGACCCATACCCGTATTGCTAAATACTAGACTATCTAGTCTATGAACAACTGTGGGTACTTAGCCTTCATGGCATCTTCCAACTCCCATGTTGCTTCTTCGACATCATGGTTTGACCATAGGACCTTCACCATTCGTATAGACTTATGGCGAGTGTCTCTGGTCTTCCTATCCAGGATTCTCACTGGGGTTTCAACATATCGCATATTCGGCTCGATGGATAGTCTCTCGGGCTCTAGCATTTGAGAAGGATGAGCAATATACTTCTTGAGTTGTGACACATGAAATACATCATGGACACGTCCCAAGTCCTCAGGTAATGCTAACCTGTAGGCTACGGATCCAACTCTTTCGGTAATAGTGTACGGCCCTACAAACTTTGGGCTAAGCTTGCCCTTCTGGCCAAATATGAAGACACCCTTCATAGGTGAAACGCGCAAGAACACCTGGTCACCCACGGCGAACTCAAGGTCGCGTCGTCTCACATCTGCATAAGATTTTTGTCTATCTTGGGCTGCCTTCATATTGGCTCGGATCTGCTGAACTTCAGCTTGCACTTGCTCAAGGTACTCCGGTCCTATTATGACCACTTCGCTTGACTCATCCCAACACAAGGGTGTACGACAAGGTCTACCGTATAGAGCTTGGAAAGGCGACATCTTAATCGAGGCGTGATAACTATTATTATACGAGAACTCGATAAGATGAAGCTTATCTAACCAACTCCCCTGAAAGTCTAAGGCACATGCCCGAAGCATGTCCTCCAATGTCTGGATGGTCCTTTTTGTCTGACCGTCGGTCTGAGGATGGAAGGCGGTACTCAATTTCAATTCTGTACCCAGCGCTTCCCTTGTAGCTCTCCAGTATCTCGAAAGAAATCTAGTGTCGCAGTCAGATACTATGGTTTTCGGGACTCCGTGATGTCTGATAATCTCCTTGTCGAATAGCTCAGCTAGCTTCACTACCTTCCAGGTGTCCTTCATCGGTATGAATCTGGCAACCTTGGTAAGGCGATCGACTACAACCCAGATCATGTTGAGTCCTCCCCTGGCAGGTGGGAGTCCTACAACAAAATCCATGGAGATATCATGAAATTTCCACTCCGGAACTGGCATCGATTGTACCATTCCGCCCGGTCTACGATGTTCGAATTTAACCTTTTGGCATGTTAAGCATCTCAGTACAAATTCTGTCACATCCGATTTCATTCCAGACCACCAGAAGTACCTCTTCATGTCTTTGTACATCTTGGAGGCTCCTGGATGGACTGACAATGTGGAACTGTGTGACTCTCGCAGGATGCGATCCCTTAGCTCAGCATTGCTTCGGGGGACGCATAGCCTGCCATTCAACCGAATCAAACCATCTTCATGTAGCTTAAAATCATACTTTTTCTTCTCAAATGTACCATTATTGATCTTTTGTCTGATTTCGGTTAGGTAAGGGTCGCTCAACTGAGCGTCTCGCACCTCGTCAACCAAGCTAGAAGAAGCGAGTAGCGAATGGAGCGAGTGTGCTCGACGACTCAGGGCGTCGGCTACAATGTTTGCCTTCCCTTCCTTAAACTGTAAGTCGATGTCATAATCTGAAAGAAATTCCATCCATCTTCTCTGTCTCAAGTTCAATTCTTTCTGTGTGAATACATACTGTAAGCTCTTATGGTCGGAGTAAATGGTGATGCTTACCCCATAGAGATAGTGTCGCCATATCTTCAAGGCGAAGACAATGGCTCCTAACTCTAAGTCATGTGTCGGGTAATTCTCCTCATGCTTTTTCAGCTGGCGGGAGGCATAAGCAACAACCTTGTCATGCTGCATGAGTACGCATCCCATTCCTTTGCCTGATGCATCACAATATATCTCAAATCCCTTTGTGCCCTCTGGAAGAGTAAGGACGGGCGCTGAGGTCAATGAGTCTTTTAGTTTCTGAAATGATAATTCGCACTCATCTGTCCATACAAATGGTGCATCTTTCTTCATCAATGTAGTCATGGGCTTAGCGACTTTTGAGAAGTCCTTTACAAATCTCCGGTAGTAACCGGCTAGACCAAGAAAGCTCCGAATGTCGGTAACAGTCTTAGGTCTAGGCCATGATCGTACAACTTCTATCTTAGAAGGGTCAACTGAGATACCTGCGCTTGAGATGACATGTCCAAGGAATGATACCTGATCAAGCCAAAACTCGCATTTGGAGAACTTCGCATACAGCTGGTTCTCGCGCAGTGTCTCAAGCACTTTCCTCAAATGAGTTTCATGTTCCTCTGCTGATTTGGAGTATACAAGGATGTCGTCGATGAAGACAACAACCGAAGTGTCCAATTGCTCACTGAACAGACGATTCATGAGGTCCATGAATTTTGCTGGTGCGTTTGACAAACCGAATGGCATCACTGTGAATTCATAGTGGCCATATCTGGTACGGAATGCCGTTTTCTTAATGTCTTGTTCCTTAATTGCAATTTGATGATACCCAGAACGGAGGTCAATCTTGGAGAAGACTGATGCTCCTTTCAGCTGATCAAATAGGTCGTCGATGCGTGGTAATGGGTATTTATTCTTGACTGTGACTGCATTCAGCTCGCGGTAGTCAATGCAAAGTCGGAGGCTACCGTCCTTCTTCTTCACAAAGAGGACCGGTGCTCCCCAGGGTGATACGCTCGGGCGTATAAACCCTTTGTCGAGAAGGTCTCGTAACTGCTCCTTCAGTTCTGTCATTTCAGCAGGTGCCATGCGGTACGGTGCCCTAGCAATGGGACCGGTACCTGGCAAAAGATCAATTTCAAATTCCACTGCTCTCGGTGGTGGCATGCCGGGTAGCTCCTTAGGGAATACATCGGGGAATTCAGATACTATCGGTACATCATCACTGAACTCTGGATCTCTCTCCAGGTCTTGCACATAACACAGATATACTTCTTGGCCCTTTCTGAGCTCCCGGTACATAGCCATAGCAGATATGAGTGTGGTCGAAGGCTCTCTCGGTCTCTGGCGGTAAGATACAGTAACCCCAGAAGGACTCTTGAGCAGCAATCGATGCTCGGCGCAGAGGATCCTACCCTTGTGCCGCTCCAACCAATTCATTCCGATGATTAAGTCGAATCCCAATCCATTAAATTCGATGAAGGAAATGGGAAACACTTCGTTTTTGATTTCGATGGTGGCTGATTGATAGTATTTAGTGCACTTTACTCGCTCCTTCGATGGGAGAGTAACCACGAAGTTCGGTAGCTCATCCGCATTTAGCTTCAACCTCTTCACAAAAGATGGTGATACGAACGTGTGAGAGGCGCCGGAGTCGAATAACACATTGGCATCAATGCCGTTCACCGGGAATGTTCCCGTTAGAATGGTGCCGCTCTTGTCGGCTTGTGCTTCGGTGAGGATGCTCAGGTTACCTTTGGTACCGAGTCCACAACCTATTGGATTCACAATTGGATAAGTATTGATGGTGGACACAAGTGGAATTAAATCAACACTGCTCTTTATTGATAAACCAACCATCATACAAACCGTGTCTCTAATACACGTTACTAATAGATTACATGACACTATGAATTTAATACTTCCTAAAGGTAAGGTTCAGGCGTCCTGGTTTCATGTGTGTGGCATTGATTATTGCCGGTGGTGCCGTATTCAGTTTGATCTTGTTGATCCCGTGATACAGCATCCTAGAGTTTCCACCCATGATTAAGACATCTCCCGATCTCAATACCAGTTTCTGTGCGAGGTCCACACGCTTCTGCTCGCTATACAGGAATACGGCGTCATCACCAATGGACCAAGACACTACGGGCACTCCTTGTTCAAGAGATTCCGCTGTCTCGTCCTTGTCTTGGTGTAACCCAAGTCGTCCTTCTTTCTCATAGAAGTTGACGATACAGAGGTCCGCTTCAAGTGCGGGGATCGATTCATGTTCGCATTGTTGTGCAAGTTCTATTGCTTGTGTGACAAGTGTCTGAAACTCTGAAGGGATTGTCGGTGGCGTTGCTCCATCTCGTGTTCGTGTCTCTTGGTATGTCTTGGTATAAGGATTCCAGTCCTTTCCCAAGCACATCATTTTTAGCTTCATCTTCGCTCCACCGGGGAATTCGGGTGTATAAAATCCACCTTGACCCGTTCCTAGCTCGTTGCATCGTCGAATGATTGAGATTTGTGCTTCGGGTGTCAGGTATCCCCTTAATAAAATCATACCTGGTCGGATGACCTGACACTGTTCATTGGTGTAGTAGTGGTTGGTGATGTCGATCTCTTCTTGATTCAGGTTTACTGGTATCGGATAACAGATACTAAAGCTTCCTAAGGTCATAAATTTCATCTACGGTGAGTACTAGTTTCAACTACTTCATTTCATGCTCAATACACACTTCAATTTACTTACTCATGCATTCACTCATACAATTACTCTAATACTTAGACATGCTACTTCAAGGATTCAAGGTTTAGATATTTACCTGGGCCGGACTTAGAACCGGACCCATCACGGTCTATGACATGAAGGACAGGCTGCCTCTGAGGTGCACCCCTCTGAGGTCCCCGGGATCCCTGTCCCTGTGGTGCCTGCTGGGTCGGTGCATCGCCAGATGCAACCTCCTTGCCTTCCCTTTGCTTGTAGCTTTGGAAGTTCCCCTTTGGCTTAGCATTCTCTGGGCATCTGTTAGTTGTGTGACCCACTTTCTGGCAGTTGTAGCATTTGATTTCTCTCCCATAGCAATCTTTGCCGGGAAGGTCTAGGTTGCACTTTCTGCACACATAGGTGCGGCCATCGGAGAAGGTTTTGGTGACACCGGAGCCAAAACCTAAGGTTTAGAGGGTTAGCACATGTGTGCGTGGATATACTAGATATGATACTGATACGAATACGAATTAGAAATATAAGTTTACCCTTAGGTGGGTATGATCTCAGTGGCTTTGCTGCCACTGGTGCAGATGAACCGAGTTGAAGAAGTTCAACCGGTTTGCCCTGCTCAGCATGGGCACTGCTTTCACTTGGGAATTTCTTTTGGGATTGCTGAAAGAAATTTCCCTTCTTCTTTTTCCAGCTTTACCCTGGTTCTGCTCCTCACCATTGGTGTTCTTGCTATTGGCTTTGCGCTTCAGCGCGGTTTCTTCATCCCGTAGTTGGCAAGTGATTTCAACGCGAGAAGCCGCGTGATAACACTCCTGAAGTTTCAAGTATTAGCCGGGATTCTAATTTAAGAAAGGAGATAAGGAAAAGATTTAAGGAATTTAAGGAATTTAAGGAATTGAAATGATACTAAGGGTTAACCGATATTTACCTGAAGAGAGGTAAATCGAGTGTAGCCCATACCGTACTGAAGGCGATGGCTCAGACCGCCATAAAAGCGATCGACCAACACCTGGCCGGTGTATCCTAGATCAGGGAGAAGACGGAGGATGGAAGTGAAGGTGCGGTAGTACTCATCCACAGACATCTTGTCTGTCATTTTCAAGGCGTCCAGCTCTAGCCTTTTCTTAGTCTTTACATGCTCCAGATAGTACTTGGATCGGAGGAGAGATGCGAAAGACTCCCAATCGAATGTGGGGTCGCTGACGTGCTCATGCTTGATTAGCTTCCACTAATCCATAGCAGCATCCTTCAGATAATAAGCAGCAACTCTGACTCGAACTCCAGCGGGAGCTTCGAGGGTTTCGAACGCCGTCTCCATCTCGGAGATATAGGCTTCGAGCTTAGCCGGATCACTCTCGCCCCTAAAGTAGGGAGGGCGGAGTTCTGCTACAGCTTTTACCCAGTTAGCTTCTCTGGGTGGAGGGGGAGGGATTGGCCCCGCTTGATTCTGTTGGTTTTGCTGGTTCTGTTGCATTGCTTGGATTACTTGGGGTAGCATCTGTGCTACCGTGGCAGCGACGATCTCAGCTATCGTCTGCGTGCCGGGTCCGTCATGGCCCCCTCCTCTAGGGCAACCTGGACCTCTTCCTAACATCTGAACATTTAGCAGTTACATTAGGCTCTGCAAGATATGACTCAAGGGTCTGGAAATTTAAACAAGGTATCGTTCCTAAGAACGACAAGGGTATCCGTTGTTAACAACGGTAGTTCCTAGTTAGGTTTCTTAGTGTTCGTCTTAAGATGGTTGAAATCCTAACTCGGTAATCCCCTATGCTCAGTAACTAAGGACATCAGAGCGTAACTACGCTCTGATACCACTTTTTGTAACACCCCTACCGTTAATCCTATGCTTACCGTCCAATCATCCCATAATTCAGAGTTACTTGCAGCGGAAATACTACCTACTACGGCGGGTGATACAACGCCGCTAACCGCCCATACGGTTAGCAAGGCTATTACTACTTACAGTCACGGTCTGATGAACATAGTATACCGAGCCACTACCTTAATGCATACCGAATACAAAATAACATTCTTACATTCTGGGATCACCGAGTATTTAAAGTATATTCAATTACATTCCCATTTCCAACCTACCAAAAGAATGAGTTTAATCACCTACTCATCTATACCAATGCTCCATTCTATCCATGTCCAAAAAGGTGTACCCCATGGTACACTGGCTAACAAAAACTCACAGCCGTGTACTACTTAGTACACCATTCTCAAATTCATTGTTTACAGACAAAAAGAAATCAAAGACTAGCTACATCTCTTCATGGCCTTCATCCTTCTCGAGTACCTGCGTGTAGTAAAAATGGTGCCCCAAGGGGCTCAGCAAACGCTGCGTATAAACTTCGCATATACTGAGTGCTAGCTAGGGCACGCCGACTATTTGACGTCCACTAAACATGCTGTTCATTTATTTCATACATACATGCTTTGCATACAACATACATTCGTTCACAATACATCACACATTCCAAGGCAACAATACAATAGCACGCATCTTACTTACCTTCACATGGTTAGCCAAATTACGCATCCGGGTTAATCGGAATGCTATTTACTCTTTTACTCATTTCACATTACTTACTCTTACTTACACTTACTTACTTACATTCATTTTACTTACTCATTCTTACTTACTTACTTATACTCAAGTTAAGTCGTCGGGACCTCCGGCCCTGGAGACTACTCCGTCCCACCTCCGGGATTTACTTGACTCACCAATCCGGGATGCTACCCACTTAAGGGATTTGGGCCGCAGACCAGTTTAAGAGTCAGGAATCGGATCCAACCTCTTGTGTCTCCTCATCCTCACGCGTGGTCGAAACTATATCGGACTTCTACTCATTCCAATTTAATTACCAATTTAAGTTAGTTTGGTTAGCTTGTTAGGAACAAGTTAGAAGTCCAATCTCAATAACAATCGGTCACAGTACAGTATATCATACATACACACATTCATTATCATCCATACATTTCATGAATTATTCAAACTAAGAGTTAAAGAAAATATTCACAACATACAGCACTACATATTCACAAGTATGCATAGTATCTCCGATTCGTGCATTTATCTTATTTGGTGATCAATTAGTACACTACACACAAATCAGAGTAACCAAGATAGCATACGGGGCATGAGGAATCCATACCGTTCACCGTTGTACGTGTTTTCGAACGTCCTCCGGTGTCACAAATCAAATCCTATTTTATACATATACAATTAAATGATTATTATAGCCATCATTAACTTAACTCATTACTCTTACGTTTACTAATCCATACTTACTAAGTCTTTGCATTCTTAACACTTATATTTCATTTACTCATTTTCATTACTTTACCATGGTTTACTTACCTATATATACATATGTGTAGGAGGGTATACACACACACACACACACATATATATATATATATAGTATACATACTAGTTATAAGCTTACAGTTTTTTTTTTGTAAGTATTGGGCCGTCCGACCCACGTCCGACCCAAGCCCTGGGTCGGACCATTCCAGTAGAGTTCGTCCTCTGAGATTCACCCTGTCCGACCAGCACTATTCCGTCCGACCCATACCCTCTGGGTCGGACCGTTCCAGAAGGTTTCGGTCCCGTGTCCCTGCTCCGTCCGACCCACTGTTCGACCCAGACTCTGGGTCGGACGAAGTCAGGAACTTCGACACTTGAAAATTTGCCTGTCCGACCCACGTCCGATCCACGGTCCTGGGTCGGACCATTCCAGAAAGATTATTATCGCTGCTTAAGCCCCGTCCGACCCACGTCCGACTCACCGTCTGGGTCGGACGAAGTCAGAACATTGCTACAGATTTATTTTTCTTTCCCAATTTCACCCATTGCTTCCCCATCTTCCTACATACATCCTAACATGTTTTAGTACAATTTAAACACTCTAAATCATGCTAATTCATTTCCTAATTCATTACACAATTCTATACAACTTATACACACAATATTCCTAGTTTCACTCCAACACTCCCCTTGTTTCCTTCCTTAATGTATTTTGCTACGATTTGATACTAACACTCCCCTTCTACAACTCCCTCTTCTAATGTCATTTCTAGCACCTCTAATGCCTTACAACTACATCAAATATCTCTCCTAATACACCCTCTATCTTTCTCTACAAATCTTACAACTTATACTTTCCACCTAGTTTTAATTCATTAAGTGTTCTAATCCTAGGCAAATTTTGACATAACCTCCCCTATATTTTTATACTCTCACCAATTGTTTCTTCACACATTATCATTATCTCACCTGTTTCAAACACATCAATATACAAAGCTTTCATATACAATTTCCAACACTAAACACTACCAAAAATTCCCGCACTCAACACCTCATTCCCAATCTGTTTGTAACAGTTTTAAAATGTCTTTGAAGGGTTTAAAACATTTATATCCTCTTACTCATATACTATAATAACTATCACTTTACAATACCAATTTGTGTTACTAAAAATCTATTACATTATACATTACTAACTACATAAGAGAATGTGATTTACCTTCTTCTTCTAGTTGTTTTTCTTCTTGCTTCTTCCTTCTCTCTTTCCCTCCTCTTCCTCTTCCCACCGGTTTAGCAACACAAATTCTACACTACACCCACATATACAAAATACAACTTCAATACTAAAACTAACCCTAACCATATTGAGTTTTAGTGTAGGTTTTAGGGTTTAGAAAATTCATTACCTTCCAAGGGTGTAAATGAAGCTTGGAGTGGCTCAAGAACAAAATTCCAACTCCACCAACAATGCCAAAATCGCTAGCATAAATAAGCAAGCAAGGGTTTTAGTTTACATTTTCATTTCCCTGAGGCTAGAAAAAGATGGAGTTTTTAGGATATTTTACCTCAATAGAACAGGAGAAGGAGGGCCTTCTAATGGTGGTCTTGAAGCTCCAAATGGACATACCCATAAAACGAAAATGTTTGGTTTCGAATTTTGAAAGGATGGAAATGTAGCTCTTGATGAGGATTCCAATGTGTACTTTTTATAATTTTTGGAAGAAGTTCAAGGGAGTTTCAAGAGGAGAGAAGATGGGGTTTGTGGTTTGCTTCAAAACTCCATAGATGTCGCTGGGAAGGAGAAGGAAGAAAGAAAAGAGAGTGAGGGGATGGGGTTTACGTGAGAGGAAAGATAGGAGAGAGAGAATGTGAGGTAGTAATAGGTTACTTTTTGCTTTTTAACTCTTTTTGTCTTTTACAAATAAAGGAAGTTAAGAGGGGGTGTGAGTGGGGGCTCCCAATCAGACAACATGCAGCCCATATGGGTTTTTAAAATTCTATTTACAATCTTGGACACATAAGTTTTGGTTATTTATGTTTCTACCCCATAACTTCCCGTTTTTGACAGTTTTTTTACTAATTTCTCGTTTTCTTGATTTTATTGGTTCTAAAGCTTCACTAATGTTTATTAATGATTATTTAGTTGACCAAAACTGTTACGAGTCTATTTGACCCGCTTAAAGACACGTTTTCCCGGTTACCTCGAAAACGTGCTTTAAGGTTCGGTAGTGTTTTTTAAACCGTTTTAAAGATCCGTTTTCTTCGGGATTTATTCCCTCATGATTATTTATACTTAATTAAGCTTCTAAATTATTCATTAGCCTAATTAATCACTATTTTTAATTACGGGGTATTTCAATACCTTTATTCTTAATTTAGAATAAACATTGTATTATGACCTATGATGGATTCATCTCAGAATACTATACTATTATCTCACAATGTAAAGATTATGTATTTAAACAATATCTACTAGATAACCATTATGATTAAGTCTTTCCCTTAACTTAATTAAATCTACACCTTGCATATTGAAATCATATGTGTAGATACATTTAATTATAACTTAATTGAGCCACTAAACTCATTATCATATCCCTAGTTCAGAATGACTTCCTATTATAACCTCTAATAATCTTGTCATAAGATTTGAATTACCTCTCATATTGAAATAACTATATTATTATTAACTTAGACTTATCGAACTCTTACATTTAGTATTCACGAGATACATTATTTACTTTATCATTAACTATATAATAAGGTGTTTAAATTAAGTCTTAAATACTAAACCTCAATAAACTTAAGTCTTAAATACGTTTTAAATTATTTACAAAACCTAAGGTCTCAAAGGAATAACTTAATAAATTAATTCCCTTTATTATGTTTTAGGATAAGCATTACATATCAACATAAGGTAAAATTTATCTAAGAGTTAAACCCTGATTCTTAAGTGAAATTGTTAATCATGTAATAAGATAATATATTCTGAAAAATCCCCATACCTTATATTCAAATGATATATTAATATTTTCAATGTTGTAAAGTAGATCAATATGATCTCTTATATAACCTAGTTTCATCTAACAAAAAGTTTTAAGGTTTTAAGTATATAATTCCTATTTATAAACCTTCTATAAATTCTAACTACTAAACCTCAATAAAATTGTAAACTCACATCCTAAGTATTGGTAATAAATGTTATAAATGTATTTCATATGGCTTATCTAATGCCAAGAAACTTAAGGATTATTATTTAGATAAATTTCCAAATCATAGTTTAATATAGTTTAACATCATAATCCTTTTAATGATTTTATCGTAAAACATTAAGTTATATTTCAATACCATAAATGTTAAGAAATGATTAAATCTAGACTTACTAACCTACCTCACATTTAGATGTAAAAGTATTTTATTTATTTAATTATTGTTTTTATATTAAGAACATTTAGATGTAAACGTATTACATTTGTTTATCATTAATTATAGAATAAGACCTATTTGTGTAACATTTTACGAAGTCTAATCACAATTTTTCCTAAGTTTTAACTTATTAATTACTTAATCCCAATTTTAGATTTACATTCTGGTCAGTGACAAATAATACTATACATGTATTTTAATATGGTTTATATATAAACCTTGGAAATTCAAAGGTAACTCTTTAAGCCTAATACATAACTACAATTTAATACCACCTCATATAATATTCTTCTATTAGTATTATGTAGAGGTTTAGTTTAACTTATTAATTCCTTCGTATAATATTTCCTATAAGGTATTTAATTTCTTTTATTTATGTTTAATGTGTATATATTTATATATACTAGGATTTGTTCAAAACATTATTTATGTAGTTTTATTGTATTTTATTATTTCTATTAACTTTTACACATATTAACATCTGATATATGGTTTAACAATAAGGTATTTCCTCAAGCTTTAATTAAGTATATTAACTTCCACATTATATACTAAATAAAAATGTAGACTAGTTTAATTCCTTGATTTAATATAAGTTTCTATTTTACTCTCATATAAGTATATATATATATATATGTAAACAATTTTTACTTCACTTAAAAGATAATACCCAAAATATTTATAAACATACTAGTATAAAATGTTAATTTAGGTTTTATTATTTTCCGCAACCTAAAAAGCTTATTAACAAACCATACTTTAATTTTTGTTACATTAAAACCATATATTATAGGTTATTCTTATGAAAATTTCATAAACATAATTTTTAAACCCATTTACCTTGTCCAAAAAATTCCCAAATTTAATATAAATAACTATAACATTTTAGACATATTATAAAATTTTTATTTCATAAAAATATCTTTTTAAATTAAACAAATAATTCCAGAAAACCCGTAACTTGAAAAAATCATAACTTGCATTTAAAAACTCCAAAACCATATTAATTTACAACAAAATAAACTAGATTAAATAAGGAATCTATGGTTAAAATTTCAAGTCAAAATACATTCGGGAAGGTATTTAAATTAACTCAACAAGTTAGAGTTATTTACTAGAATTTATAAAAACCTTAATAAACTTAAATCAGAAACGCCGTCCAGATCTCTTAACCCCGATCGGACGGACGCTGAAGCCCCAGTCTTCATCGAATCCAAAATCGAAGTCGAGTACTAATTCACGATTTCCTCACAATCTACAGAACCAAATTGAGTGATTATTGTTTCTATGATTTCGAAATTCGATTCTGGTTCTAATGACACCAATATCGCTAGCTATAATGCATTGTACGTCAAATACGATTCTAGTTCGAGTTTAGGGTTTAGTTTAGGTTTCCAAACTTAAATCTCACAAATTCACTCAATCTAACGCTTAATTGATGCAATTGGAACATGGTATTGACCGATAATGTAAGGGCGATTAACAATGTTGAAGGAATTTGAAGAAAACTTACCGGAATTGCTCGAATTGAAAGGATTCGAAATCGAATTCTGGAAAAACGCCCCCTTTACAACCCGATTGAGTAGCCTACTTTGCAACGCTATAATTTACAGTACAGACCGAGTTAGAACTAGTTCTTGGGCTTAATCTAAAGAGGAAACGTAACTCTACACAATGATAGCAAGAACTCACCCTAACTTGCACTACACGGAAAGAAATCGAAGCTGGAAGTTGCGAGTTTACCTTGCATTTTCTGGAAAGAAAACTTATGATTTTATGTTGTGACGAATCCGAAACTTTAGACACCTTGTTCTTCCAAACGGTTGGGAATTGGCTTAGGTCATCAACATGAAAGTTTTAGAGGAATTAGAGCTCTTCAAAACGAGCTAAAGAACATGGAATTTGGCTGAGAAACGAAGAAGTTATGGCAAGACGAAGTTACCTGAATCGAAGGAAAAACTGGAACTGCAGTTTCGGTTTTTTGCAGGGTGGCTACTTTGGCTCGAATTTCTAGTTGATTTAGGACGAATTAGGGTTAGTGTGAGTTATGGTTGTTTAGAGGGAGTATAGGAGAAGAGAATTAAGAAGACGACATTGAACAATATTGAGAGATGAGTGATATATGGCCATCCAAAGTTAGGGCAAAATACTAGAATCTGTTACCGAAATTCAAGGAGATAGAAATCGCCTAAGTCCTGGCGCGTGTGAGCTTGACACGTGGCAGTCATTAAAGTTTTGGCTCTAAACTTCATCCTTTCATAACTTTGGCTAGGATGATCCGTTTTTGACGTTCTTTTTATCGATCTTCATGGTTTTCCATAACCTATTTATTGGTATAGGTTTCATGGCCTGGTTTGACCATTCTCAAAAAGTCAACCCTAGCAAGGCTTGAAAGGCTTTAGGGTTTCTAGAATTTTATATTGACTTTTATGTTTCAAAACAATATTCCAACTCTTTCTAAAATCTTTATAATATACTTGGAGTGTTTATAAATTTTCCAAGATTTATTGACTTATAATTCTTATTATTAAATTCACAATACCATATAATAATATATAATAATTAAATATTTTATTGTTATCTTTAGGGTTAAATAGGAGAAATCCCCTAAATAAATTTTCATAATTCCATATAATATTAATACTCATAATCCCATACAATAATTTAATTTTCATAATTCCTTATACTAATTTAACATTCATAATTCCATATAATAATTTAATACTTAATAGTATTATTAAAGGTTTAAAAAGAAATCCCCTAAATTAATTTAAATTAATTTAGGGGTATTTCAGTATATCCCCCTTAAAGGAAACTTCGCCTCGAAGTTTAAAAATTAACTAATAGGCACTCACACCGCTTCGGGTGTGCTGAGACAATAATAATTCCAATGAAATTCCATACCAATCCAATCCTTTACTTCCATCCATTTCCATAACAACATTCCACTCGAGATTACTCAAAATCAAAACGAACCCAGATATACCAAGACATAGCATGATGAAAATCAACAGTCACATACTGTGTCATAATGTAAAACCCAAGCACATACAACACCTCTCATTCTGCTAATAAGGCAACATGGCATAATCTGGATGAGGTGACGAAGGAAGAGTATGCTAGTATATCCCCCTTAAAAGAGCTAAGGTACGCCCTCGTACCGCTACTAACGACACATTCAAAGAATTCAACACCTTATTAACCAGCTTTGTTGTAAATTTTATTGCACCGTTGATTTTTTCCTGCGATCGATATATATATATATATCTTGATTGTTTTGTATTTGTATTTTCTTAACTGTTATAAAATTTTATTTTATGATCCTTATCCTTTCATTTTATGACCGGTACGACTTATACGTCATTATATGATCATTTTATCATATCAGTTATATTACAAGCTATAAATCAGGTGTAATGTACTTGAGTAGTTTAAAATAATATTTCAGATCATTTAATAATCCTAGATAATCTTTTAAAATTATCTTCAAGGGTTTATTAGCCAACCATATGTTAAAACTTTATAAAATAAATATTTTCTATGACTTTTCAAGTTTCAATTGTTTTTATAATTAACTATAGTATTTTAGACGAACCATTAGGTATTTACTTCATAAAATTTACTTATTATATATTTACATAATTTCACACAAGGCAGAGTTTTAGGAAGTTCTTATTAATTATAATGTAGCTCTAAAATCTGATTCCTTTATCTTAAAATTTACATTTTTTTATCTTAAAATTTACATTTTTTTTAAGGTAGGGACTTTAGGGACTCTATATAAAATTTTAAGTCAAATGAACTAGTCTAATGAAAACTCACTCACTCTTGGTAATTATTTCTCTTAAGGTTTGTTCTATGTAAATATTCTTCTGTTTATTAAATCTTAGTACTCCCTTAGACAATGGTGGCTTTTGTAAATATAACTCTTAGTGTGTCTTTTAAAATTTATACATGTATAATGTTAAACTTCTAATTAAACATGAGGATTTCCAAATCTTTAAGTAACTCTCAATTTTTCACTAGACACTCAATACTCCAAGTATTTAAGGCTCAATAGTATTTAGTATATTATTACTCATGTGTTTTCACTCCATAGGTAAGTATTTTTCACCAAGGATTTAACTTGGTAAACTCTTTACATGTATGAATTTAGTACTGGATCTTAATATATAAGTTTTGAATTGTTCAGTGTGGCTAGTAATGAAATATGCCTAGCTCAAGATTTCATGATGGTAACGTCTTACCACCACTTCCCCTCAAGTTCAACACAATCCATTACCTGCGTAGAAGATTATTTACGGTTATATGACAAGGCTTTTCTAGCCCCTAAACTTCTAGGAGTGGGTGTGCACCCCCACTACTTTCAGCCTAGGAGTTCATCGCACCAGGCACTTCCCGTAGGGTGTTAGGTTTAGGTGTTTTCTTTCTAAAGTTAGCATAGAGTTTTAGTGTGGTTTATGGGTTCGGGTGTATGCTACTAGTGTTTGTTAACTTAATAATTTTCTAGACTTAAGATTTATCCAAACATTACCTTTAGGCAACAATTTGTACCAAGTAATTCTTGAGATTTATTTTCAAACTTTAAAGGAGTTGAAGTACTTTCACATAATATCCATACTAATTTAGTTATTTAAAGTTCTATTTGTATACTGTTTTCAACCAAAAGTATTCTTTAAAATTTCTAGGAGCATGTGTACTTGCTCCTAAGGAATTGTATTCCTAGCCATGTATTCTCCATAAGTATGCTTTTGAAAATAGCTTAATATATGATTTATCACAACCAAAATCTTAACATACTCAATAGATGATATTCCAACCTATATTTCTACTGTAGTTTAATGTTCGAACAAAACAACAGCACACCACTCTCTACAGACATTCATAAGAAGAAAAGTGTATAAAGAAATCATTCACTAATCTAAGAAGGGTTAGAAGTCGTGCCTTACTGGAATCCTCACCTCCCAATTCTACCCCAGTTCCCTAGTTTTAAGTGCACCTATATTCTAAGTATTTAACTCGGCTTGTTTTCTCGGGTTCAGAGTGTAACTACGCTTTGATACCACTTTCTGTAACGCCCCTATTTACAATAAATACAGCGGAATATAAAATCTCTACTGGCGTTTACAGACCATCGGGTTCCAAACACCCGGCACCAAACCTCACCAATTACAACTTATAAAATTACAAAAGCTACGGTCTGAACTTGAGAAAAACAACATAACATAACTACTAGTAAAATAGAATAACTCTCCACAATTCATAATTCCCATCCCAATCACTCATGCTCTTCGTGGCCACCTGTATAAACAATTTATACCTGCAAGATGAAACCAAGCAGCCCACCCCGGGAGGGGTGAGTCAGTTCCCTGGAATGGAACTGGTACAATTCTCCAAAGCAATCTTTAAAACATAACTCTTCAAAATAAACAGTAACTTGAAATTAAACTCTTGAAAGTAAAACAGGGAAACAAGGCACTTTAAAATCACCAAGCCAAAGATAACAAGTTAAGGATAAAGATAAATAATAGGAAGGTAAAGTTAGTGAAACAAAACCACATCATGTGTTAGTGAACATCCATTGCCTTAGTTAAACCCAATTCCCGTTAGGAGTAGAAAGACTCAGACAGTCACAAAGGACTAGAAATGAAAAGACAGATCCAAGAACCAATAACTCAAGAGTGGAATAAAACCAATTGGGAGAGATGGCCCCCACCGCCAGATATAAATGTCCGTATGGATGAGGGATATACAACCCCCTGCTGTCAGATTAAAAATGTCCCGGTGGACGAGGGATATACAGCCCCCTGCTGTCAAATATAAATGCCCCTATGGGCGAGAGATATACATCCCCTTGCTGTCAAATATAAATGCCTCTATGGGCGAGGGATATATAGCTCCCTGCTGTTACCATTGAAGACGCGCGCACGTCAAGACCTCAAGAACCAGCTCATGGATGAAACGATATCCAGAGTCAAAAGAAGAATTTACCAAAATTGACCTTTCCAAATTCCCACCAGATCACTAACTACCCAGAGCAATGCCAAAACACTCAGTCCTACAGAGTGCATAAGCGTAAACCCTAAGCAGTCAATGTCTAATGGAACAACCAAAAAGAAGGAACCAATACCCAAGTGAGTTTCACATTCAAGGCTCAGTTAGTCACACAAGCAGAGTTAGTCACACAACCATTCCCTTTTTAGAAATTCCTCTTCAAGTCAGTTAGCGTTTTCCAAAACATTCCATAAGTCAATCAGCAAAAATATCGGAGTACGAGAAATCGTACCTGGTCAACGCCGTAGCAGTTCTAGTAAACTCGTGCAAACATTCGACAATTCTTGAGGAACATTGAAGATAATTTACTATCAATATCCTGTACCCTAAGTTAAACTTAAATAAACCCCTTTCTCTTATTTCCAGATCTCAATTATCTTATAAGCCCTCGCTTAAATGTTATGTATAACCTTTGACTTATTTTAGAAGGTTGTATAGCCCAAGGTTGTAGGATCAAGGAATGTATTTTATTAACACCCACTAACTGTCCACTCCTATCCACTTAATTCATATTTAACCACAATCCCCACACTCAAGACTTCTGAAACCTTTATATCATAAATGTGTTTATAATATATAATAAAATCTAAGAATTTCAATAATAATCTTAAGCTCAATACTTTATTCTTAATTTAGAATAAACATTGTATTATGACCTATGATGGATTCATCTCAGAATACTATACTATTATCTCACAATGTAAAGATTATGTATTTAAACAATATCTACTAGATAACCCATTATGATTAAGTCTTTCCCTTAACTTAATTAAGATCTACACCTTGCATATTGAAATCATAATGTTGTAGATACATTTAATTATAACTTAATTGAGCCACTAAACTCAATTATCATATCCCTAGTTTAGAATGTCTTCCTATTATAGCCGTCTAATAATCTTGTCATAAGATGTTGAATTACCTCTCATATTGAAATAACTATATTATTATTAACTTAGACTTATCGAACTCTTACATTTAGTATTCACGAGATACATTATTTACTTTGTCATTAACTATATAATAAGGTGTTTAAAGATAACCTTTTATGTATCCTTGCTTACATTTAATTTCCTAAACGTTTTATTTTTACACACATTCCCTCCATAGACTATGTATAACTCTTTTATACTAAACCTCAATAAACTTAAGTCTTAAATACGTTTTAAATTATTTACAAAACCTAAGGTCTCAAAGGAATAACTTAATAAATTAATTCCCTTTATTATGTTTTAGGATAAGCATTACATATCAGCATAAGGTAAAATTTATCTAAGAGTTAAACCCTGATTCTTAAGTGAAATTGTTAATCATGTAATAAGATAATATATTTTGAAAAATCCCCATACCTTATATTCAAATGATATATTAATATTTTCAATGTTGTAAAGTAGATCAATATGATCTCTTATATAACCTAGTTTCATCTAACTAAAAGTTTTAAGGTTGTAAGTATCTAATTCCTATTTATAAACCTTCTATAAATTCTAACTACTAAATACCTCACTTAATTGTAAACTCACATCCTAAGTATTGGTAATAAATGTTATAAATGTATTTCATATGGCTTATCTAATGCCAAGAAACTTAAGGATTATTATTTAGATAAATTTCCAAATCATAGTTTAATATAGTTTAACATCATAATCCTTTTAATGATTTTATCGTAAAACATTAAGTTATATTTCAATACCATAAATGTTAATAAATGATTAAATCTAGACTTACTAACCTACCTCACATTTAGATGTAAAAGTATTTTATTTATTTAATTATTGTTTTTATATTAAGAACATTTAGATGTAAACGTATTACATTTGTTTATCATTAATTATAGAATAAGACCTATTTGTGTAACATTTTACGAAGTCTAATCACAATTTTTCCTAAGTTTTAACTTATTAATTACTTAATCCCAATTTTAGATTTACATTCTGGTCATTGAGAAATAATACTATACATGTATTTTAATATGGTTTATATAAACCTTGGAAATTCAAAGGTAACTTTAAGCCTAATACATAACTACAATTTAATACCACCTCATATAATATTCTTCTATTAGTATTATGTAGAGGTTTAGTTTAACTTATTAATTCCTTCGTATAATATTTCCTATAAGGTATTTAATTTCTTTTATTTATGTTTAATGTGTATATATTTATATATACTAGGATTTGTTCAAAACATTATTTATGTAGTTTTATTGTATTTAATTATTTCTATTAACTTTTACACATATTAACATCTGATATATGGTTTAAAAATAAGGTATTTCCTTAAGCTTTAATTAAGTATATTAACTTCCACATTATATACTAAATAAAAATGCAGACTAGTTTAATTCCTTGATTTAATATAAGTTTCTATTGTACTACTCTCATATAAGTATATATATATATATGTAAACAATTTTTACTTCACTTAAAAGATAATACCCAAAATATTTATAAACATACTGGTATAAAATGTTAATTTAGGTTTTATTATTTTCCACAACCTAAAAAGCTTATTAACAAACCATACTTTAATTTTTGTTACATTAAAAACCATATATTATAGGTTATTCTTATGAAAATTTCATAAACATAATTTTTAAACCCATTTACCCTTGTCCAAAAATTCCCAAATTTAATATATAATAACTATAACATTTTAGACATATTATAAAATTTTTATTTCATAAAAATATCTTTTTAAATTAGCCAAATAATTCCAGAAAACCCGTAACTTGAAAAAATCATAACTTGCGTTTAAAAACTCCAAAACCATATTAATTTACATCAAAATAAACTAGATTAAATAAGGAATCTATGGTTAAAATTTTAAGTCAAAATACATTCGGGAATGTATTTAAATTAACTCAACAAGTTAGGGTTATTTACTAGAATTTATAAAAACCTTAATAAACTTAAATCAGAAACGCCGTCCAGATCTCTTAACCCCGATCGGACGGACGCTGAAGCCCCAGTACTTCATCGAATCCAAAATCGAAGTCGGGTACTAATTCACGATTTCCTCACAATCTACATAACCAAATTGAGTGATTCTTGTTTCTATGATTTCGAAATTCGATTCCGGTTCTAATGACACAAATATCGCTAGCTATAATGCATTGTACGTCAAATATGATTCCAGTTCGAGTTTAGGGTTTAGTTTAGGTTTCCGAACTCAAATCTCACAAATTCACTCAATCTAACGCTTAATTGATGCAATTGGAACATGGTATTGACCGATAATGTAAGGGCGATTAACAATGTTGAAGGAATTTGAAGAAAACTTACCGGAATTGCTCGAATCGAAAGGATTCAAAATCGAATTCTGGAAAAACGCCCCCTTTACAACCCGATTGAGTAGCCTACTTTGCAAAGCTATAATTTACAGTACAGACCGAGTTAGAAGTAGTTCTTGGGCTTAATCTAAAGAGGAAACATAACTCTACACAATGATAGCAAGAACTCACCCTAACTTGCACTACACAGAAAGAAATCGAAGCTGGAAGTTGCGAGTTTACCTTGTGTTTTCTGGAAAGAAAACTTATGATTTTATGTTGTGACGAATCCGAAACTTTAGACACCTTGTTCTTCCAAACGGTTGGGAATTGGCTTAGGTCATCAACATGAAAGTTTTAGAGGAATTAGAGCTCTTCAAAACGAGCTAAAGAACATGGAATTTGGCTGAGAAACGAAGAAGTTATGGCAAGACGAAGTTAGCTGAATCGAAGGAAAAACTGGAACTGCAGTTTCGGTTTTTTGCAGGGTGGCTACTTTGGCTCGAATTTCCGGTTGATTTAGGACGAATTAGGGTTAGTGTGAGTTATGGTTGTTTAGAGGGAGTGTAGGAGAAGAGAATTAAGAAGACGACATTGAACAATATTGAGAGATGAGTGAGATATGGCCATCCAAAGTTAGGGCAAAATACTGGAATTTGTTACCGAAATTCGAGGAGATAGAAATTGCCTAAGTCCTGGCGCGTGTGAGCTTGACACATGGCAGTCATTAAAATTTTGGCTCTAAACTTCATCCTATCATAACTTTGGCTAGGATGATCCGTTTTTGACGTTCTTTTTATCGATCTTCATGGATTTCCATAACCTATTTATTGGTATAGGTTTCATGGCCTGGTTTGACCATTCTCAAAAAGTCAACCCTAGCAAGGCTTGAAAGGCTTTAGGGTTTCTAGAATTTTATATTGACTTTTATGTTTCAATACAATGTTCCAACTCTTTCTAAAATCTTTATAATATACTTGGAGTGTTTATAAATTTTCCAAGATTTATTGACTTATAATTCTTATTATTAAATTCACAATACCATATAATAATATATAATAATTAAATATTTTATTGTTATCTTTAGGGTTAAATAGGAGAAATCCCCTAAATAAATTTTCATAATTCCATATAATATTAATACTCATAATCCCATACAATAATTTAATTTTCATAATACCTTATACTAATTTAACATTCATAATTCCATATAATAATTTAATACTTAATAGTATTATTAAAGGTTTAATAAAAGAAATCCCCTAAATTAATTTAAATTAATTTAGGGGTATTTCAGGGGCACTCTGTTTGTGAAATGAAATGATAACAACATACACAAAAAAAAAAAAAACGACACTAACCTGATGCAGTGTCTGCCTGTCAAAGGCCTCTCTATAGTGAGTGAGGACATGTGTAGAGTGGCTGGTCACATCAAAGTCGACATGCCAACGATGGGCAAGCGGAAGAGAAGGAAGTGGACCAGTGTGACGGGCAGGGCAACGGGTGGGAGCTATATAAGGAAATCTCTCCCATGCCCAAACCTGTAGGATGACCAGCGCCTCAACAAGACCACTGTCCCCAGCGTCAGACGCCAGACATAGCTGACGATACAACCATGCTAGATAGGCGGAACCCCAAATGTACTGACCAGCCTCATTGAAGTCCTGCAGGAGCTACAAGAACATCAGGTAGACCTAGTTCCTTGACCGATCAACAAAAATGGAGTCACCCAATAACATCAGTGAAATACCCCGAACTTAATTATGGTGATTAGATTATTTTAATATGGTATTTAAGGGCCTAATAGTGCCTAAATAATTTTGGTAAGGAAAATAAATCCAAAAGTAATGAGAAAACGCTTAGAAAGCGGAAAACGCTAAAATAAGCGTTAAATAACCATAGGGGGTACGAGACCTCGGTTAGAGTATTATAAGGATTCATAAGGCTTATTCATGCCTAATTAGTATACGGGAATGATTCCCGAATAAAACGGATCCAAATAATGTATTAAAACACTAATAGAGCTTTAGCGCACGTTTTTTTGAGAAAACTCGAAAACGTGATTTTATGTGGTCAAACGAACCCGTAAAAATTATAGTTCATTAAATAACTATCATTAAGCATGAACGGAAGCTTAACAACCAATAAAAGTAAAGAAACGAGGAAATTCCAGGAAACGGGCCCGGTTAGTGAATAGTATCAAAACCGGGTAAAATAACGAGCGTTTTCTGTAAAAGACGAAAAACGCCCCAGCCTAATTAATTGTGGGGGGGGGGGTGGTGGTTTTTATGAGTGTGAGACACTCTCATACACACACCAACTAACTAATACTTTAATGGGTTGAAAAGTCAAAAGTAGAAAAAGAAAAGTACAAAAGTAAAAACCTTACTCTCTTTCCTCACTTTTTCTTCTCTCTCTCCTATTCTTTCTTCTTCCCACCATGAGTACTCCCTCCTTCCTGCTCCTCTCAGCCGATTTTGGAGCTCCAAAATGACTCCCATGGCAGCCCCTCTTCATCCTCTTGCTCAAGCCACATAAATGCTCCAAATTAAAAATAAAACACATATTTGTGTTCCTCTCACCAAGGGCTACACTTTCCTCTTTTTGAAATTTCAAAAAGGTGAAGTTGACCACCATGGGCATACTTCCATACATGAAGAAAATGGCATTGTCTGGAGCTTTGGAGCCTCCTCTTTCTTCTAAGGTAAAAAATCTTCATGAAAAACGCAAGTTTCTCCACCTCCTTGTTGTGTAACCGATTTTTGCCCCTCTTGTAATGCCTTATTCTCTTCTTTGTTTGAGCTTGGTTCAACTCTCCAATGGTGGAGGAACTCTCCTTGTATCAAGGCTTAGAAACCTCTTTGAAGCTCCAAGGTAAAACCCTAAACTAATGGCATTTAGGCCCTTTCATTGAAGTAGAGTTATCCAGTGGGTAGGGTTAAGGAGTAATTTATCTATTTGTGTTTTTGAATGTTGGCTTGGGGTTGGGTAACCCCATTGACCAACTTGACCGAGAATGAAGAAGAGGAGAGGTGGAGAACTTAAAGAACTTAAAGGAAGAGTTGTGATCTCAAGGTAAGAAAACCTATCTTAATGCACTATCTATATGTATTAGGATAATGGGATGGGTAAATGAATCAATAAACCCAAAAATGTGAGAAAGTTTGCTCGCTTGGTATTTGAGGAAGTTGCGAAATTGGATTGCAAAAGTAAGGGCCAAAGTGCCATATATTTATGTTAATGCATTGTATTGGGCTTGGGAGAATTGTGTATGCTTTGGAGGAATTTGTATGAACCTTGTGTGCTGGTAGGACCCTTGTTGGGTGTGGCTAGCTTTAGGTTAATTGATGAGAGAATGTGTATTTGAGGATGTAAGAAAAGTAGGTGAACTATGGCAAAATTTGGTAGGAATTGTGCATTAAAGAATGACTTGGTGAATGGGAGAACCAAGGTATGTATTGGGGATAGTAGAAATGTTTCAGACCATGGAATGGTAATTGTAGTATGAGAATACTAGGAGGTAAAATCTGTAGCAAGAAGTGTTGTAAGGTAGTGGGAAAACCTGGCGGAGGAGGAACTAGTGTGCAAGGTTTAGTGAAATTGGTGTTGGACTTGGGTATAGGTGGTGCAATTTCTTGGGAATGAATTGGCATGGTAAGATGAGGTACTTGGGATGCTAGTAATGGTATTGGTAGTAGGAGTGTTGGATGGTAGAAGTTGGTTTAAAAATATGTAGCATAAGTGAAACAAAAACTGTAGCAAGTGTTGAAAAAGAAGTGAGGAAATTGTGTAGGTTGATTGATGAATTTAGTAATGGATTTGGTGGATCAACTAAGGTGATTTAGAGGGCCTAAGTAGTGTTAAAACATGTGGAATTACATGTAGAAGGATTGGGGAAACAATGGGCAAAGTACAGAACTGGAAACAGATTTTAAAACTGAAATACTGGGCCGGACCGACCTTGGGACCGGACTTGCAAGGTCGGTCGAGCCCAGATTCACAAAGACGGAAACCTTCTGGAATGGACCGACCTTGGGACCGAACATGCAAGGTCGGTCGGCCAGAAAATTTCCCGTAATGAAACCACTGGAACAGACCGACCTTGGGACCGGACATGCAAGATCGGTCGGCCTAAAAATTTTCCATCAAGTAACTCACTGGAATGGGCCGACCTTGGGACCGGACTTGCAAGGTTGGTCGGCCCTGAAATTTTCCAGCGTATTACCTTACTGACTTCGACCGACCTTGGGTCCGACCCTGGGTAAGGTCGGTCGAATAAAAAAAAGAAAAATATATATATATATATATATGCCTATACACATATGTATATGTATATGTAGTAGTACATCATTAATGGAATGAAATGGTAAGGAAATACACATGTGAGTAAGGAAACAAGTTAAGAAAGTTGTAAGTATAAGAACATTAAGTATGCCGGGATAACGGGGTAAGTACGGGAGTAGTGATTATTTGTGTATCGTAAGAGTATAGTATTAATAATAATGCTGGAACCTTATCAGTGGAACAAGTGTGAACCAAGGAACGAGGGAACACATGGTAAAGCTAACTCCGGTGAAAGGTATGATTTTCTCATGCCCCGTATGCTAACCGAGTTACGTTGATTTGTGTGCTGTATGCCGGCTAATCAAGACTAAAACATGAAAACGATTTATTGCCTTTCATTGTATATCTTGCTGTATGTTGTGTGAGCTAACCCTTCTTGATTGATTGTGTGGCTTCATTTAGTGCGTAGTTCGACTCATAGATGAGTCTTGTTGTGTAGTGACTCGTAGGAAGAGTCATGTTGTGAACTAATGGAACCGTAGCAACGCACTAAACTAACGAATCAATAAATGCTAACGCAACCCAATGAACTCACTAGAATGTGAGAGAGTGTACGGGAGTAATAACCTTCCGATAACGGTAGGAGAACCGAAACGAATAAGCCACAAACAACAAGTAGTGGTAGTATATAAGTAACCTCTATTAGAGGAATTAATCTTGGTGCAAGACATGAACCATGAGGGTAGTAAAGAATGACGAGGGATCTCCAAACCCCTTAGCAATTAGTCGACCCATTATGAGAGGACCCGACTGATGTAAGTAATGTCCGAACATGAGAGTATTCGATACGTTGGGGAAACCCTTAAATCTAAGGATACTAGTCGGTTGTAATTCCCTAAGCTAGTGGAGGTTATCAAGAGAGATACTTCTAGGCTAATCCATGAGATTGTATTATACTCTGAGAGAAGAGTGTTGGGAATTTGAGTAGTTCGGTAAAAACGGGCATTTGAGTATTTGAGGAGCTAAGCGTATAGCCCTTGTATTGTAGGTCCGGTGGCGAGTCTTGTGTATGACTCCGCCCAGTGGCCAAGGTAATGAGTATTGAGTATCGCGTATGTATGAGTAAAGTAATGAGTATTGAGTAAGAAGTGAGTATGAGTATGTAATGAGTACCGAGTATTGAGTGTGTATGAGTAAGTACTGAGTATTGAGTACGTATGAGTAAGTATGAAAGCATTGAGCAGTGAGTATGCACAAGTGTAGTAACGAGTATGGAGTAAGGAACGTGTGCTAGTAAGGTAATGAGCAATGAGTGACGAGCATGCAAGAGTAAGGAGTGAGTATGAGTAGAGTAGTGAATATCGAACACAGTACGAACAGAGTAGTGAGTAACGCGACGAAGAAGTAGTAAGTAAGTAACTATTAATAATGATTGACCATCGAATTGTATTCCCTAGTAAGTATTGAACCCTGTATATGTATGTAGGTACTTTTGATTGTATTGTTGTTGCATGAGTATGTATGTATGCGTGTAAAATGAACTTCATGTATATCCGACCCAAAGTAGTCGGCTTACCGCGGTTATCACGCGGTATATGCGAATTTCATATGCAACGTAAGCTGACCCCCTAGGGGGAACGTTTTTAGTGTGCAGGTATTCGAAGCTGACCACCGTTCGAGAGAGTAGGACGGGGACTGCTATGTAAGCATGGGTAGTTGTGTAATAGGGATTACATTTGTAATGTATTGTGAATTTTGGAAGTCCAGACTGTATCGGTAATTTAAGGATTGTAGTAGACTCGGTATAGTATTGTTTTGGAGTTGTATTTATATTACGGTTGAGTATGCAAGGGAAAGTAATGTATTGTGTAGAGTGCTCGGTATGTTCATATTCGTCAGACCGATAGTATGTAGGATTGTAACTCGCCTTGTTAGTCACATGGGTGACTAACGGCATTGTACACCCGCCGTTGAGTAAGTAATGTCCGCTGCGAAGGTAAGTATTGTACGGTAATGACGGTATTAGCGGTAAGGGTGTTACAAAAAGTGGTATCAGAGCGAAGTATCGCTCTGATGGATGAAATACCGAGTTTAGGAAAATACCGAGTTAGGAATTAGAGACTTAGGGCTAAGAGTTGAGTGTTAGCGTGTGAGATACGTCAGTTAGGAACTTCCGGGTGAACCGTAAACCTACAATAACCATACCCGCCCTCCATGTCCCCCGTTGTAAAGTTGGGACAGGAACACTAGAGAGTTGGAAAGACCTCTCACACTCGGGTAAAACCCGATCTGGCAGTTGCAAATAAACCTTATTAGAAAAAGAACCTGTCATACGGTAGAGTCCAAGAACTGGAAGTCCCGGAGACGGTTCCCGTTGGAACGACAACAACCGCGTCTAATGATCGCAGATTGAAGATCCTAAATAAAGGTAAATGGAATTTACGGCACCATGGAGCGAAGTGCTTTGCAGTCGCGAGAACCATGAGTAGCCGGCAAGAAGAGGAGCACAACCGCGCAACGAAGCAAAAAGGACAGAGTAACAAGCCCGAGACAAGAGAGTCTACGGACTGTAATGTTTGGTAATACCTATAACGATATACAAACCGACTAAGGAATTAGTCGAGGTTGGACGAATACCAAACCTACACGCCACGAGGCCGTAATAACCGAACAACAAAGTTCAGATGACAATGAAAGTATTCATAGAACATACACCTAAAGGACCACAACGTGGTCCCTAAGGATAAGTCAAGTCTCGTTAACCACCCTGAAGGTGTGAGACACCCGGATGGACGACAACCATGTCAAGTTCCCTGAGAAACGACTCAGGAGATCGATCACCAAGATCAAAAGATCAAAGGAAGATCCAACAAGACTACCAAATATGGATGAAAACGATACCATAACCGGTATACGTTAACCGAAAAACAACCTACCCACGCACTTGCCCAGGGCAAGTGCGGCAACTACAAGACGGTTGGAAGACTTTTAACAACCCGCAAATACTTGCTAAAGTACCGCTATGACGAATGGAGCAAATATAGGATTACCAATCCTAAGGATTAAATAATGAAACCTCGGAAAGGCCTAACGGCCCGACCATTGTATTAAGAGTATACCGGTCAGCGAGAAGCTGAACTTGGTCAAGACCTCAATCATGGCAACGCCATGAAGAATTCCTTTTAACACTGAACTGTCACTTCAAAACCCAAATTTTCCTTTCAAAACCACAAACCCTTCTTTTAAACCTCGGATTTTAAAACCAAACCGACGGAATTACGGTGAGTATCATGAAGTGATACAAGAGAAGTTGACAATAGAATGCTTCACCTAGGCATGTGACGAACACTACGAGTGTACCCAAATACGGGATGTGGGACGACCACACTCCGAAGGAGCTTGCGGGCCTGACAAATAGTTAGGTAAGTGGTAACGTGCCAAGAAGGTACCCCACGTATGTATACATGTAGTGTACGAAACACGGGAAGTAGTCAACTCCGTTCTACGGACCATAAGTAAATTCAAAATGGAATAGTTGGATACCCATAAAGGAGCAAAAGAAACTCAGATAAGCTACAAGCTAAGGAGTCAGAAACTCACTCCAGGAGAACCATTAAGAGTTGAAAGTGCAAGAAGCACTAACAACCGGATAAAGACATTGGGTATGTCTCGAAGATATCGAAGTAAAGCGTGATGAGAACACCCAGTCTAAACACTGTAAGGCAAATGCCTAACATTAACACATCAGTGTACAATGAACGGGATAGAATTCCTAGAACAACTACCACAAACACACAGGATGATCACATATGGTACCGAAATTACCATTCATCACCAAAGGGAATACCAAACCCGTTATAACATAAGGAAAAGCACCAGTGGTCTACCCTAAGAACGGGAGACGTTATAACCCTCCACGGATAACTCAAATCTAGAACCGCAAGGCGGGATAACAAACTGAATATACTCATAAATGTCAGTCAGATGCTACCGTGTAATCAGTACTACCCAGGAGCAACCCATAAAGGGTATCAAATCAACACAGTTGAACGAGATGTCGTGGTAAAAACACCACAATCGAAACGAACATCCGGTTAGAACACCGAAGGGATCCCACTTGATAGGGGATATCCCAAAGTAATAAATGGTATCGATCAATACCAAGATACAAAAGGGCCTCCACAACGGAAGCGTGATGCGACGATCTTACCATGGAGCCCAGTATCACCTCCAAACCCAGCAATGGCTTATAGAGAAGTAACTAGTTAGAAACTACCTATGATGAGCAGAGCTCTAGGCAATATGGCTAGTAGGCCATGAAACTCTTACCACACAAACCAACGGTTGCAAAACCATTGTGAACTATATGGAAAGTGGTCAAGGACGACACCGATAAAAGAGTAACAACCAATGAATGAGGATGTCCCTCATAAATGTGAGACCGCTAGAGCGGTGAACACATGGATCCCAAGAAGGGGATACCATCAGTAACTGTCGGGAAATATATCCCTTTCAGAACTACTAATGTAGTCAAGCTTGAGCATACAATTATTGCCAAGCAATGTGAAAGGAGCTTCAACAGCAATTGTTGACAACCAAGGAGTAACCGGTTATAAAACCAATGATGCTCAGGGAACTCAGAAAAATAAAGGAATACCATATTCTGTAATTGCCAAATACATGGGGAACCATTGTATAAATGATAGAAATGCATGAGCTGAAGCTAGCAACGGCGGATGCCATGTAACCAATATTGTAGAATCAGCAAGAACATGGTGCGCAGCAGGCGACCAGTGTATGTGAATAAACACCCAATGCTATATACGAGATAGTGGACAGACCGGACAACAAGCCAGAAGTCCATACCAAATGACGAAGCACCACACAAAGAAGTAATATTCATTCCTATTTCACATGAGAGATTTACTGCCAAGGGTTTACGCCTCTGCACTCTGTAGGACTGAGTGTTTTGGTATTGCTCTTGTGTAGTTAATGATCTAGTGGGATAGCTAAGAATATAGAAATGTAAGCAAACGAACATGGCATAAGCCAGTTAAGTAAAAGCTTAGAAACAAACTGTGCGGCCTAAGGCCAAAGAAGCACGAAGAGTGTGAAACACACCTACAATCACAAGATGTGAATTCCATTGGAATAAAAGTGAAAGGAGACTTAAGAAAGTCTGTAGGACCGACGCATAGAAAATGCAAGGTTATACAAGTAAAGAACACTTGTATTGAACCAGAGAAACTGGCATTATTCAGAAGCTACTGACAACAAAGGAAGCACTACAACTAAGTAGTGACTTAACTTCAC
Organism: Limonium bicolor; assembly: GCA_023374045.1. Lineage (NCBI taxonomy): Eukaryota > Viridiplantae > Streptophyta > Magnoliopsida > Caryophyllales > Plumbaginaceae > Limonium > Limonium bicolor. Next base: position 37,449,288 of record CM041776.1, read on the forward strand.
CCGACAACAAGTCGGAGGAACCAAGTGAATGATCACTACAAAACACAACAGTATGTATATAGATTGCCAGAGAGCTGGTTATAAATCTAAAACTCATTCAGTTCACGCACGGTAAAAGAATACCACGCTTGATGGAATAAACCTTATTCCCACAAAAGAGGGATAAAAAGGTGATGTGTAGCACGTTAAGGATAACAAAAAGGGCAAATAACCCAAGTTATCAGGGTCGCGCAGCAGAAGCTAGTGGGCCCAGAATTCTAAGTGAAATACACCTGGTGAATAAAAGGTTAATCATCAATGCCTTAAAGCCATTTAGGCTAGAACTGAACCCGGTTAAGAGTTAAATAAACTCCTATGAAAATTCTTGATGCAGGGACAAACCGGTAATACGGTTAAGACCCATTGATCAAGGAACATTGTATAATAGACCGCATGGAAGCTGAACCACTCCATGACGGCTGAATGCCTTCGACCAATGTTCAACATTGACACATGGTAGATTACGTGGGCATAATCCCTTTTAAGGGGGGTAGAGCGAAAACCGCAAAATGTACGTTTTACGTGATAGGTGCGTAAACTACGATGCGTATAGCGCAAAGGAATTTGTTTTGATGATTGATACTTATGTTACATAAACATTTGTATTCACTCATCGTGTAATTGTGGTAATTTGGGACATAAGAATAGGAAAGGAGTAGAGAAACTCCAGGGGAACGAGAACCCCGATTGGTAATAGTATGAGGAATGAGTATGTATAGGAGACTTGAGGAGCATAAATTGGTATGGAACCGATGTATGTAATGAGTATAAATTGGTATACAACCGATGTATCTTATGAGTATAAATTCAGTATAGCAAATTAATGGGATATTATACCCACGAATTTCCTAAGTATAGTAGTTGGAGAAGATGTAGTAATAATTGATGAGATGATTAGTAAGTAGGTAAGTGAATCATACGAATGGGAAAATACGTGTGTGTGATTATGAGTAGCAAGATTAAAAAGATAGAAAATGAAATAATGTTTGACGATCTGTCTGTTTGTATTGAGGTGGGAAGTGGAACTTGATTTGCTAGTGATCAAGGGAAGCCGAACACAAATTGGGGTGGAAGGATAATTCAACACCAATGCTGATCACATTGGGGTTGAAGGACTCTGGAAGCTCCCCTTAAGTGGTCACAGAAATAACACTAGTAATAGGTATAATCATCGTAAACGGTATTTGGGAGATGTATGCAAGTTTTCAAAATGAAGTTCCAAAACTAATTTGGTACAATGTTTTCTTCAAACTTGAGAATGAGGATCGGTTTTGAAACCGCTTCCACGGGCGCTAGTGGATCTTCCATGCCTAGGCACGGGTATCCGGTCGAAACCATAGGAGGAGAAGCTAGTTTTGAGTCGGTGGGAGTGTTGATTAGTTTTGAAACCACTACACCGGTTGTGCGGTGACAGTGTGTGTTTTGTATTTTTCCAAGGGCACTGGGGCAGCATAGTCCCGAGTAAGTATGAGTAAGTAAGTATGAGTAAGTGCCTGAGGATCTCTATTTGTGCAAATGAATTTGATCTGAACTAAAGGACTGTAGAGCCAGAAAGTGTAAGTGCTCAAGTCATGACGGCCGTGAACCAGAAAGCGTAAGTGTTCAAACGTGACCGGTACATGAGGGATCACTCAACTTGGGGGAGGATGGTACCTAATTGTCTGCGGATGGACCCCCTTGGAGAGAAGCAAAACGGATATTTTTGATTGCTATGCATGCAGTGACATGCTGTTTGGATGCGTAGTATGCATCATGTCAGACATTTGGAGTTTGACAAGTTATATGCAGTGATCATAACCTTAGCATAGAGTATTTGTACGAGTAACAATATTAGATTCACCAACTTTGAGGGCAAAGTTCTTTAAGGGGGGTAGATTGAAATACCCCGAACTTAATTATGGTGATTAGATTATTTTAATATGGTATTTAAGGGCCTAATAGTGCCTAAATAATTTTGGTAAGGAAAATAAATCCAAAAGTAATGAGAAAACGCTTAGAAAGCGGAAAATGCTAAAATAAGCGTTAAATAACCATAGGGGGTACGAGACCTCAGTTAGAGTATTATAAGGATTCATAAGGCTTATTCATGCCTAATTAGTATACGGGAATGATTCCCGAAGAAAACGGATCCAAATAATGTATTAAAACGCTAATAGAGCTTTAGCGCACGTTTTTTCAAGAAAACTCGAAAACGTGATTTTAAGTGGTCAAACGAACCCGTAAAAGTTATAGTTCATTAAATAACTATCATTAAGCATGAACGGAAGCTTAACAACCAATAAAAATAAAGAAACGAGGAAATTCCGGGAAACGGGCCCGGTTAGTGAATAGTATCAAAACCGGGTAAAATAATGAGCGTTTTCTGCAAAAGACGAAAAACACCCCAGCCTAATTAATTGTGGGGGGCTGGTTTTTATGAGTGTGAGACACTCTCATACACACACCAACTAACTAATACTTTAATGGGTTGAAAAGTCAAAAGTAGAAAAAGAAAAGTACAAAAGTAAAAACCTTACTCTCTTTCCTCACTTTTTCTTCTCTCTCTCCTATGCTTTCTTCTTCCTACCATGAGTAATCCCTCCTTCCTGCTCCTCTCAGCCGATTTTGGAGCTCCAAAATGACTCCCATGGCAGCCCCTCTTCATCCTCTTGCTCAAGCCACATAAATGCTCCAAATTAAAAATAAAACACATATTTGTGTTCCTCTCACCAAGGGCTACACTTTCCTCTTTTCGAAATTTCAAAAAGGTGAAGTTGACCACCATGGGTATACTTCCATACATGAAGAAAATGGCATTTTCTTGGAGCTTGGAGCCTCCTCTTTCTTCTAAGGTAAAAATCTTCATGAAAAAACGCAAGTTTTCTCCACCTCCTTGTGTAACCGATTTTTGCCCCTCTTGTAATGCCTTATTCTCTTCTTTGTTTGAGCTTGGTTCAACTCTCCAATGGTGGAGGAACTCTCCTTTGTATTCAAGGCTTAGAAACCTCTCTTGAAGCTCCAAGGTAAAACCCTAACTAATGGCATTTAGGCCCTTTCATTGAAGTAGAGTTATCCAGTGGGTTAAGGAGCTTAATTGTATCTATTTTGTGTTTTTGAATGTTGGCTTGGGGTTGGGTAACCCCATTGACCAACTTGACCGAGAATGAAGAAGAGGAGAGGTGGAGAACTTAAAGGAAGAGTTGTGATCTCAAGGTAAGAAAAACCTATCTTAATGCACTATCTATATGTATTAGGATAATGGGATGGGTAAATGAATCAATAAACCCAAAACATGTGAGAAAAGTTTGCTCGCTTGGTATTTGAGGAAGTTGCGAAATTGGATTGCAAAGTAAGGGCCAAAGTGCCATGTATTTATGTTAATGCATTGTATTGGGCTTGGAGAATTGTGTATATGCTTTGGAGGAATTTTGTATGAACCTTGTGTGCTGGTAGGACCCTTGTTGGGTGTGGCTAGCTTTAGGTTGAATTTGATGAGAGAATGTGTATTTGAGGATGTAAGAAAAGTAGGTGAACTATGGCAAAATTTTGGTAGGAATTGTGCATTAAAGAATGACTTGGTGAATGGGAGAACCAAGGTATGTATTGGGGATAGTAGAAATGTTTCATGACCATGGAATGGTAATTGTAGTATGAGAATACTAGGAGGTAAAATCTGTAGCAAGAAGTGTTGTAAGGTAGTGGGAAAACCTGGCAGGAACTAGTGTGCAAGGTTTAGTGAAATTGGTGTTGGACTTGGGTATAGGTGGTGCAATTTCTTGGGAATGAATTGGCATGGTAAGATGAGGTACTTGGGATGCTAGTAATGGTATTGGTAGTAGGAGTGTTGGATGGTAGAAGTTGGTTTAAAAATCTGTAGCATAAGTGAAACAAAAACTGTAGCAAGTGTTGAAAAAGAAGTGAGGAAATTGTGTAGGTTGATTGATGAATTTAGTAATGGATTTGGTGGATCAACTAAGGTGATTTAGAGGGCCTAAGTAGTGTTAAAACATGTGGGATTACATGTAGAATGATTGGGGAAACAATGGGCAAAGTATAGAACTGGAAACAGATTTTAAAACTGAAATACTGGGCCGGACCGACCTTGGGACCGGACTTGCAAGGTCGGTCGAGCCCAGATTCACAAAGACGGAAACCTTCTGGAATGGACCGACCTTGGGACCGAACATGCAAGGTCGGTCAGCCAGAAAATTTCCCGTAATGAAACCACTGGAACGGACCGACCTTGGGACCGGACATGCAAGGTCGGTCGGCCTAAAAATTTTCCGTCAAGTAACTCACTGGAATGGACCGACCTTGGGACCGGACTTGCAAGGTCGGTCGGCCCTGAAATTTTCCAGCGTATTACCTTACTGACTTCGACCGACCTTGGGTCCGACCCTGGGTAAGGTCGGTCGAATAAAAAAAAAAGAAATATATAAATATATATATGTCCTATACACATATGTATATGTATATGTAGTAGTACAATCATTAATGGAATGAAATGGTAAGGAAATACACATGTGAGTAAGGAAACAAGTTAAGAAAGTTGTAAGTATAAGAACATTAAGTATGCCGGGATAACGAGGTAAGTACGAGAGTAGTGATTATTTGTGTATCGTAAGAGTATAGTAATAATAATGCTGGAACCTTATCAGTGGATCAAGTGTGAACAAAGGAATGAGGAACACATGGTAAAGCTAACTCCGTGAAAGGTATGATTTCTCATGCCCCGTATGCTAACCGAGTTACGTTGATTTGTGTGCTGTATGCCGGCTAATCAAGACTAAAGCATGAAAACGGTTTATTACCTTTCATTGTATGTCTTGCTGTATGTTGTGTGAGCTAACCCTTCTTGATTGATGTGTGGCTTCATTTAGTGCGTAGTTTGACTCATAGATGAGTCTTGTTGTGTATGACTCGTAGGAAGAGTCATGTTGTGAACTAATGGAACCGTAGAAACGCACTAAACTAACGAATCAATAAATGATAACGCAACCCAATGAACTCACTAGAATGTGAGAGAGTGTACGGGAGTAATAACCTTCCGATAACGGTAGGAGAACCGAAACGAATAAGCCCACACACAAGTAGTGGTAGTATATAAGTAACCTCTATTAGAGGAATTAATCTTGGTGCAAGACATGAACCATGAGGGTATTAAAGAATGACGAGGGATTTCCGAACCCTTAGCAATTAGTCGACCCATTATGAGAGGACCCGACTGATGTAAGTAATGTCCGAACATGAAGTATTCGATACGTTGGGGAAACCCTTAATCTAAGGATACTAGTCGGTTGTAATTCCCTAAGCTAGTGGAGGTTATCAAGAGATACTTCTAGGCTAATCCATGAGATTGTATATACTCTGAGAGAAGAGTGTTGGGAATTTGAGTAGTCCGGTAAAAACGGGCATTTGAGTATTTGAGGAGCTAAGCGTATAGCCCTTGTATTGTAGGTCCGGTGGCGAGTCTTGTGTATGACTCCGTCCAGTGGCCAAGGTAATGAGTATTGAGTATCGCGTATGTATGAGTAAAGTATGAGTATTGAGTAAGAATAGTTGAGTATGTAATGAGTACCGAGTATTGAGTGTGTATGAGTAAGTACTGAGTTTGAGTTACGTATGAGTAAGTATGAAGCATTGAGCAGTGAGTATGCACAGTGTAGTAACGAGTATGGAGTAAGGAACGTGTGCTAGTAAGGTAATGAGCAATGAGTGACGAGCATGCAAGAGTAAGGAGTGAGTATGAGTAGTAGTGAATATCGAACACAGTACTAACAAGTAGTGAGTATCGTGGACGAAGAAGTAGTAAGTAAGTAACTATTAAATGATTGACCATCGAATTGTATTCCCTAGTAAGTATTGAACCCTGTATAGTATGTAGGTACTTTTGATTGTATTGTTGTAGCATGAGTAAGTATGTATGCGTGTAAAATGAACTCCATGTATATCCGACCCAAAGTAGTCGGCGTACCGCGGTTAGCACGCGTATATGCGAATTTCATATGCAGCGTAAGCTGACCCCTAGGGGAACATTTTTAGTGTGCAGGTATTCGAAGCTGACCATCGTTCGAGAGAGTAGGACATGGACTGCTATGTAAGCATGGGTAGTTGTGTAATAGGGATTGTATTTGTAATGTATTATGAATTTTGGAAGTCCAGACTGTATCGGTAATTTAAGGATTGTAGTAGACTCGTTATAGTATTGTTTTGGAGTTGTATTTGTATTATGGTTGAGTATGCAAGGGAAAGTAATGTATTGTGTAGAGTGCTCGGCATGTTCATATTCATCAGACCGATAGTATGTAGGATTGTAACTCGCCTTGTTAGTCACGTGGGTGACTAACGGCATTGTACACCCGCCGTTGAGTAAGTAATGTCCGCTGCGAAGGTAAGTATTGTACGGTAATGACGGTATTAGCGGTAGGGGTGTTATAATCAGTATATAAGCTCTGGTGTGCCTCATGACTGTCACCTCATCGGCATCCTCAGGTAACTGACCAAAAGTAGAACCCAGCCAACTGAGCTTAATCCTACTATGATGTCCAAGATCTGGGGTCTAGCTCCAAGGAGATCGTCGCACAACGCTCCCCAATCTCTATGTATGCTACTCATGATTGGTCATCCGTTTATAGGTAGCCCAGATAGCAATGCAATGTCCTCCAACGTAATGGTGGTCTCTCCTGACAGCACGTGAAAAATATGTCTCTCTGCGCCATCTCTCCGCCAGTGCGGTGATCAAGTGTCAATCCAAGGAGATGAACTCTAGACTTGCTATCCTGTAGAACCCTGAAGCCTCTAAATAAGGCGCATCCTATCATCATAACACACATCCCGTCATGTCGCAAACTAGTCTCGAAGCAGCGATAATGTAGTACCTGATTCTCATTCCCATCCCACACCATCCTAGACCTATGACTACGCTGATGTCTAAGTATAGAACAAGGGTGGACTGAGATCTATGTGTAACTGGATATTAAATAACAAACATTCAACTATATTAAGAGCATGTATTTAAAAATAATAATAATAAGATGTGCAACTTTTAGAACATAAGAAACATTGCATTAATATTCAATGAATAATGCAAACCAAAGTTGATGTCTAACAAACAAATTCAAGTACAAAAGTAATCAACAAGTATACACAACGAACACTAGGAACCACTTATGTTAGGACATCTCCTCTTATTATGACTCTCTTGCTCACACCTGGTGCACCTAGTCTTCTTCGTTGGCTCCTTCAGATCCATCTTCTTACGAATACGGTTGACCTTGGTCTTCCCTTTCCTCGCACACGAGATGGATCAGGAAGAATGATGGAAAGTCTGATTGAGGCCACGAGGCGAGTCTGTAACTAAATGGGACGAAGAGTCAGCTGTACACATTGAGCTGCTTCTACCAAGTGTACCACGACCCCATAAGAGTGGTATGTCCATGTGTATGAAAGCAGTTGCTGGGCACACGTGTGAGCAAGGAATCCTGAAAGTTTGTCATTTCTGGCAAGTACAATGACCATCACTTAACTTAACGGTGTGTCGATTGCCACCCTTCAAACCCATAAGCTGATGATCTGGAGGCAGTGGTGATTTTGAACAACTTTCTATGCTCATCGAATCTCATAACTGGTGAGCGTTGGCCGATTGGCTCCATCTCTTAGTTTCTCCATTGCCCAACCAGCATACACCTTTTCTCTAGCCAAAGTTGTCGATGCTTGACCCCTTCATGTGTCAAAGTACTTCACACAAGTTATAAACATCTTCTCGACCAACGCAGCAATAGGCAGGTTTCTAGCACCTAGCAAAACAACATTGTAACTCTCACTCAAATTCGTAGTCATCATGCCAAACCGATGCCCACCGTCCTATGCGAATGTCCACTGCTCCTTCAGTATAGTGTCAAAGAAATCAGGGGTTGTGATGCTAGGGCTGCTTTGGAGGCCATCTTCTTCATCCCTTCACTTCCTTTCCACTTTGTTGAAGTTGCTCACAATGTGGCGAACACAATATCTTCAGTGTACATCAAGGAGTTGCCATACCCCGTTTGATCGCTCCACTGCATCAAGGATCCCAGCATGACGACCAGGTATCAAGCACATCGGAGCACTATCCTCGCGAGCGGATATAACATGGACCTTGAGATAAGAGAGAAACCAGGACCATGATGCATATGACTCCACATCCACCAGCGCAAATGCAAGTGGCACTATGTGTTTGTCAGTGTCACTTGCACATGCAATGAGAATTTTATTGTAACACCCCTACCATTAATACAATGCTTACCGTCCAATCTCCTTACACATCAGATACACGCAGCGGATACAAACTTACATACAGTGGGTGATACAATGCCGTTAGTCACCCACGTGACTAACAAGGCTACTACTTCTACATACAGCATCGGTCTGATGGACCGGAATCCCGAGTACTACACATCTATAATACATACTCCATTCATCAATCAAATACAACACTGCTCCATTCAATACTTACTCCTCCATAATCCATAAAATACAATATACTTAACCGAGTCTACTAGGATCCTTATACAATTATAATATCTCTTCAAAGTTCATACGTATTCACTAAGAGTCTACATCTACCCATTCCTCACAACTACTTGCTTTCTAAGTACAAGGGTGTGCCGCCGGTCTCTTACCTTGACCACATCCGCTTCGGGTACCTGCACACTAAAAACGTTCCCCCTAGGGGGTCAGCTTTCGCTGCGCATGATAACCGCATACCCCGCGTACTAGTGAGGGTACGCCGACCACTTGGTCGAATACATGTAGTTCATTTTCATACAAACATACATGCATACATGCTCTTACACACAATACAATAATACTTACGCAAGCATACATACATACACTTCATTACATACAAGGAATACAATATACCATCCAATACATACTTACCTTCTTCCGAAATACACATACTCATTACATACACAATATACAATTCTTGTTAGCTTCATTGGTCCACCCGGGTTAATTGGGTGGAGATTACTCTTTTACTCTTTACTCCATACATACGCATATATACACATACTCATACATACTTACTTACTCTTACTCATGTTAAGTCATCGGGACCTCCGGCCCGGGGACTACTCCGTCCCACCACCGGGATTTACTTGACTCACCAATCCGGGATGCTACCCATTTAAGGGATTTGGGCCGCGGACCAGTTTAAGAGTCAGGAATCGGATCCAACCTCTTGTGTCTCATCATCCTCACGCGTGGCCGAAGCTATATCGGACTTCTACTCATTCAGTTTACTCACTTAAGTTAGGAGTTAGGTAGTTAGGAATTAGCAGAAGTCATTCATTCAAGCCACATACACAATACGTTGTCCACATACACATCCATACAAAAGCATTACAATATACAAGTACACACGAAATACAATACACTTCATCATCATTCATATATTTCATGAATTATACAAACTATTGTTCAAGACAAATATCACGACAATGTAACAAGCACAAGTAGGTGCAATATAGTCCGATTCATGCATTTTCTTATTAGGCGATCAAATAAGCACACAAATCGGGGTAACCAGATTAGGATACAGGGCATGAAGAAATCATACCTTTCACCGTTGAGTTACTTTATCGGGTGTTCCCGTGCTCCTTCGTTCCTTACTTGTCCCTTGAGTCCTAGCCTCGACCCAATGACTACATGCCAAATGGTTCTGTTAATACTAAGCACTACAATACACGCTTAGCTACTACTCCCGTACTTACCCCGTTATCCCATTACTTCGGGTTACTTAATGTTCTTATACTTTTAACTTCCTTATAAATCCTCTTACTTGTTTCCCATTTACATACTTATTTCTTTACCGTTAGTGTTACATTAATGGTGTATTACCAAAGTCCCATATATATGTACATATCTATATATGCATACATATGATTACTATGTTGCTATCATTATTATTATATTATTCTTATTATTATTATTATTTTTTATAAGTTGGGGCTGTCCGACCCACCGTCCGACCCAACCTATGGGTCGGACCATTCCAGTAAGGTTCGGTTCTGTTGTCCAGACTCCGTCCGACCCACTGTCCGACCCAGACTCTGGTCGGACGAAGTCAGTAACTTCGTCCTCGAAAATGTTTGCCTGTCCACTGAAATACGATCCACGGCTCTGGGTCAGACCATTCCAGAAGGGTTTACTGTCGTTTCTCAAGGCCCGTCCGACCCACGGTCCGACCCAGACTCTGGGTCGGACGGTAGCAGAAAGCTAAGACCTTGTTTTTCTTTCCAAATTTCACCCATTGTTTCCCCAATCTTCCTACATACATCTTAACATGTTTTAGTACTATTTAACATTCTAAATCACCTTAATTCATCCACCAAATCCATTACTAAATCCATCAAATAACTTATACAATCCCCTCACTTTTTTCCAAACTTGTAACAGTTTTGTTACACTTATGCTACAGATTTAAACTCAATCCTCACATCCAATACTTCTTACCAATACCATTACTAGCATCCCAAATGCATTTCCAAGCCATTACATTACCTATACCCAAGTCCAACTCTCTCTTTACCGATTCTTACACACTAATTTTTTTCCTAACTTCTTCAATGCATCTTTATACACTTTGCTACAGATTTTAGTTCCTACCTCCTCCATACATAATTTACTCTCCTAATGCCATTTTCAAGGCCTACAATGCATTGCCTCTCCCCTTCAAGTCCAACACTCACTCCCTAGGTCATGTACATAAGTTCTCCTAGTTTCTCCAACATCATTCAACAACTCTTGCTACAGATTTTTCATTCTTTCATTCTCTTACCACAACTACTACTCATAGTTATTAGACATCTCTACTTACTCCAATACACCCTTGGTTTTCCCATTCACCAAGTCATCCATACATGTACATATTCCTACCAAAATTTTGCCATAGTTCCTCTACATTTCTTACTTTTCCACATATGCACTTTTTCATCAAACTCATTCCTAATCTAGCCAAACCACAAGGGTTCTACCAGCACACATACAAAATCTTAGTACACCATTACTTCCTCAATTACAATACCAATACATCATTACCTCCTCAATCCACATTACTAATGCACATACCCAATACACTTGGCTCTAAGGCCTACAATTCACATACTAGTTCACAAATACCCAAAATTTCACAATTACATTACCAATACACTCTTTTGGGTTCTTTAAATTGGTTTACCCATTCCCATTACTCTAATGCATTAAATTTAGCCTTCAAGAAAGAGCTCTTACCTTAAGCTCTTATTTCCTTCATTCCCTTTTCAATTCTCTTCTTCCTTTCTTCCTTGCCCAAATCGGCCACATTGGGAATGGAGTTGCCAAACTCCATTCCCATCACCCAATGAACACAAAACACTACAATTAATATACTAACCCTTAAATCAAGGCCAATTCATTGAAGTGGTTGAAATGAAATTTCTAGGGTTTACCTTTGGAGAGTTTTAGAAGGGGTTTTAGCCCTTGGTTCAAGAAGGTGAATCCACCACCATTGCTAGGTTGATATTATGCTCAAAAGAGAGAGAGAAAATGGAGTGTTACAAGGAGGTAAAATCGGTTATGAAAGGAGATGGTGAAAACATGAGTTTTTCATGTAGATTTTTACCTTGTTGGAAAGAGGAGACTCCAAGCTCCATAATGGTGTGCTTTTCTCTTCAAATGGGGAAAACCCATGGAGATGAAATTCATCCTTTTCGAATTTTGAAAAGAGAGGAATGTAGAGGATGATGAGGGGATTACAAATATGTAATTATTTTTGTGATTGGAGCTCAAATGGAGATAGAGCATGAAGAAGAAGGTGGAGTTGCCATTGTTGTTGTTGGAACTCTCAAAATCGCCAGCATGGGGAGAGGGTGAGAGAAATCGGTGAGGAAGGGGGAAATGGGAGAGAGAGAAGAGAAATGAGAGGAGAGAGGGTATGTAAGGTACTCTTTTTACTTTTCTCACTTTTTGCTTTTTGCTTCTTTAATTAGTTAGCTAGTATGTGAGTGTGTGAGGGGTTTATTTACCTAGTAAAAATTGCCCCCTACAGTTATACTAGTTGGAGCGTTTTTCATCTTTTACAGAGAACGCTCATTATTTTACCCGGTTTAGGTACTGTTCACTAACCGGGCCTGTTTTCCGGAATTTTCTCGTTTCTTTATTTTTATGGGTTATTAAGCTTTCATAAGTGCTTAATAATATTTATTTAATGACTTATAATTTTTACGGGTTCGTTTGACCACTTAAAATCACGTTTTCGGGTCTTCTCGAAAAACGTGCGTTAAAGCTCTATTAGCGTTTTAATACATTATTTGGGTCCGTTTTCTTCGGGAGTTGTTCCCGTATATTATTTAGGTCTTATTAAACCTTTGGAATCCATATAATACTCTAACCGAGGTCTCATACCTCCTATGGTTATTTAACGCTTATTTAGCGTTTTCCGCTTTTTAAGCGTTTATTTATTCTTTTGGATTTATTTTTCCTTACCAGTATTAATTAGGTACCATTAGGCCCTTAAATATGTATTAGATTAATTTTAATCCCTATATTTAAGTTCGGGGTATTTCAATCTACCCCCCTTAAGAACTTTGTCCTCAAAGTTGTTCGAGGTTATAGGTTTACAATGCTTACTCATTCTCATATGTCTAATACCAAAGCCATACCTTCTTTCTCCTTACAATTCACAAATCTGTTACCCAAGGTTTCTCCTTTCCATATCATACCAATGCACCATAATTACTCCAATCCATATTACTATCAACCATCCAGTTCCTCATTACAAAATTTATACATACATACAATGCAAAGCTATCCCCAAGCAATGCAATACACATACAATCCCGCAGGCGCTCAGGTCATCTAGGCACAGGACTCCTTTATGTCCTGCTGCCCTAGGAATACTACAACATGCTACACTACTATCTTCTCCGGTACAAGCTTCCCACAAATCCTTCATCTCCAGGCTAAGGAAATTCCTTCCTACAGCTAATTAGAAATCTTTCTAAAGCATACAACTCCAAATTTCAATTTATATTCATTACTTCTATCCTATGTGTGATTCTTGTGACCACTTGAGGGGAGCTTCAAGAATCATTCGACCCTGATGTGATCAGCATCAGTGTTGAATTATCTTTCCACCCCAATTTGTGTTCGGTTTCCCTCGATCTGATCAGGATCAAGTTCGACTTCCCACACCAGTTTCAAACAACAATTAATTTAATTGTTTTCATTTTCTATCTTTTACCCTTTCTAGTCGTGATACGAATTCATACATCTCCAAAGGATGGAATCAATCCATCAATCATCCTCACTCTACTTCCCGAATGCTTTACTCCATGGTTCAATACCTAAATGCTCATTTCTTCAACCTTCACTACTTCCCTCCATTACTCTCCATCATTTCAATTATTCTAACTAAGGATTACCATACTTGTAAAATTTAGTTGTCCTCAGTTTACTTCCAATAACTTACACTACTCATGGGCTACATTCCTCTACTACTCTCAATCGTTTCGTACCACTTCTTCAACGACTACAATACTTGTGGAGCTCCGTCCACTACTCATTACTTTTCTTTTACTAATACTCTTACATTGGTGTTACAAGATGGGTGTATTCCTCCTATGGTATTTGCATGTCTAATGCCTAGTTACCATAATTACAATATGAATGAGTACTTATGTTTATTTAACATGGTATCAATCATCAATTTGGTTCTCATTGTGCTATGCACATTATGGTTTATGTGTTTTATTCACAAAACTTACATTAAGCGGTTTTCGCTCTACCCCCCTTAAAAGGGATTTCGCCCACGTAATCTACCATATTTTATTATTATTAAACTTTGGTTTAATCACTCTGGGTAAACTAAAGCGTTTAGCTTCACTACCGTATACTATACAATATGCTCTGGTCAAAGGGATCTTAACCATACCAATGGTTTAGTCTTTGCACCAAGGACTTCTATATGAGTTTATTTAACTCATCATTAATTCGGTTCTAGCCTATTAGGCTTCAAGGCATTAATAGCCATTTTGCTATACTTACTAGGTATATTATCTCCTAGCTAGGGCCCACTAGCTTCTGCTGCGCGACCCTGATACTCGGGTTATTCACCCTTCTTGTTATCCTTAATGTGCTATACATCACCTTCTTATCCGTCTATTATGGGAATAAGGTTTACTAAACAATTGCGGTATTCTTTCACCGTGTTTGAACTCAATGAGTTTAAGATTTATAACCAGCTCTCTGGTAATCTTCTGCACATGCTATTCGTGCTTCTACGATTATCCGTTAAGTTCCTCCGACTTATTGTCAGGCGAGGTTAAGTCACCACTTAACTGTAGTGCTTCCTCTGTTGTCACTAGCTTCTAAATCATACCAGTTCTTCTGGTTCAGTACAAGTGTTCTTTACTTGTATGACCTTGCATTTCTATGCGTCGGTCCTAGTGACTTCGATATGTCTCCTTTCACCTTTTACTCCAATGGAATTCACATCTTGTGATTGTTAGTGTGTTGTACACTCTTCGTGCTTCTTTGGCCTTAGGCCGCACGGTTTGTTGCTAAGGAAAGATTTACTACGGTTTACATTCTCCATATCCCTAGCCATCTCATTAGATTCTTAGCTGAACAAGTGCAATGCCAAAACACTCAGTCATACAGAGTGCAGAGGCGTAAACGCTTGACAGTAAGTCACTTATGTGATAGGAAAGAATATTTCTGCATGTCATCTCGTATTTACACTCCGTGTCATTATCTGCTACTTCCTCATAACGGTCGCTTGTTGCGCACCGTATTCTTACTCATTATACAACATCGTTTTTACTGTTTCTGTTACTGTGATAGTTTCTCTTTACTCATTGCCATTGTCATTGGCACCATTCCCTTATGGTATGAATACCCTGGGGTTCCCAATGTTCATGTGTATGACGGTCGTCGTATCATACCACAATATTAATATCTTCCCAATGTGGAGATGTTCTTCCATTTTAGGTTTCGTGTGTAGGTTAGCTTACCTCACATTCCATCATCATTTATGATACAACTCACCAAGTATGTTGGTTGACCGAGGATGAAGTGGTTTATCGAGTTACAAGCTCTCTTGAGCGTTGGTCATTCATAGTGTGCAATGTGCACACACATTGATTGCTTTTGACCACTATCATCTTCCTAGTGCCGAGCATCGGTTATAGGCTCCCGCTGTGTAGCTTTACTTTTGTATGTACCTCACCGGGACATCCCAAGAAACTTCAAGGGTTTTCTGGTTCCGTTCTCCAATTGAGAGTATTCTTTTACTAATAAATGAAAGTTCTTGTTGAGGGGTTTGTCACCACTCATAGGTCTAATAACAAGGTTTGCTATGTTGGTGTTTACGCAATGGTCTACCACATGTTTGGGTGTATATGGAGTATACTTACTCCTTTAAGTCGTAATGGTTTGGAAATCTCATTTCCTTATTCCATCGCCCCTTGGCAATATCTATTGCGTGGGCTTTATTGTTATAGTAGATGGAAGCCTTTTCTAAGGTTCACATCATCACCGCATTGGTGGTCTTCGGTTAACGAGGGGTACCTTCCCTTGGGTTTCTCGTAGTGTCCAAATGTGGACTAGGCCAATGTTGGCATTATCACGATTCTTATGCCTCTGTGTTACCATTGCTACAGAAGGCATGAAGGTAATCTAAAACTTGTCAACTGTACACTAGACTGATGTTCTAGTGACAGTGACACTGAGTAGGCCATTACTCCAAGCCACTCGGGTGTTGGGTTTGAATTGATGGTCCAGTTGTTGATTTCTTGTCGTATGAGACAATATCTCTTTCAAGTCTTGTTATCAATTGGTACAGGTTTTGCAACCGTTTAAGTTTGTATAACGTATTTGGTTTACGGCTTCTGAGCCGTATTGCTGCAAGCTATGCTCTTGCAAGCTGCTTATACATGTTTCCACTCCATGTATACTGTCATAGGTTGGAGATACTATTGGGCTCCATGGTAAGTCGTGGCATCACGCTTCCGTTCATAGGAGACTCTTAGGCAATCTGGTGTTGGTCAATGCCTTTTGTAGTCTAGGGTATTTCCTGTCAAGTGAAATCCCTTCGGTGTCTTAACCGAGTGCTCGTTCCAGCTCCTGTATTCTTATCTTGACGCTTTGTTTGACTATTGTTAATCCAGTCACCCTCAAGGATTGCTCCTGGGTGTTGTTAAATTATGCCGTTACATCCGGCTAACGTTTATGATATGTTATCACCATACCGCCTTGTGGTATTGTATTTGAGTTATCCCCTTTGGTTTATGACGTCTCCCGTCCTTGGGTAGACTGTTTACACCTGCTCCTAGTACTTAAGACTAGGTTTGACATCCCCTTCAATGATGGATTATACTTGTGGTAATCTTGGGGTTGCTCTTGGGAACTCCGCCCCGTTTATTGAGCGTTGTTAGGTTCGCGTTAGGCATTCACCTTACTGTGTTTAGGCTGGGTATTCCATCCAGCTGTCAGGTAGTTGCTTGGGTTATTTGAGACATATCCAATGTCTATACTTACTAGTATGTGCTCTTTGCACTTCTAGTTCCTATTCCTCATCTTCAGATGGATTCTCTGAGTTCCTTGATACTTGATCGTCTGAGGTGCCCAGCTGTTCTGGTTTGAACTCACTCATGGTCCGTAGAACGGAGTCGACTACTTCCCGTGTGTCGCACACTACATGTATACATACGTGGGGTACCTTGTTGATACGTTACCACTTACCCAACTATGTGTCAGGCCCGCAAGCTCCTTCGTAGTGCGGTTGTCCCATATCCCGTAACGGGTATACTCGTAGTGTTCGTCACACGCCTAGGTGAAGTATTCTATTGTCAACTCCTCTTGTATCATTCTTTGATACTCACCGTAATGCTGTTGGTCTGGTTTAAAAAAAATCCAAGGTTTTAAAAGAAGGTTTATGGTTTTGAAAGCAAATTTTTGGGTTTTAAAATATGGTTCGGTGTTAAAGAAGTCTCTCATGGCATGGCCATGTTTGAGGTCTTGACCAAGTCGAGCTTCTCGCTGACCGGTATGTTCTAAATACAGTGGTCGGGCTGTCAGGCCTTTCCAAGGTTCCATTCTTTCAGTGTCAGGATTTGTGATCCAGTAATTGCTTCATCGTAGTCACGGTACATTACTATGTACCTGTGGCGTGTTAGAGTTCCTTTACGTATCTCTGTCCTTACTACACTTGCCGTGGCAAGTGCGTGGTACTGGTGGTTTTTGGATAAACCTATACCGATCACGGTATGGTTTCCACTCGTATTTGTTAGTCTTGCGGACTCTTCCCTCGATCTTATCGATCTATAATTGGTATACTCGATCCCTTAGGTAGCTCCTTGGTGGTCTAGACATGGCTGTCGTAGATCTGGGTACTTCTCCAATCCTTGGAGATTCCCACTCTATTTGGCTTAGTGTCGTTCCTTGTGGCTCGTTCCCACACATCTGTGGTGGTTACTGAGCCTTCCTTGTTTAGGCACTACCCTTGTAGTCCTATTGGATTATATCTCATGGTTGTTCTTGTAATTGTCTGAGCTATATTGGCCAGGTATTGCCACCTTAATGGCGTCGTAGTTTTGGAGTTAACCGCTTCCGACTATGTCCTTAGTCAGCTAGCATACCGTTGGTGGTATTATTCAAGTATTACTATCCCGTATACTTGTGTCTCGGGTTCCGTTACTGCTCCCTTTTTCATTCCGTCGCACGGTTAGTGCCTCTTTCCTGTTGTTGGTTGACTAGCTAGGTTTCACGACTGCTAAGCACGTCGCCCCATGCTGTTGTAAGTTGTAGCCTCCTCGTGGCTGGAGTGCTTATTCCACCGCTATTAAGCGCGGGTCTTGTTCAACCGGGATCCGTCTCCGGGTCTTCCATTTCTTGGAATCTAATATATGTCAAGTTCTTTCCTCTTGTAGGAATATCTCATTACTGCCAGATCGGGTTTTCCCGAGTATGAGAGGGCTTCTCCTCTCTCTGGCGTCCTTTCCCAAGTTATACAATGGGGATGCGGTGGGCGGGACTGGTATTGTAGGTATCCGGTACTCACCGGGAGTTCCTATCTAGCATATCTCTAATGCTAACACTCAGCCCTTAGCCCTACGCTTCTAAATCCTAACTCGGTATTTCCTAAGCTCGGTATTTCCAGTACTTCGCTCTGATACCACTTTTTGTAACACCCCTACCATTAATACAATGCTTACCGTCCAATCTCCTTACACATCAGATACATGCAGCGGATACATACTTACATACAGTGGGTGATACAATGCCGTTAGTCACCCATGTGACTAACAAGGCTACTACTTCTACATACAGCATCGGTCTGATGGACCGGAATCCCGAGTACTACACATCTATAATACATACTCCATTCATCAATCAAATACAACACTGCTCCATTCAATACTTACTCCTCCATAATCCATACAATACAATATACTTAACCGAGTCTACTAGGATCCTTATACAATTATAATATCTCTTCCAAGTTCATACGTATTCACTAAGAGTCTACATCTACCCATTCCTCACAACTACTTGCTTTCTAAGTACAAGGGTGTGCCGCCGGTCTCTTACCTTGACCACATCCGCTTCGGGTACCTGCACACTAAAAATGTTCCCCCTAGGGGGTCAGCTTTCGCTGCGCATGATAACCGCATACCCCACGTACTAGTGAGGGTACGCCGACCACTTGGTCGAATACATGCAGTTCATTTTCATACAAACATACATGCATACATGCTCTTACACACAATACAATAATACTTACGCAAGCATACATACATACACTTCATTACATACAAGGAATACAATATACCATCCAATACATACTTACCTTCTTCCGAAATACACATACTCATTACATACACAATATATAATTCTTGTTAGCTTCATTGGTCCACCAGGGTTAATCGGGTGGAGATTACTCTTTTACTCTTTACTCCATACATACACATACATACTCATACTCATACATACTTACTTACTTACTCTTACTCATGTTAAGTCGTCGGGACCTCCGGCCCGGGGACTACTCCGTCCCACCACCGGGATTTACTTGACTCACCAATCCGGGATGCTACACATTTAAGGGATTTGGGCCGCGGACCAGTTTAAGAGTCAGGAATCGGATCCAACCTCTTGTGTCTCCTCATCCTCACGCGTGGCCGAAGCTATATCGGACTTCTACTCATTCCAGTTTACTCACTTAAGTTAGGAGTTAGGTAGTTAGGAATTAGCAGAAGTCATTCATTCAAGCCACATACACAATACGTTGTCCACATACACATCCATACAAAATGCATTACAATATACAAGTACACTACGAAATACAATACACTTCATCATCATTCATATATTTCATGAATTATACAAACTATTGTTCAAGAAAAATATCACGACAATGTAAACAAGCACAAGTAGGTGCAATATAGTCCGATTCATGCATTTATCTTATTAGGCGATCAAATAAGCACACAAATCGGGGTAACCAGATTAGGATACAGGGCATGAAGAAATCATACCTTTCACACTTGAGTTACTTTATCGGGTGTTCCCGTGCTCCTTCGTTCCTTACTTGTCCCTTGAGTCCTAGCCTCGACCCAATGACTACATGCCAAATGGTTCTGTTAATACTAAGCACTACAATACACGCTTAGCTACTACTCCCGTACTTACCCCGTTATCCCATTACTTCAGGTTACTTAATGTTCTTATACTTTTAACTTTCTTATAAATCCTCTTACTTGTTTCCCATTTACATACTTATTTCTTTACCGTTAGTGTTACATTAATGGTGTATTACCAAAGTCCCATATATATGTACTTATCTATATATATGCATACATATGATTACTATGTTGCTATCATTATTATTATATTATTATTATTATATTTTTTTTATAAGTTGGGGCTGTCTGACCCACCGTCCGACCCAACCTATGGGTCGGACCATTCCAGTAAGGTTCAGTTCTGTTGTCCAGACTCCGTCCGACCCACTGTCCGACCCAGACTCTGGGTCGGACGAAGTCAGTAACTTCGTCCTCGAAAATGTTTGCCTGTCCGACCCACGTCCGATCCACGGCTCTGGGTCGGACCATTCCAGAAGGGTTTACTGTCGTTTCTCAAGGCCCGTCCGACCCACGGTCCGACCCAGACTCTGGGTCGGACTGTAGCAGAAAGCTGCTACAGACCATGTTTTTCTTTCCAAATTTCACCAATTGTTTCCCCAATCTTCCTACATACATCTTAAATGTTTTAGTACTATTTAAAATTCTAAATCACCTTAATTCATCCACCAAATCCATTACTAAATCCATCAAATAACTTATACAATTCCCTCACTTCTTTTCCAACACTTGTAACAGTTTTTGTTACACTTATGCTACAGATTTTAAAACTCAATCCTCACATCCAATACTTCTACTACCAATACCATTACTAGCATCCCAAATGCATTTCCAAGCCATTACATTACCTATACCCAAGTCCAACTCTCTCTTTACCGATTCTTACACACTAATTTTTTTCCTAACTTCTTCAATGCATCTTTATACACTTTGCTACAGATTTTAATTCCTACCTCCTACATACATAATTTACTCTCCTAATGCGATTTTCAAGGCCTACAATGCATTGCCTCTCCCCTTCAAGTCCAACACTCACTCCCTAGGTCATGTACATAAGTTCTCCTAGTTTCTCCAACATCATTCAACAACTCTTGCTACAGATTTTTCATTCTTTCATTCTCTTACCACAGCTACTACTCATAGTTATTAGACATCTCTACTTACTCCAATACCCTTGGTTTTCCATTCACCAAGTCATCCATACATGTACATATTCCTACCAAAATTTTGCCATAGTTCCTCTACATTTCCTTCTTCCACATATGCACTTTTTCATCAAACTCATTCTTAATCTAGCCAAACCACAAGGGTTCTACCAGCACAACAAAAATCTTAGTACACCATTACTTCCTCAATTACAATACCAATACATCATTACCTCCTCAATCCACATTACTAATGCACATACCCAATACACTTGGCTCCAAGGCCTACAATTCACATACTAGTTCACAAATACCCAAAATTCCATAATTACATTACCAATACACTCTTTTGGGTTCTTTAAATTGGTTTACCCATTCCCATTACTCTAATGCATTAAATTTAGCCTTCAAGAAAGCTCTTACCTTAAGCTCTTATTTCCTTCATTCCCTTTTCAATTCTCTTCTTCCTTTCTTCCTTGCCCAAATCGGCCACATTGGGAATGGAGTTGCCAAACTCCATTCCCATCACCCAATGAACACAAAACACTACAATTAATATACTAACCCTTAAATCAAGGCCAATTCATTGAAGTGGTTGAAATGAAATTTCTAGGGTTTACCTTTGGAGAGTTTTAGAAGGGGTTTTAGCCCTTGGTTCAAGAAGGTGAATCCACCACCATTGCTAGGTTGATATTATGCTCAAAAGAGAGAGAGAAAATGGAGTGTTACAAGGAGGTAAAATCGGTTATGAAAGGAGATGGTGAAAACATGAGTTTTTCATGTAGATTTTTACCTTGTTGGAAAGAGGAGACTCCAAGCTCCATAATGGTGTGCTTTTCTCTTCAAATGGGGAAAACCATGGAGATGAAATTCATCCTTTTCGAATTTTGAAAAGAGAGGAATGTAGAGGATGATGAGGGGATTACAAATATGTAATTATTTTTGTGATTGGAGCTCAAATGGAGATAGAGCATGGAGAAGAAGGTGGAGTTGCCATTGTTGTTGTTGGAGCTCTCAAAATCGCCAGCATGGGGAGAGGGTGAGAGAAATCGGTGAGGAAGGGGGAAATGGGAGAGAGAGAAGAGAAATGAGAGGAGAAAGGGTATGTAAGGTACTCTTTTTACTTTTCTCACTTTTTGCTTTTTGCTTCTTTAATTAGTTAGCTAGTATGTGAGTGTGTGAGAGGTTTATTTACCTATTAAAAATCGGTCCCCCTACAGTTATACTAGTTGGAGCGTTTTTCGTCTTTTACAGAGAATGCTCGTTATTTTACCCGGTTTAGGTACTGTTCACTAACCGGGCCCGTTTTCCGGAATTTTCTCGTTTCTTTATTTTTATGGGTTATTAAGCTTTCATAAGTGCTTAATAATATTTATTTAATGACTTATAATTTTTACGGGTTCGTTTGACCACTTAAAATCACATTTTCGGGTCTTCTCGAAAAACGTGCGTTAAAGCTCTATTAGCGTTTTAATACATTATTTGGGCCCGTTTTCTTCAGGAGTTGTTCCCATATATTATTTAGGTCTTATTAAACCTTTGGAATCCATATAATACTCTAACCGAGGTCTCATACCTCCTATGGTTATTTAACGCTTATTTAGCGTTTTCCGCTTTTTAAGCGTTTATTTATTCTTTTGGATTTATTTTTCCTTACCAGTATTAATTAGGAACCATTAGGCCCTTAAATATGTATTATATTAATTTTAATCCCTATAAGTTCGGGGTATTTCATTTATGCTTGTACTTCCCGTACAAGAAGGTACTCTCAATGCATATCACTGGTCTGCAATGTCTGAATGCATCAATGCATGGCTCGAATGCCCAGAACACCCTCTTGAATACACCGTACCCAGGATCAGTGTCGTGCCACTCAATCTCAACCTTTGTGCCACGATTTGTGTGTTGAATTTCCCGTAATAGGTGAGGTAGCATGTTGTACGAATCATCCCAGTCACCATACACCATCTCAATAGCACTCACCTTTGCCGCCCAAACGTTCTTCCTTTTGACAGAATACTGGAACTCATCAGCTATCACTGTATGAAGATGACCAACTCTGATGTAAGGATTTTCTTTGATGTACTTGGTGAATATGAAAACCATGAATTTCAAGTCAAGATGTGGATGATCTTGACTCAAGATGGAGTTCAAACAACTGTGCGGGCCTTCAACAACGGTGATCATAAAAGAACTAGGGTGCTTCTTCGTTACTGCAGCACACAATCTCCATCCACACACATTTTCAGCTGAGCAGTAGATGTCCCATAACTTTGTGGTTAACCGGTTCACCACAAACGATCGATGATGAATAATATGGTGCCTCTTCACTACATGTATCAGCGCGTCTTTGGTCCGGAAAAGCATACTGAAATATCCCAAACATTAATTACTTTAATTAATAATGAATTAATTAAATAAAAGTAATTAATGAGAGATTAAGGAATTAAATATTCTTCAATAAGAAAAAGAGGAATAATATAATATTTAACTAAACCTTAAGAAGTCGTTATGAAACATTAACGAACCCTATAACGACATTGGGGAGGTTTTAGAAAATAAATATAAACGAGAATAAAATTAATCGTTTTACATCAAAAAACGTGTGTCACACATATTTTTAGAAGTGAAAACGAGGTCTTAGACACCTTATAAGGTTATTTGGGTAATTTTAGAAGCATTGTAAAATTGGTTAAACAATCAAAATAAAAGACGTCGCGTTTTTGCCTAAATTGGTAAAACGCAAACCAATTAGGAATTAAATACTAATAAATTAAATTTATAAATATCAATAATAATTATTGTTTGAAAATATAAGTTTGAAGACATAAAAATATCTGTCTCGTTAAATGGGACAACGTGTCACGAATGACACGGAAAATAGGTATAAAACGAGCTAGAAATGACATTATATATGTAACGTTAAATAAAAAGGAATAGGGCCGACCCGCCCAAAAGGACTGGGCCGGCACAGTCATGCCTTTCATCTTCGGTAATATAGCAGCCCAGTCTCCATTCACTCTATCTAAGGATCAACCAAAAAAAAAAAGCCCTCCCCCTCTCTTAATTCCTCACTCGTGATGCAACCTTAACTCCTGGCGATTTTACGCCGCCCTCACCAGCGATTCTCAACCTCGTCATCTCTTCTCCATTCTCTTCTTCTCACGGTAATAGCAACCCTAATTGACTCTCGAACATCGGCGCCTCTCTTCACTCTCTTTACTCACGGAAATACGCAACCCTAACCGGTGATTCAACAAGCGAGCAAGAATCCGGTGGTAGATCCCTGGAGAAGGCGAGCGCGGAAGGAACCGAGGGAAGAAGGTGCAAAAAAAAAAAAACGGAAACCGAAGGTGTATATTAGAGTCAGATTTGTATACGTTTTTCTGCATTTTTATTCGATTTTGACTAGGATTCGAACTAGAAAACTAGTCTAGAGATTCCCCTGACCCCTCTCTCTATTTCTCGACATTTTAGGCCGATTTTTCCTTGCGCAAACCTTGTACAAATCTCTGGCTGTTATGCGCGAATTTGGGGTGTTGTGGTAGACGTTTTCCTTGCAAAAATTATGTACAACTGTAAACTGCTGGTGAACTTGCGGATCTGATTTGTGTGGCTCATGTTGCTTTCTGTTGCGGAAATTAGAAACTAGGGTTTTTGATTTGGGGCTAATTGGTGAGATTAATGTTCCAAAAATTGCAAGAGAAATTATGTGTTTCTGAAATTGAAATCGATTTAGGGTTTTAATATTGGGAATCGATTTGGGGCTGTTTTGAAATCAAAAATAGGGTTTTGAAAAATTAATTGGGGAAAATCAGAATTTAGGGTTCCAAAAATTGAAATTAGGGTTTGAAATTGATTTAAGGTTTTGGAATTATAAAGTTAGAGTTACAAATCTGAATTTAGGAATCTGCAAATGAATTGGGGCTAATTTGTGGATTAGGGTTTCGACTTTACAAATTAGGGTTTCAAAGTTTAATTGGAAAAAAATATGAATTAGGGTTTCTAGATATTTGATTTGGGACGAAATGTAATTTAGGAAAATTAGGTCTAATTTGTAAATTCGAGTAAAATTTGGGCTAAAGTGTAATTTGAGAAAATGTTGGGGCAGAAGTGTAAATTGAAGAAATTAGGGGAAAAGTCCGTAATTTGATAATTTGGAGCGATTTGTAATTTCTATGATTTGAGGTTTCTGCAATTAATTGGGTGGAAATGATAATTCTGCAGAATCTGGGGAAAGAAAAGTATTTTAAAGTAAATTAAGGGTTAGGTCAAATTGGTCAACTAAGGTAAAATCGACTAGTGTTAGTCAACACTTAGGTAGCTAAAATTAAATTGGACTAAGATTGGGCCTTGACCTATATGATCCAGTTAGACTAAAATTGAGTTAAGTTATAAACAGATCAACTAAAATCTATTTGGGTGAGTCAAAATTAAATTGTGAATTTCAAAATTGGTCAATATCGAATTGGGATTAGAGATACTTAGTGGGTAAAGAATTCTAATTGGACCATTCCAAGTAAGAAGAAGAAAATGATCTAGGCATTTATTTGGGTTTATCTAAGTTAGAGGTGCATGAAAACACCAATTTTGAATTGGGCCAATTTTAAGTGATTAAGTAGTAAATGGTAAGTTGTAAATGAGGTTGATAAATTGTAATAAGTTTATGTTTTAGGTTATAATTGTTAAGGGATTTGTGCTATTAATGTATATTAAGTTTTAAAGGAGATTAAAGGATTTTATTGAGGAATTGTTTTATAAAACTGGTATTAATTTATAAGTGTTAAAGTTGATGTTATTTATATGAGAACTTAGATGTACATACATGTATATAATGGGTTAGCATTGGAATTTGATGAGACTAATAACTTTTTAGTAAGTTGATTAAGTGATGGACCAATGTGATGAAGGAATTTGTCCTACAAAATTAGTAGGGGTATTAAGGTTAGTATTAAACATATGAGAATTTATATACACATATAGGTATATAAATATTGGTGGATTAAAGGTTGGAATTTGAATATATATGTTCTTGTAACATTAAATTTAAGGGAACATACTTATATATGGACATGTATATAGTAAGGGTTACATTATAAGTCGAGATGATTAATGTAATATAGGAGTGACCTTGAAACTTATTATAACAAACTAATGAGTATATATATATATCTATATAATTGGAGGATTGTAATAATTGATCTAAAAGTTTGGAATTAATAATGGTTGTTGTATTATAGAGTTGGAAAGTATTTGTAGAGTTGATATGATGTTGTTAAAAAAAGATATATATACTTAGACTTGTGAGAACATATGTACACATGTATATATAAAGTTGGTATATTTAACTAAGGGGAAAACATATACGAGGGAAACGTAATACGAGGAACCGTTGTAACGAGTGTGATAGATAAATGACACTCTCGGTTGATTCAATTATAGGATCGGGATAGTCGGGATGATAGTCGAGACGACAGTCAGTAGTTAGACGAGCTTCCCCCCTGATGTACGGTATGGTTTTCTTGCAATCTGCTTGTTAACGAGGTTTATCCCCGGCTTGTGTGCTACTTGTTTATATGCTATGACTAAACAAGATAAAAGCATGAAAATGGTTTATTGCGTTTCCTTCGTGTTTCGTATTGTGCTACCGTCTTTCTTTTGAGCTTGCGTACTAACTTCGATTAGTAATAACGCATGTAAGTAACATAAAATAACGGTTAGAGATTCGCAACGTTTCCCACATACGATAATGTCTATCAATGGACAATGGTATAAGAATGAGGAATAACACTCTAATATTAGTTAGTTAACACCCGACAGAGAATCGGACTAACAAGAACGTTTCAGTGAAACTTCTACTAATTGCTAATTGAGTGGTGAGAAATCCAGGACTAACTCCGGTCATGCATGCTTAGCGGAGGTCGGTTATATTTTATTAGAGTCGACTTCCAATTGAGACTCGTCTTCGGACTTGTCGCCTAGAGTCAACAAACTGACTCGACCTCCTCGGATTATGTTTCGAGGTGGGAGGCCAGATTAAGAATGGCGTGGGGGGATCTAGCCTACATCCATACTAACTTAAGAATTATTGTTTATTTAAACCAGTGCACTCGGCCACTGGCTAGGGTTAATAACAACACGACAAAAATAAACAATGGGACGAAGTAAGAACGGTTCTAAATAAAGACCATTGACAATATATAAGATAAGGCCTAATATGAGAACTAAATAGATTCCCAGGCATGGGAAAGGAAGGATATTGATATCCTTTGTTTGACGAACTTCCATTACAAAGTTCGATCTATTTGAGTTATGTGATTACATGTTTAATATGCTGTATGTTTATTGTACTTCATATTGTTGTTGAAAATGTTAATCAATCGCATGTATATCAACAATTAGTCGTGTGTAGCCCTGGTAGCTCGTGGGCTGCACGTCTTCCATACCAGCAAAGGTGCTGAGCCCCTCGGAGCCTGCCATTTATTTTTCAGGTACTCGATTGAAGACGACTCACCCTGAGTGTAGGAGTGGGTAGAAGTATCTTAGATTTATTTTGCTATTTACATGAGTAGTGCTTGTACACTCATGGTTTAAATTATATTAAGATTAATGGATTGTATTAAACTCGGTATAGATTGAGGTGTATACTTTTATGTTGTATAATAGCTCGGGAAATTATCTGGTTAGTCAGACCGTGACTTGAGATTGAATAGGCCTAGTTAGTCACGTGGGTGACTAACGGCGGTAACACCAACTTAGTATGAAATTCCGCTGCGATATTACTGTAATGGTATGAAGGTTTAAGCGATAATCACATTGTTAGTAGTTGGGGTGTTACAAAAAGTGGTATTAGAGCGTAGTTACACTCCGATGACTGGAAATTACCGAGCTTAGGAATTACCGAGTTAGGAATAGTAGACTTTGGGTTAAGGGTTGAGTGATAGTGCGAGAAGTGCGTTAGTTAGGAGTTCCCAGTGTTTACTGGATACCCGCAACACCTATACCCGCCCTCCGCGTCCCTAGTTCTAAAATACGGGGAAGAAACACCAAAGAGACAAGAATCCTTCTCTTACTCGGGAAAACCCGCTCTGGCAGGTGTTTAACGTTAAATAATTAATATGAGAAAAACCTTGTTATACAATAACCTTTAACCACTCGATAGGAGCACAATCTTTAGAGGCGTTGCCTATGGAATCCTACCAATAGGAGGAATTTTAATTACCGGCAACTTGGGTCGACAAGCTACGCAGTCGATATAACCCTGCCATACCAACAAAAGAAAAAGCACTACGAGTGCAATGGAGAGGATACGAGATGTGATAGAAGTACGGGACAACAGCCCAAAGGAGCCTTATAGTGGGATAATACCACACATAGATATAAGGAATACCTGTAAGTTTATTAAGAAGTGAGTAACTCCAAACCTACACAACTCGAAAAGGTTACAAGGACCTGACCGACATAGCGCAGACGGCTATGAAAACACATGCAAATTATATACCGAAATAGGACTACGACGTAGTGCCTAAGGGAGAGTAAATACTCGAAAACCACGACAAAATGGGTGGAAACGAGAGCGACAGGGACGTCGAAAATAAATGATTGAGGGAATCCTCAGAAGGAGGAACACCCTGATAAGTAACTAACTTATCGAAGGCAATCAAGAAGTTTCCAGATAATCAATTATCCAAGAGAGCAAACGAAGAGTCAGCAAGACTACCAAGTACATGGAGATCGGGAGAATGTACCACCACCGACGTACACAGTACCAATAGCCCATCTTGCATGGCGCACTTTCCATAGCAAGTGCTACCACGATGAAACTGTACAAAAAGCCTTAATGGCCAGATAGTAGATGCCACCGTCATAATACACATTAATGCCGGATTACCAATCTTTAAGAACTAGAGAACAAGATCTTGGGAGGGCCTAACGGCTTGACCATGGTATATTAAGTTGGCACCCTAGTCAGCAAAGAGCTAGACTTGGTCAGAATACTAAACGATGTAAACATCAACAACGATTCACGACCTTAGCCTTGTAAACCTAAGACCGAGAAATCCTACACCGAAAACAAATGTCAGACATTACATGTAAGAAATTCCAAACTAAACCCAAACTTCGAAGAGAAGAACCGAAGAGATCACTCAACAAGGTGAGCAAAATACCAGGTAAATAACAACCTACGAGGAATGTATTACAAGATTCTATGAAGACGGATGACACAACAAATTTCAACAAGAGCGGGATAAAACTCCCAGAACGACTACCAAGAGTACCTAATAACAACATTCTTCATTGAAGATGTTGATGAACCCCAGCAAAGAGAGTAAGAAAGAACGAATTTAAACAACGACCTACCAAGGGTCAAGAGACATGAGATCCCGTAGGAGGGAAGTTGAAGGGAATATACCATAGAGTCTGTATAGTCGGACTGAACAAAACCCACAAATAATAGTTAATATTTCTTGCCTAACTCATTAACGCCCAAGTATAATTAATCCTTAACGGGTGGTGTAGTCAACAAAAATTGAATGAAGTATTGAGATGGAAGCACATGATAGCCAGGATAAATACCCAGCCTAGACACCGTAAGGCAGATGCCTAATGCAAACATATCCTTAATCGCCGAAAGACTCGGGTCTATAAGAGTGAGAGTATCGTCACAGACACTGATTAACATCAGATTACCTTATTGAACTACTATAGTAGGAAGCGGGATGCAGCAGCGTATCGTGGAATCCAATACTACATTAAAGGATGTAACCTAACTAGTTTGATAGAGTTCAAAGAACTAGAAGTTTACATAGATAACCTACGAATAAGGAAGAGTACAACAGTGAACCGAGCACCGACTTTCACTCATGAAAACTAAGGGCCTACGAGCCAAAGATGTTAACCACGTCAGAGCTCGAGGCGCAAAAAAGGCATAAGGGGGCTTATCTAAGCCATGAACAAACTACACTTTGTAGATACAAGTGGTTACAAAATCTCTAAATTAATTGTGGAGAAATTGCCAGTATGGGCACTAGTGGGAAAAGAGATGTGATACATTTGATGGGAGCGGAGTACAAATCACTACTTTTAGAGTGGGGATACTTCTCCTTGTTGTGAGGCCTTTGAGTGGGAATAAACCCCTTAAACTGGGCTTTCACCTATCGGAGGAAGAAATAAAATACTCTTATATTAAAGAATGAGAACCATAAACCCCTGAAATTTTCATGGAATGTTCCAATGATGTACATAGAGAAAGAAGGCTGCATCAACAGACTTTATGTCAAATGTCCAGAATTAAAAAGCAGTAATCGTCAGAAACAAACACTGTAAGTGTACAATACGAGATGTCAAGTGACCAACGCTCAAAAGAGCTTGTAACTTAATGAATTACTTATTCCTTAGTCAGCCAAATGAATTGGTAAACAATGACATAAAGGATGAAAGGATATGAGGAAGACTAACCTAAACATGAACATGAACCTGAAGCGGAAGCAATTGTTTTCACGCAAGAAGATAACGATCTTATGGTATGATGCAGAAATCACCAATTGCCATACACCCGGATCTTAAGAACTCCCTGTGAGTTTTTCACCAAGAAAGGATTAAACATAAGACGAGACGTTGGAGTGAATTATTGGAGAATTGTGACATTAATGGACAATACAAAAAGGGCAAAGCTACCATGATAGCGAAGGCCATGACAACAATACTCGCTTGATGAATAAAGTCATGGTGCACAACAAAGCGACCACTACACGTAGATCGTCAAACATTGACACGAAGACAAATAGACTTATGAGTTAAAATCAATGTAAGTGAAGGAATGAGATGGGAGACAAACTGTGCATGAGGAACTGGAAGTGCATTCCTTGTAGATAAAAAATGAGGATGAGATAATAGGCTTTGGGGCAAGGGACCTCAATTGCCAAAGGGATTAAGTCCGTAGTAAATGCGGGAAGAAGGAGAACATATCTATCAACGCTGTGGATGGATTTCCCCTGATTAAGGTTAGGCGGAACCATATGTGCGTTATCATAGGATGACACAAAAGGAGATCGACAACAGAATACTTCACAAAAGTTACCAGAAACTAAACGTGCGACAGACACTACGAGTATACAAAAACTAGATATGGGACGACCGCACTCCAAAGGAGCTTTCAGGCCTGACAGACTTATTTATGAGTTAGTCGGGTAAGTAGTAATGTATCAGTAAGGTACCCCATATACGTAGACGAGTAGTGTGAAGGACACGAGAAGTAGTCGACTACGTGCCACGGTCAGTGATGTAAATTCAGACCAGTGCAGCTATTTACCTCGAACAACTGAAGAGAAAGATCTCAAATAAACCAACGAGACCAAAGGAACCAGAGAACTCATTCCAGGATGAAATGATTAGAGGTCATTACGTGCGAGAAGCACTGATTACCAAGTACAAACATCGGATATGTCTCAAGACTTTCGAGAAAACTATGAAGAGCAATGAGCACTAAATCAGGAGCTTCAGATTAAGTAGCATCCTCAGACCAAATGCCAGTTAGAAAGAAATAGTCGAGATGCTTGTGAGCACACTAAGAGCATAAACATTAGATCTCTAGACAGACTGGATAGATAAACTATAACTCAGCTAGACCGTGAATAATAAAAGGATAACACGCGTCCATTGAGAGACCTTTATTCCTAAAATTTCAAGGATACAAAAGGGATGTACAACACATTGAAAAGGATAAGAAGGGCAAACTAAGCCCTTAGGATTATCATAGTCACGCAGCAGAAGCTAGTGGACTCATATGATATACCAAACGAATGGAGAAAAGGAATGATGTATGTCACATCTTCCAATTAAATAAAATATATGGCTTATCCGAAAAACGTCTTAGAGCCTGAGAGGCTAGACCCGAACCCAATTATGAGATTGGTATAAATACCGATAAGAATCCTTGATACGGAGACTAAACCATCAACACGGAAGCCAAAATTCTCCATGAGACCTAAACATCTTGAACTAATGTTCAAGGATGCTATATTGTTGATTACGTGGGCGTAATCCATTTTAAGGGGGTAGAGCGCAAAATTGCTTAACGTATGTTTCACGTATCGAGTACGTTAACTACGGTGTGCATAGCACAAGGTAATTTGTTGTGATGTTGATATGTATGTTACATAAACATATGTATATATTCTTGCTTTGGTTGTGGTTATTACGCACAAAAGATGCAAATACCAGACATATAATATGCCTACCTTGTTAACTCCGGTGTGAGAATACATGTAAAAAGGAGTAGAAACTCCAGAGGAATTGAATTCCATATGGCATATAGGTATGGAGCCAAATACGGTTGTATATTTAGGTGTGAATCGGTATGAAACCGATGTGGAACCTAGTGGAACTGACTTCCCTAGGAAATGGAGAGTTATTTGGAGATTGATTAGTATTGACTGATGGACGTAGTTCCATAATTTGAGATGTGTGCTAGCTTCATATGATTATGACTAGAATTATGAAAAGATATAAAATTGTTACTTGTTAAATTATTTGATGGTTTTAAATTGACGTGGGAGGTGGAACTTGATTTCCTAGGGATCAGGGGAAACCAAACACAAATTGGGGTGGAAGGATAGTTCAACACTTATGCTGATCACATCAGGGTCGGATGATTCCTGAAACTCCCTATAAGTGGTCACAATTAATCACGCTAAGAATAGACATGGACTTTTAGTTCTAGCATGAAGTTGGATTGAAGTTGTATTGGTAAATTGAATATTTTCTTTTGAATACGGTAAAAACAAAAGTACGGTTTTTGAAAAACTACTACCTAAGGGGCCGTGGACCTCGGTGTCCTTTGTCATAAGACCGGTGTTCCTACGGATATTTATGAATGGTTATGGACTGAGAAAAGTCATTTGTTATGGTTTTTACCATTGGGTTTTAGAGGCTCCATTCAATAGAATGGATTGACCTCCATTGTATATGTCATACAAATAGTATGAGAGGTACAGGACAGAGACTACAATACCCCTAAAGTATACTTACATACCAGGATTTTAAAACAAATATTCATGATGTGGATGAATCACTTATATTGTGATTGTATGTGCATTTGTATTGCACTAATTAGTTAAGGTGCACTATTGTTGCACTTTGTTTGGATTTTGTGATGTACCGTATATGGTATTGATTGATGTGCACCCTTGTTGCACTTTGATTGTTTATATGTGTACTTTTGTTACACTTTGAATTAAAGTACATGTGCATTATTGTACTTTGTGGTTATTACTGTGAGTTATCGAGATTATATGTGCTAGACATGCACTGTGAGATTCAGTTGTTGTGATATGGGACTTGATCCCTAGAGTTGAGATTAGTCTGGAATTAGACGTTCTAGGACTACTTGAACTGAGGAATATGACTTAGGGACGAGTCCTTTTAAGGGGGGTGGATTGAAATATCCCAAACACTAACTACTTTAATTAATAAAAAATTAATTAAATAAAAGTAATTAATGAGAGATTAAGGAATTAAATGTTCTTCAATAAGAAAAAAGGGGAATAATATAATATTTAAATAAACCTTAAGAAGTCGTTAGGAAACATTAACGAACCCTAAAACGACATTGGGGGAGATTTTAGAAAAGAAATATAAACGAGAATAAAACTAATCAATTTACATCAAAAAACGTGTGCCACACATATGTTAGAAGTGAAAATGAGGTCTTAGAAACCTTATAAGGTTATTTGGGTAATTTTAGATGCATTGTAAGATTGGTTAAACAGTCAGAATAAAAGACGTCGTGTTTTTGCCTAAAATGTCAAAACTCAAACCAATTAGGAATTAAATACTAATAAATTAAATTTATAAATAACAATAATAATTATTGTTTGAAAATATAAGTTTGAAGACATAAAAATGTCCGTCTCGTTAAATGGGACAACGTGTCGCGAACGGTATGGAAAATGGGTATAAAACAAGCTAAAAATGACATTATATATGTAACGTTAAAAAAAAAGAATAGGGCCGACCCGCCCAAAGGAACTGGGCCGGCCCAGTCATGCCTTTCATTTTCGGTAATATAGCAGCCCAGTCTCCCTTCACTCTCTGTAAGGATCAACCCAAAAAAAATAAGCCCACTCCCTCTCTTAATTCCTTACTCGTGATGCAACCCTAACTCCTGGCGATTTTACGTCGCCCTCACCAGCGATTCTCAACCTTACCGTCTCTTCTCCATTCTCTACTTCTCATGGTAATAGCAACCTAAATTGACTCTCGAACATCGGCGCCTCTCTTCACTCTCTTTACTCATAGAAATACGCAACCCTAACTGGCGATTCAACAAGCGAGCAAGAATCCAGCGGTAGATCCCTGGAGAAGGCGAACACGGAAGGAACCGAGGGAAGAAGGTGAAAAAAAAAACAGAAACCAAAGGTGTATATTAGAGTTAGTTCGTATCCTTTTTTTTTTGCATTTTTATTCGATTTTGACTAGGATTCGAACTAGAAAACTAGTCTAGAGATTCCCCTGACCCCTCTCTCTATTTCTGGGTGTTTTAGGCCAATTTTTCCTTGCGCAAACCTTGTACAAATCTCTGGCTGTTATGTGCGAATTTGGGGTGTTGTGGTAGACATTTTCCTTGCAAAAACTATGTACAATCGTAAACTGCTGGTGAACTTACGGATCTGATTTGTGTGGCTTATGTTGCTTTCTGTTGCGGAAATTAGAAACTAGGGTTTTCGATTTGGGGCTAATTGGTGAGATTTACATTTCGAAAATTGCAAGAGAAATTATGTGTTTCTGAAATTGAAATCGATTTAGGGTTTTAATATTGGGAATCGGTTTGGGGCTGTTTTGAAATCAAAAATAGGGTTTCAAAAAATTAATTGTGGAAAATCCAAATTTAATTGATTTAAGGTTTTGGAATTATAAATTTAGGGTTACACATCCGAATTTAAGAATCTGAAATTGAATTGGGGCTAATTTGTGGATTAGGGTTCTGACTTTACAAATTAGGGTTTCGAAGTTTAATTGGAACAAAAATATGAATAAGGGTTTCTAGATATTTGATTTGGGACGAAATGTAATTTAGGAAAATTAGGGGTAATTTGTAAATTCGAGTAAAATTTGGGCTAAAGTGTAATTTGAGAAAATGTTGGGATAAATGTGTAAATTGGAGAAATTAGGGGTGAAGTCCGTAATTTGATAATTTGGAGCGATTTGTAATTTCTGATGATTTGAGGTTTCTGCAATTAATTAGGATTTAATACGTTTTAGTGGTTGTAAATATCTCGATAATCACAGTGGTTATAGTTAGGAGTTGTATTATATGATTGCTTCATTACTCACGTGGGTGAGTAACGGCATGTGACACCCGAGTGAGGCAATGGTAATTTAATTCCTGCGAGACGTTTTTAATTATGCTATGAGAGTGATTATTACGAGTTTAACAAGATGGGTGTTACAAAAGTGGTATCTCCGCTCTGATGACGAGATATTAGGGTAAAGACAGTGAGCTTAGGACTTGGGAAACACGGGAAACGTTTGTGAGGCACGAGATGACTCGTCTTAACGAATTTATGTTCTAGTAACGCAAACTACGTGACATACTAGCCTTAAAGGCAATTCAATATCCACTGGTTGTGTATGGTATATTTACCAAGTATTGATACAACAATATATATTACAGATGTCGAACCGAACTAGAGGCCGTGGTGCCGGCCGAGGGGATGACGGTGACCCCGTGATTCCGGGAGTTGTAGAGACTGTTGCTGCTGTTCTCGCCTAGCTAGGGTGCAGATTGGAGGACCACTACCCCACCCGCCACAGCCCAGGGAGACAAACTGGCTGAAGTCAGTTTCTGAGACCCGACCACCTACGTATTTAGGGGAGCCGGACCCCGTAGCCCTAGTGCGTTTCATAGTCAAGCATGAGAAGGCCTATGAGGCTTTACGAGTGCCTGCTGACCAGAGGGTCGTCATCGCTGCATTCCATCTGAAGGATGCAGCCAGCACCTGGTGGAGGTTGGTCAAGGACCACCACCTGGCTACGCCCGACTTTGCGTGGGCTGCCTTTGTTGAGCTGTTGAGGGGGATGTACTACCCGGCGCACCTCAAGCAGAAGAAGCGTCGGGAGTTCAAGACACTCTCCCAGGGAGGTCTGACCGTGGATGAGTATTACACTCGATTCATCGGTTTGCTGGACTTCATCCCCGGAGTCGACTACTCGAAGACCGTGAAGGTCGAGAAGTTCTGGGGGGATTGTTGTTTCGCATCCAGGTTGCAATGGGTTCTACCCTCTATACGACCATCCAGGTATAAGCATGAATACCGTTAGTTCCTTACATATTAAATTATCAATTAATTATGTGAAGACTTACCAATAAGATTCCAGGAGTGCTATGACGCTGCCTCGAGGACGGAGCTGATGCTCCAGACTCGGGAAGAGACTCTCGGGTAGAAGAAGAGAAAGAACCCGGAGGGAGAGTCCGAGGATGGAGGAGCGTCTCGAGGCGAGGTCCCGAAGAAGGGAAAGTAAGAACTTATCCCGTATATAATTGCTTACCATATTAAACACTTTTCATGATTGCTGACCCGAAACCTTAAACAGAAAATTCTTCAAGAAGAAAGGGC
The DNA here is from genome assembly GCA_023374045.1 of Limonium bicolor. Classification (NCBI taxonomy): domain Eukaryota; kingdom Viridiplantae; phylum Streptophyta; class Magnoliopsida; order Caryophyllales; family Plumbaginaceae; genus Limonium; species Limonium bicolor. Next base: position 37,485,726 of record CM041776.1, read on the forward strand.
AGCAGGGCAGCAGGGTCACCTGGGTGCTAAGGGGAAAGAGCCCGTCCCTCGGTTGACCGGCCCAGCTCTCGATGCCCAGCCTCTGAGATCCGCGCCTCCTAAGGGTGAGAACACCATCCTCTCAGCTTAAATTGAGTTGTAACCTTAACCTTTGTACCTTCAAATATTAACCTACATTGAATGCCACCATCAGGCACCTAAAATACCTCAAACTTGAGTATAGTGATTAAAAGTATTCTAATATGGTATTTAAGGGCCTAATAGCGCCTAAAGAATATTGGTGAAGGAAATAAAACCAAAAGAAAGGGAAAACGCTTAAAAAGCGGAAAATGTAAAAATGAGTGTTACATAACCATAGGAGTTATGTGACCTTGACTAGGATCCTAGGTGGATTCCTAAGTCTTAGTTATGCCTAAATAGTATGTAGAAACAATTCCCGAAGAAAACGGATCCTTAAAACGGATTAAAAAGACAAACGAACCTTAAAGCGCGTTTTTCGAGGAAACCGGGAAAACGCGACTTTAAGCGGGTTAAATAGACCAGTAATAATTTTAGTTAATCAAATGTCTATATTTAGACATTAGTGAAGGTCTAGAATCACTAAAATTAATTAAACGAGAAAATTCCGGAAAACGGGTTCCGGTTAGTGAGTAATGTAAAAACTAGAAGTTGTGGGGTGAAAAATGTAATAAAGCTAAACTAATGTGTCCCCTTTTGAAAATAAAAACCAAAAATCTGTATGTGTGTGTGTATGGGGCCGGTTCCCTCCCCCTCTCTCACTTTCTTTATTCCTTCCTAATATGCTAAAAGACAACAAAATAAAAGGGAAAAAGTAAAAAGGTGAGGGTAGTCTTTCTCCTCCCTCATTCCTCACATTGCCCACCGTACTCCCCTCCTTCCTGCCTGAATTTTCTTCTTCCTCCTCCCTTTCTAATGGCGATTTTGTAAGCCCATTCAGCACTCCCCCTCTCTCCTCTTGTTCAAAGCTTAAACCTTGTCCAAATGCAACAAAAAATACACCATTGGACTCCTACAATCTAGGAGAGTGATAAGCCGCAGACATATCATATTTTATGTGCTATATTTAGTATTATAATGATCTAAATAAGGTTAAATATATGTGTAACACCCCTACCGCTAATACCGTCGTTACCGTACAAATACTTACCTTCGCAGCGGATATTACTTACTCAACGACGGGTGTACAATGCCGTTAGTCACCCACGTGACTAACAAGGCGGGTCACGATACTACATACTACCGGTCTGATGAAAATGAACATACTGAGTACTCTACACAATACAATACTTTCCATTTCATACTCATCCATAACCCAATTACAACTCCAATACATTACTATACCGAGTATACTACAATCCTTAAATTACCGATACAGTTTAACTTCCAAATTCGCATTACAATACGAGTACCAATCCCTACTATACAACTACCCATGCTCACGCAGCAGTCCCCGTCCTACTCTCTCGAGCGGTGATCAGCTTCGGGTACCTGCACACTAAAAATGGTCCCCTGAGGGGGTCAGCTTACGCTGAATATGACTTCCGCATATACCGCGTGCTAACCGCGGTACATCGACTACTTTGGGTCGAATATACATGGAGTTCATTTACATGCTTACATACATACTCATGCTACAACAATACAACAACAATACTTACATGCACATACAAATCCATTACTTACTAAGGAAGGCAGATCGATGGTTAACCATCCGTATTTGTTATTCATTCATTACTCTTCGTACTATATTCGGTATTCACTACTCCACTCATACCTACTCCTTACTCCTACATACTCAACACTCCATGTTCGATACTTTACTCGTACACGTTTCTTACTCCGTACTCGTTACTACACTTATGCATACTCATTACTCAATACTCCTTACTTACTCATACTTACTCATACATACTCAATACTCAATACTTACTCATACATACTCAATACTCAATACTTACTCATACATACTCTGTACTCGGTACTCTTTACATACTCATACTTGCTTCTTACTCGATACTCATTACCTTACTCATACATACGCAATACTCATTACTTTGGCCTCTGGGCGGAGTCATACTCAAGACTCGCCACCGGACCTACAATACGAGGGCTATACGCTTAGCTCCTCAAATACTCAAATGTCCGTTACCGGACCACACGAATTCCCAACACTCTTCTCTCAGAGCACAATACAACCTCATGGTGTTAGCCTAGAAGTATCTCCCTCGATAACCTCTGTTAGCTTAGGGAATTACCACCGTCTAGTATCCTCAGATTTAAGGGTTTCCCCAACATATCGAATACTCTCTCGTTCGGGGCATACTTACATCAGTCGGGTCCTCTCATAATAGGTCGACTAATTACTAAGGGGTTTGGAGATCCCTCATCATTCTTTACTCTCTCATGGTTCATGTTTTGCACCAAGATTAGTTCCTCTAATAGAGGTTACTTATATACTTCCACTACTGTTCGTTTGTGGATTATTCATTTCGTTTCTCCTACCGTTATCGGAAGGTTATTACTCCCGTACACTCTCTCACATTCTAGTGAGTTCGTTGGGTTGCGTTATCGTTTATTGATTCGATAATTCTATGCCTTGCTACGTTTCCATTAGCTCACATTATGACTCTTACTACGAGCCTCTACACAACAAGACTCATCTATGAGTCGTACTACGCACTACGTGAGGCCACTCAATCAATCAAGAAAGGTTAGCTCAATCAACATACAACAAGACATGCAACGAAAGACAATAAACCGTTTTCATGCTTTAGTCTTGATAAGCCGGCATACAGCACACAAATCAATGTAACTCGGTTAGCATACGGGGCATGAGGAAATCATACCTTTCACCGGAGTTAACTCTACCATGTGTTCCCTCGTCCCTTGGTTCACACTTGTTCCACTGATAATGTTCCAACATTATTATTAATACTATACTCTTACGATACACAAATAATTACTATTCCCGTACTTACCCCGTTAGCCCGGTATACTTACTGTTCTCATACTCTCAACCTACTTAGTTACTTTTCATACTTGTTTTCCTACTACCATACTTACTTCCTTACCATTGTTATCACATTAATGGTATATTACTAAGGTCCTTAATTTATGTACTTACCTACACACATACATACATATGACTACTATGTTACTACTATCTCTTTTTTTTTTTATAAGTTAGGGCCGTCCGACCCACCGTCCGACCCAACCTATGGGTCGGACCATTCCAGTAAGTGTTCCGTCTTCTGAAAATGTCCCGTCCGACCCAGGATTGTTCCGTCCGACCCATACACCACTGGGTCGGACCATTCCAGTAGCTTTTGATTCCGGGGTCTGGGTCTGTCCGACCCACCGTCCGACCCAACCTCTTGGTCGGACAGTTCCAGAACATGCCTACATGTTTTCTTTTCCACTTCTTTCTTTACCCATTTCTTCCCCAATCTTCCTACATGTAATCCCACATGTTTTAGCACATTAAACCCTCTAAATCACCTTAATTCATCCACCAAATCCATTACTAAATCCATCAAACAACTTACACAATTTCCTTACTTCATCTTCAACACATGTAACAGTTTTTTGTTACACTTATGCTACAGATTTTACCATTCAATTCTCCCATCCAATACTTCCTCAATCAATACCATCCCAAGCATTCTAAATACCTCTCCTTACCATGCCAATTTATTTCCAAGCCATTGCACTTCCTACACCCAAGTTCCAACACTCATCTTACAAAATCCTGCACACCAATTTCTCCTAGCTTCTCCAATACATTTTTATCACTTCTTGCTACAGATTTTTATATGCTTTATCCTCATACTACAATTACCATCCCATAGCTACTAAACATCTCTACTAATCCCAATACATACCTTGGTTCTCCCATTCACCAAGTCATCCACTAATGCACAATTCCTACTAAAATTTTGCCATAGTTCACCTACTATCCTAGCTTCTCCACACACATTTTTTTCCATCAAATTCATTCCTATTCCAGCCAAACCACAAGGGTTCTACCAGCACACATACTAAGAAATCTTAATACATCAATACCCATCAATCACAATACTAATACACATACTCATTTCACTTGGCTCCAAAGCCTTCAATTCAAATACTTGCACTTAAATCCTCAAACTTCACAATTCTCAATACTAGTACAAGGTTTTGGGTTCTTTAAATATTAGACCCATTCCCATTACTCTAATGCAATAGAATTTACATTAGGAAGGAGCTCTTACCTTGAGCTTATACTTCATTCTTTCTTTTCCATTTCTTCTTCTTCTTTTCTTGCACAAATCGACCATATGGGGAATGGAGTTGCCAAACTCCATTCCATCACCCAAGCACATCAACCAAGCATAATTAATACACTAACCCTTAGATTTATGCTAATTCATTGAAGTGTTCAAAATACAAATTTCTAGGGTTTACCTTTGGAGTGCTTTAGGAGGGGTTTTAGCCCTTGGTTCAAGAAGGTGTTCTCACCACCATTGAAGGGTTGAAGCAAAGCTCCAAAACAGAGGAAAACAAGGTAAGAGGGAGACTAAAAATCGGCCATGCCAAGAGATGGAGAAGAGTGAGGTCTTTCGTGGAGATTTTTACCTTGTTGGAAAGGGGAGACTCCAAGCTTCACAATGGTGTGCTTTTCTCTTCAAATGGGGAAAACCCATGGAGATGAAACTCATCCTTTTCGAATTTTGAAAAGATAGAAATGTAAAGGAGGATGAGGGGATTACGAATATGTGTTTTATTTTCATTGGAGCTCACATGGAGGTAGAGCAAGAGGATGAAGATGGAGTTGCCATGGGAGTATTCTTGAGCTCTCAAAATCGGCTACAAGGGGGAGAAGAAGAAGAGGGTGCTGCAGAGAGGGGGATCCACCGTGAGAGAGAGGGAAAGGAATTGGAGAGAGAGATGAGGGAATTAAGGAAATAAGAAGAGAGAGAGGGCTACTTTTTACTTTTTGCTACTTTATTACTTATTTGTTATTTGTGTGTGTGTGTGTGAGAGAGAGTAATATTTAATTGAGTGTGAGAGAGGGTATTGATACCCTATAAAAACCGGCCCCAATATACTGTTAAGCTGGAGCAGTTTTTTCGTCTTTTACAGAAAACGCTCGTTATTTACCCGGTTTTGATACTATTCACTAACCGGGCCCGTTTTCCGGGATTTTCTCGTTTCTTTATTTTTATTGGTTATTAAGCTTCCATTAATGCTTAATAATAGTTATTTAATGATTCATAATTTTTACGGGTTCGTTTGACCACTTAAAATCACGTTTTCGGGTTTTCTCGAAAAGCACGCGCTAAAGCTCTATTAGCGTTTTAATACCTTATTCGGATCCGTTTTCTTCGGGAATCATTCCCGTATACTAATTAGGCATAAATAAGCCTTAGGAATCCTTACGATACTATAACCGAGGTCTCGTACCTCCTATGGTTATTTAACGCTCATTTTAGCGTTTTCCGCTTTCTAAGCGTTTTTCTCATTCCTTTGGATTTATTTTCTTTACCAAAAATTACTTAGGCACTATTAGGCCCTTAAATACTATAGTAGGATAATATAATCACCATATTTAAGTTCGGGGTATTTCAATATGTTATTTATGTTATATTATGGCTTAAAGGATATTATTTGTACAGTCTTATGTTTTGTGAGTTTTTCTGTGCAAGGAATGATTTTCTAGATAAAAGTTCAAATGATGCCGGACTCCATGCCGGATTAATTCTTCACGGCACGAGCATCAATCAGAAAAGGAGCTTTGCCGGATGCGATGCCGGGTAATTGCTATCCGGCATAAGTGTAAAGTTGCTTCAGTTGACCATACGACAGCACATGTGTTCCACGTGATTTCCAACCGCTGTCGGGTATGATGCCGGGTATCTCCTACCCGGCATATACACTGTTTTGCACGGAATTGGTGGTTTCGACCGTTAACAGTTGGGCACATTTCCCACGTGTGCCGGCTACTGACGATCCGGCACGACGCCCGGCAAGAGACATTTTGAAGCCCTATAAATAGGTCGTGAGGCTACTTCATTTGACACACTTCAACATCAATATATACACCATTCACGTCTCTATTTCCACTCCACTCCATTGTTGGTGTCCAGGGAATGTCTGCAGATCCATCCACGCAAGAGAAGGAGAAGACCTTGTCGGGTTAAGGCTATGAACATTTCCTTCTCCCCCTTTGTATTCTCTTCTTGTAGTTGTGTGGATGGTGATGCAGAATCCTTGTTAGATTTTTGGTTAGGGAAGATTTCCTTGTAAAACTCTTATGACCATTTATGGAATTTTCAAGTTTCTTAACCCGAGTTCTAGTGTTCATGCAAAGTAGAATGAAGTAGCTATTTATTCTCTTATCTCTAAGTCCTATTTAAGGCTTTCCCAAGCAAGAGTAGGATAGATTAGGATTTTGGTAATCTTTAAGTTTGTTGTTCCGAAAGAGGGGCATCAAGACCTAAGGTTTAGGGTTAATCTCTTATTTCTCGTTATTCTGTTTGTATTCGCGACATTAGCTATGCACGATGCAAGTGTGAATATTGAGTTCCTTTATTCAGACCCGATTGTGGAAGTGTTATTTACGGAATGTACGATGCCGGATGTAGTGCCGGATGGAAGTTGTCCGGCACATTCAAAGGCCTTGACTATGCCGGGTAGCGGCGGTCCGACATGTCACCCGACATATGCATTTTGCGAGACCAAATCCTCTTTGAGACTTGCCACCCTTGATCATTGGTCATATGATACTCTTACATTGACATCTTCCCAACCAAAGTTAGTTTATTTAGTTAATAGCTTTAGTTTAATTGTCACTTTAAATTCCCCCCTTGTTTTAGAATAGGTTATTACCGGGATTAGGACTAGTTTTCTATAAGTCCCTTGGGTTCGATACTCTCGGTCATAATATATTCACACTATACTCCGACCGGGTTTTATTTGCTACCCGTAGTAGAGTTGTAGGTTTAGTTTAGTATTTTATTCTTTTTATGTATATAGTTTTCCCTACAAATTTCCAGTTAGCAAATTGGCGCCGTTGCCGGGGACTTGGAATTAGTCCAAGTCCTAAATTCGATAAAACGCCCTATTCTTTATTCGTTATTCTTTGATTCTTTGATTCTTTATTTTAATTTGTTCATTTTGTTTTCGGTTGAATAGGCTGGGTACAAGGCCGGATGTCTTCTACCCGGCACATTCAACATTTTCTACTCTTAAATTCTTTTATTCCTTGATTTATTTCGACTTAGTGTTTGTAGATTTGAATGTGCCGTGCACAATGCCGGACATCCGATATCCGACATAGTCGGAGGAAGTCTGATGCCGGATAGGTTTTACCCGACATGCTGTCCGACATGTTCAAGTTATTTCAATAATTCGTATAGTGTTAAGTTTTTAGCAATTTGATTTTATTCTTGTTTACACCTTGCGTTATTTCTCTCTTCTAATTGTCCCTAGACTTTGATTCTTTAATTTTGATTTTTGAGTTTGAACTTGCCGTGTAATATGCCGGGTTTCTTACAACCGGCATCTCGGAGGAAGTCCGACGCCGGACAGGGTGTAGCCAGCATGTCACCCGGCATGTTCAATTTTACTCAATATTTTTTGTCGTAAATAGTAGGTACATTTAGGAATGATCTCTTACATTTCATGTCTTCCACTTTTACATTCCATGTCTCTTATTTAAGTTATTTTTCTATGTTTTGAACACGCCGGGCAATATACCGGGTAGTATAAACCCGACATTAGTGGAGGAAGTCCACTGCCGGGTACAAGTCGCCCGGCCCTCTGTCCGGCATAACCAAAAATTTATCTTATATGTTAAAAATTTACTTTGTCTCATTTTTATCTATATATTTCTTTTATTATTACGAAGTATTATAACGTTTTCTCTTGCTCTTCCTGAAGTTATCAAAGTGAATGTTTCTGCGGTCCATGAATTCTCCTGAAGATTTAGCAAATTTTGACCCAGAAATTGAGAGGACTCTTCTTCGCTCCATTCGTCAACGAAGAAACCAACAACACCTACCTCCTACACCAATGGCAGCACCAACCGTCCGCAACATAAACAGGCCTTCCAACCAAGGCCAGAAACCAGCAATCGACCTTCCCCACCTTGCACAAAACGAATAGATGAATGGCAAAAACTCAAGCCATATCATCAGATTAGATGCATAAAGGAGTTGGGTCTGTTCGACGGTACGAATCTGGACGATGCTTTGCTCCATGTCACCAACTTTTTGCAACATACAAACAGCCTAACCTCCACGAATAATGTCCTCCAATACGCCAGACTTTCCCTCTTTCCCCACAGCCTTACGGGGAACGCCAGCAAGTGGTACCACAGTTTGACCCCCAGTACCATCACCACATGGGAGGACATGGCAACTAAGTTTTATGACAAATTCATGCCTCCAAGTCGTACCCTGGAGATGATCGCCGAGATATACAATTTTAGACAGCCTAGCTCGGAGAACATCTGTGAGACTTGGGACATATTCAAAGGCTTGCTGCGCACATGTCCACACCACGGCCTCACCAAGGAACAACTATCTCAGTTGTTTTACAAAGGATTGGTCAACAAATGCAAGACGATGATCCTATCCTCCCTTGGTGCTGACATATTGAAGAAGCCTGGAGATCAATTCCTCTCTGGAATTGAATCTCTTTGCGAAGAGATAAGAGATTGGGCCACATGTGGAACCAGGGGCGGTACCGCTGGTTTATATCAAGTGGGCGAGGGCGACGCTAAATTTGACAAACTAATGCAAAGTCATGAGCAGTTGTTGGAGAGCAATGCTCAAACGTCCACGAAGGTTAGCGCTCTACAGAAGGTGGTGGAGCAAATAACAATGAACAAACTTCCTCAACAGGCGAACGTGGTTAGTGCACGACCACACGCTCCAAGCCCTGACATGCCCGACTTTCAGAATGTTGAGGAAGTTAATTATATGAGTAACCAAGGGTATCGGCAGCCATGGCAACAGGGGAACCAACCCCCACACAACTTTCAGAGTCAAGCCGGCTACCAGGGCGGTCAGAGGCAATACAGACCATCCCATCCTACATCATCATCAGAGGATGAAATGGCTGAACTTCGTGACATGATGTCAGCCCTGATGAACAAGACCCAGGACACTCACAACGAGATCTCGACCATTTGCAAGGAGCACAAATCGTTGCAGTTGCAATTACAGCAACTTCTGATGCAACCACGACAACAAGGTCAGCTCCCGTCCCAAACACAAACAAATCCACGGGAGCATGCGAATTCGGTCACTATCCTGCCCAGGATCTCAGATAATGCCAAATAGCCTAAAAGGCTAAGTGTAGGGCGGGTCCTCCTCACACCTTCAATATCAAACAGGGGAGCCTTTCTTACCATTTAACTTTTCTCTTTTATTTTTTATGATTTGTTTTTGTCAGTACTTTCAAAATAGTTATTTTAGTTTTTTTTTAAAAAAAAAGTTTTTGCACTTTTTCTTTTGTCTTTTGAACACTGGGGACAGTGTTAATGCCAAGTGTAGGACAGGTATCCCCCTTAAAAAATAAATAATAAAGTTTTATTTATAATATGCATAAGTTATGAGTTTTATCAATGTTTTACTAACTTTTTGCATGTTTTTGATTGAGATAAGATTATGAATGACTAAATGCCTGTTCTCTCAAGAGGTAAGCTTTCTAATGACTTGTAGGTTCTTGTTTTTAACTTTTTGATTCTTTTTAATTAACATGAGTATATGATCTTGCTCCTAATTCTTTCTTTTATGTACTTCTGGGTATTTGTTTCTTTTCTTTTCAAATTGTGAAAAATCTTTTGGGTGAAAATCTTAAAAAGGGTTTTGTAGAAAGAAAGAAGATGGAAAGAAAAGCAAAAAAAAAAAAGAAAAAAAATATTCTTCCAAAGGAAAAGCATTATATTCCTTGAGGTTGCAAAAATGCCTCGGAATAAAAGCAAGATACGAGAGTTTTTCCTTTTATTTTCTCCTAAATTCCCTGTTCTTCATTGTAAAAATCATGGTTGATTCAGAAACCCTTGCAAAATAGGGCTGAACATAAAACCATCGATGAGTGTCTTGGCCACATTCAGAAACTCTTGAAAAATAGAGCTGAATTGTGGAAACCGGAAAAAAGGAGAGATTACAAATCCCTTATGCAAAATAGCCCAAAAGTTTTTGATCGGTTTTGAAAATTGTTTATTTTTATACCCATTGGTATGTTTTGATGGATAAGGATAATTAAGCGATACTTGTGAAATAGAGTCAGAGAGTTGTAAATATTTATCTTATTGTCATTCAAAAGTTTATCTGTTTTGTGCATAAGTATTTATTCCTTTCTAATCTAATTTTGCTCGAGGACTAGCAAAAGGTAAGTGTAGGGCCTTGATAAGCCACAAACTTATCATATTTTATGTGCTAGATTTAGTATTATAATTATCTAAATAAGGTTAAATATATGTTATTTATGTTATATTATGTCTTAAAGGATATTATTTGTACAATCTTATAATTTGGGGGTTTTTCTGTGCAAGGAATGATTTTCTAGACAAAAGTTCAAATGATGCCGGACTCCATGCCGGATTAATTCTGCACGACACGAGCATAAATCAGAAAAGGAGCTTTGCCGGATGCGATGCCGGGTAATTGCTATCCGGCATAAGTGTAAAGTCGCTTCGGTTGACCATACGACAGCACATGTGTTCCACGTGATTTCCAACCGCTGCCGGGTATGATGCCGGGTATCTCCTACCCGGCATATACACTGTTTCTCGTGGAATTGACGATTTCGACCGTTAACAGTTGGGCACATTTCCCACGTGTGCCGGCTATTGACGATCCGTCACGACGCCCGGCAAGAGACATTTTGAAGCCCTATAAATAGGCCGTGAGGCTACTTCATTTGACACACTTCAACATCAATATATACACCATTCATGTCTCTATTTCCACTCCACTCCATTGTTGGTGTCTAGGGAACGTCTGCAGATCCATCCATGTAAGAGAAGAAGAAGACCTTGTCGGGTTAAGGCTATGAACATTTCCTTCTCCCCCTTTGTATTCTCTTCTTGTAGTTGTGTGGATGGTGATGCAGAATCCTTGTTAGATTTTTGGTTAGGGAAGATTTCCTAGTAAAACTCTTATGACCATTTATGGAATTTTCAAGTTTTTTAACCCGAGTTCTAGTCTTCATGCAAAGTAGAATGAAGTAGCTATTTATTCTCTTATCTCTAAGTCCTATTTAAGGCTTTCCCAAGCAAGAGTAGAATAGATTAGGATTTTGGTAATCTTTAAGTTTGTTGTTCCGAAAGAGGGACATCAAGACCTAAGGTTGAGGGTTAATCTCTTATTTCCCGTTATTCTGCTTGTATCGCGGCATTAGCTATGCACGATGCAAGTATTAATATTGAGTTCCTTTATTCAGACCCAATTCTGGAAGTGTTATTTATGGAATGTACGATGCTGGATGTAGTGCCGGATGGAAGTTGTCTGGCACATTCAAAGGCCTTGACTATGTCGGGTAGCGGCGGTCTGACATATCACCTGGCATATGCATTTTGCGAGATTAAATCCTCTTTGAGACTTGCCACCCTTGATCATTGGTCATATGATACTCTTACATTGACATCTTCCCAACCAAAGTTAGTTTATTTAGTTAATAGCTTTAGTTTAATTGTCACTTTCAATTCCCCCTTGTTTTAGAATAGGTTATTACCGGGATTAGGACTAGTTTTCTATAAGTCCCTTGGGTTCGATACTCTCGGTCGTAATATATTCACACTATACTCCGACTGGGTTTTATTTGCTACCCGTAGTAGAGTTGTAGGTTTAATTTAGTATTTTATTCTTTTTATGTATATAGTTTTCCCTACAAATTTCCAGTTAGCAGAGAGTATTTCTCTCTTTTCAAAAATAAGAAAACACCACTTTCATCTCCATGGATGTATCTCATTTTGAAGCTTGAATACCACCATTGGAAGCACCTTCATCTCCTTATCATTTTAAGGTAAAAAAAGGAACCCAAAGTTCCTTCTTTCTAGCCTCTCTTTCATCTTGGAAACTTTCCAGATTTTAAACCTCCTTGTTGTGCCTTGCTTCAGCCGATTTTTGGCTCCTTCAATAAGGTGTTGTAGCTTGCTGTTTTAAAGGCTCAAAACTTCATCTAGAAGTTCCAAGGTAAAACTATTTAGAGCTTTAAACCCTCCTTGTAGTTTAGAGCTGATTTTAGAGGTTTAGGAATTTCATAAATGCTCATTAGCATTCTTTCGTATGGGCTGTAGCATTGGAGTGTGAACTCCTTCATAACCGGTTTGGGAACCGAGAACAAGAAAGAAAGAAAGAAGAAGAAGGAAAAGAAAGAAAGGAAAAACTAGAAACACAAGGTAAATATTCTTGCCTTGAACTAGTTTGGTATACCTTAGTGCAACAGATTTTAACTACTTGAAAGGAGTAATGTACATTGTTGAGTAGTAGTAATGTTGGAGTATAATGAGGAAGAGAACTAATTGGTTTTGGAGCTTTTAAAAGATGATTAAAAGCTTGGGAAAACCTTGGGGAATAAATGTGTATGTGCAGGAAAACTTTAATGTATTGTAGTGTGTGAAGTGTTGCGGAGAAGTTGGAAATGTGTGTATTGATGTCTTGGATAAACAGGTGTGCTAAGTGGTAAATTGTGAACAAAACAATGTGGTGGGAAAGTGAAGATTGTAGGGGAGACTATGTCAAAATTTAGATAGGAACTAAGTGACTTATAAGATTTAAGTGAGTAGTTTCTCATGATTGAAAACAGATTGAGAAAGAATTAAGTAGTGGGAAGAACTAGGATGTAAGGTAATGCAATTTATACTCTAGAAGTGGCATTAGTTGAGGAAATATTGGATGGTAGAAGTTAGAGTCAAAATCTGTAGCAAATAAGGAACTAGAGGAAACTAGTGCAAGTATTGAAGAGAAGGTGAGGAAAAATTGTGTAAGTTAACATAGAAGTAAGTAATGAGTTTAGTAGATGGTTTAGGGAAGTTTAGAGCATCAAAATGAGTGTTAAACATGTTGAGAATGCTTAGGTAAAGATTAGGTAAGCAATGGGTAATGAAAGAAACTGAAACAAAATTTAAAATGAGAATACTGGACTGGACCGACCTTGGGACCGCCCTTAGCAAGGTCGGTCGAGCCCAGATTTGCAAGGACAGAAGTCTACTGACTTCGACCGACCTTGGGACCGAACTTGGCAAGGTCGGTCGAGTCGTAAAAATGCAAACCCAGAAGTCACTGGCTTCGACCGACCTTGGGACCTACCTTGCAAGGTCGGTCGAGTTTCAAATTTTCAGAACCAGAACTTACTGACTTGGACCGACCTTGGGACCTACCCTGCAAGGTCGGTCGGGTCTAAATTTTCCAGGAACGTAACTCACTGACTTCGACCGACCTTGGGGCCGACCCTAGGTAAGGTCGGTCGAGTCATACAAAAAAAATATGATAATAGTAATCATACGAATATGTATATATATATGTGTATATATATCTATAGTAGTACACCATTAATGGAGTAAAAATGGTAAGAAAGTGTACACACGAGTAAGAAAGCAAGTTTAAGAAATAATGAGAAAAGAATGATTATCATAATCAAGTATGAATTGTAAGAAAGTGTACATTAGAAGTATTAATGAAGGAATAAGTTGGGTCAATAATACATCATTGACCATACAACTCCATGTATGTTATAGGAATCAAATAGTCGAACACCGAAGGAAAGTCGGAGTTTGAGTACGACGGTGAACGATATGATTTTCTCATGCCCCGTATGCTACCTTGGCTACTCTGATTTGTGTGCTTATGTGATCACTTAAATAAGATAAATGCACGAATCGGGTTATTAATGCGCTTACTTGTGCCTGTATTATGTTGTTCCTGTTGTATTGTCTTGAACTTTTAGTTTGTATAATTCATGAAATGTATGAATGAGAATGAAGTGTTGTGTGGCCTTGATGTGTAGTGTATTAACCCATGGTATGGAAGGAAGGACTTCTAACTAATTCCTAACTACCTAACCTTCTAACTTGCGTAATTGGTAAAATGGAATGAGTAGAAGTCCGATATAGTTTCGGCCACGCGTGAGGATGAGGAGACACAAGAGGTTGGATCCGATTCCTTGCCTTAATCTTTTTCATGGACCAAATCCCTTAGTTGGGTAGCATCCTGGATTAGTGAGCCACCCTAAAGCCCGGTGGTGGGATACCGTAGTCCCTGCCCGGAGGTCACAACGACTTGACTTGAGTATGTAAGTAAGAAAGTATTTGTATTGTAATGGTCATGACTAGTGTAAGTCATCGACCTCGAGTAAAGAGTAAAGCACACCCGATTAACCTGGGTGAGTAATGAAGCTAACAAGTATTGGAGAAGTGTATCTCCGTATTCAGTAAGTATGAACGGTTGACTCGCATTGTCTTCCTTGTATGTATTGAATGGGATGTATGCATATTTAATGTTGTGAATGTATTGCATCTTATAAAAGCATGTATGTATGTATGAACAAATGAACCGCATGTATTCGACCAAGTAGTCGGCGTACCCCCGTTAGCACGCGGGGTATGCGAATTTCATATGCAGCTTTTGCTGAGCCCCTTGGGGAACTGTTTTTATATTTTAGGTACCCGACAAAGCTAAGAGGTCGAAAGTGAGACCGGGCTGTTATGCCTAGTATTAGCTAGGGATTAATTGAATGATGTATCGAATTGTATAAGGCTTGTAGCCCTTATGTATTTGGGAAGTATGTAGATTTGTGAGGAATGGGTAAAATGTTAGACTCTTAATGAGTATGTATAGACATGTGGAAGATGGTGTAAAATGGAATTGTACTTTAGAAAACTCGGTATATTGTATTGTAAGTATGGAGTATTGTATTGAATGGAGAATTATGTATACTCGGTTTGGAATTGAAGTGTGTAATATTAATGTACTCGGGTATTCCGGTCCATCAGACTGATGCTGTAATGGAAGTTCCTTGTTAGTCACGTGGGTGGCTAACGACATTGTACCACCCGCCGTTGTGTAAGTATTTATCCGCTGCGTACATATGGAGGTACGAGATAATTAGACGGTAATGACGGTATTAGCGGTAGGGGTGTTACAAAAACTGGTATCAGAGCGAAGTATCGCTCTGATGACTGGAAATACCGAGTTAGGAATTAGAAGCTTAGGGCTAAGGGCTGAGTGATAGTGCAAGATATGCTAGTTAGGAACTCCCGATGTGTACCGGATACCTACAATATCAGACACGCCCTCCACATTCCCCATTGTATAACTTGCGAAGGAACGCCAGAGAGAAGGAAAGTCCTCTCATACTCGGGAAAAACCGATCTGGCAGTTGCGAAATATCCCTACGGGAGACAAGAACCTATCATATAGTAGATTCCAAGAATTGGAAACCCCGGAGATAGTCCCCGGTTGAACAACAGTACCCGCACTCAATAGCGGTCGAATGAGCACCCTAACCATAAGAAGGCTGCAACTTATGACAGCACGGGGCAACATGCTTAGCCGTCGCGAGAACCTGCCTGGTCAAACAGCAGCGGGAAGGGAAGCGCCCACCGTGCAACGAAATGGAAAAAGGGGCAGTAAAGAAACCCGAGACACAAGTCTGCGGGACAGTAGTAGCTAGATAATACCACCAATGGTATACTACCTGACTAAGGACGTAGTAGGGAGTAGATAACTCCAAAACTATAATACCAAGAGGTTACAATACCAGGCCGACATAGCTCAGACAGCTACGAGAAGATTCACAGAATATAATCCGACACAACTACATAAATAGTGCCTAAACAAGCTGAGGCTCGGTAACCACGGTAAACGTGTGGGAACAAGCAACGAGGAAAACACAGAACAAATAAATAGGGATCTCCAAGGATTAGAGAAGCACCATGATCAATGACTGCCATGTCAAACTCACTGAGAAGTTGCTCAGAAGGTTGATTAACCCAAGTAAAGGATCAGTGGATCAAGGGAAGAGCCAACATTTCTACCAAATACGCAAGGAAACAATACCGTGATCGGTATAGGTTAACCTAAAAACCACGAGTACCACGCACTTGCCACGGCAAGTGCAGTAATAACAGGATTATTCAAGAAGACATTTAACAACAATAAGTACTTAGTAGAGTACCGTGATCGCAATGAAGCAACCGCAGGACCACAAATCCTAAGGATTTGAGGAATGAAACCTTGGAAGGGCCTATCGGCCTGACCACTGCATTAAAAGATATACTAGTCAGCGAGGAGCTAGACTTGGTTAGAATCAACCGGCATTGAAATGCCATGAGAATTTTTCCTTCAAACCCAATTTTTTCTTTTAAAACCCAAATATCTCTTATAAACCCCATATTTTAAAACCAAACTAGGAAATTCACAGTAAGATATCATAGGACGATATAAGAGGAGTTGACGGCAAAATACTTCACCTAGGCATGTGACGAACACTACGAGTGTACAAACACGAGATGTGGGATGACAGCACTCCGATAGGAGCTTGCGGGCCTGATAGACTACTTGTAGGATGGTCGGGTAAGTATTAATGTATCAGTATGGTACCCCACATATGAATACAAATAGAGTACGGAACACGGGAAGTAGTCAACTCCGTTCTACGGACTGTAAGTAAGTTCAAGCCAGAACAGTTGGAGGCCACGGACAATCAAGGAGAAAGAACGTAGTTGAACTAACGAGTATAAAGTGACCCAGACAATTCATCTGAGAATCATGAACAAGAACCAGAAGATGTAAGGAGTACAAATTATTTAATATAGACATTGGATATGTCTCAAAAATTTCAAAGTGAATGCATGGAAGCTGGAATGAACACCCAACCTCAAACAGTAAGGCAGATGCCTACACGGACACGTTAATGTTCGATGAACGGGATAAAACTCTCAGAACAATCACCATGACTACCGGGAATATTAATCTTCACCAAGAGGATGTTTGAACCGGTTTAGAACACAAGGAGAAAGTATCAACAGTCTACCCAAGGATGGGAGACACTATGACCCTAAATGGGATAGTTCAAATACAATACCGTAAGACGGTGTAGTTAATACAACCTATCATAAACACTAGCCAGATGTAATGGCGTAACCTAACAACACCCAGGAGCAATCCTTGAAGGGTGTCTGAGTCAACAATAGTTGAACGAAGTGTCGTGATAAGAACACAGGAGCTAGAACGAACACTCGGTTAAGAGACCGAAGGGATTCCACTAACAGGAAGTACCCTAAAATCACTAAGAGGATTTCACCTACTAAACATTAACTTGCGCATGTGATTATTGCCAAGAGACAATTTGAACAGGAAGATGAGATTCCAAACTAGTATGACTAAGAAAGAAGCTTTGATAGTAATGGTTGACGACCGAAGAGTGGTCCGCTAAGCAGCAAACATAGAATGTGTACGAGGTGGATTGTAGAATGATAACACTCAAAGAGCATAGAGACTTAAAAGAGTAGAACACTCTATAGTCAATCAAGCCAATGACGAACCATTGTGTGAATGGTGGGAGTACACAAGCAGAGACTAACACAGTAAACCTTGTCATGAGACTTATGGGTGGAAATAAACCCCTCAACAAGAACTTTCACTTTTCAATGATGGTATACTCTTTTATTAGAGAATGGGACCAGCGAACCCTTGAAGTTCCTCGGGATGTCCCAATGATGTGCATAGAGAAATAAGAATGCACAGCCAGACCTTATATTCAATACCCATGATTTGGAAGACAGTAAATACCAAGAACAAGCAATGTGAGTGCGTATTTTGACACATCAAATGACCAACACTCAAAGGAGCTGGTGATCCAACAGATTACTTCACCCTTAGTCAACCAAGTCACGTGGTAAACGATGTTATAAGTAATGCGAGAATGTGAGGTAAGCCAACCTACACATGAACCCAAAATGGAAGAAGAACATGTTCACATTAAGATAACGACATTGCGGTATGCTACGACAACCGCCATACACACAAACCTATAGAGCTTCCAGTGTGTTTACACCACGAAGGAATTGAATATAAAACGTGACATTGAAGCGAACAGTTGAGTAATGGTGCCAACAACAATGGCCAATGAGTAAAGGCGAGCTACCACAGTAGCACAGGCCGCGGAAACAATACTTGTATAATGAATAAGAATATGGTGCGTAACAAGCGACCACTATGAGGATGCAGTTAGATAATAATATGGGAAACAAAGCCATTAGCTGGACTCAGCGGAGTCGAGAAGCAGGAATTGGTAGACAGACTAGGCATTAAGGCCTATAGTCTGAACCATATAACAAGTACCACACAAGGAACGCATTGTTCATTCCTAACATAACTTCATAAGGAACTGAAAGCGTATACCCAGTGGATCAACTCGATAAGAGGAGTAATAACTTGGGGCAAGAGTACCCGATTGCTGAACAACTGACCGTACTAAATACGGAGGATTGGCAAACACAACAGTAAACATGACGTAGGCTAGCGTAAGCGTAAACCTAGTAATAAACCGTGTGGCATTTCGGCCAAAGATGCACGAGGAACATTGGAGACGCCAACAATCACAACCTGTGAATTCCACCAGAATAAAAGCAGAAACAAAATCATAAACAATATGTGGATTGAGGCTTATGAAATGCAGGATCGTGCAATAAAAGGAAACTGGTATAACACTACATGAGTGAATAGCCAGAAACCAATGATCAGGGGAAGCACTACATATGCGTAGTAGCTCAACCCCAACCGACAACAAGTCGGAGGAACTAAATGAGTAATCACAGAAGTATACAGTAGTATGTACGATAGACCTCTAGAAACTGGATAGAAAATCTACAATAGAATAAGTTCGCGTATGGTAAGAGATACCACGCGCCGGTTGAGAAATCGCCTACCCCAAGATAGATGGGATAAGAAATAGATGTATGACATAGTTAGAATAACAAAAAGGGCGAATTAAACTCTAACGTTATCAGGATCGTGCAGCAGAAGCTAGTGGGCCCTAGCTAAGAGGGTTGAATATACCCAATAAGTATGAGAGAATGGCTAATTATCAATGCCTCGAAGCCTAATATGCTAGAACCGAACCGGTTACGAGTTAAATAACTCCGATCAGAATTCTCGGTGCAGGGACTAAACCACCAGTATGGTTAAGACCCTTTGACCAAAAACCATAGTATAATAGACCGCATGGAAGCTAAGACGCTTCAGAACGCCCGAATTTAGTGAACTTATGTTCAATGATAACATATGGTAGATTACGTGGGCGTAATCCCTTTTAAGGGGGTAGAGCGAAAACCGCTTAGTGTAAGTTTCATGTATTAAACACGTAAACTATAATGTGCATAGCACAAATGAGAATTGAATTGATGAGTGGTACTTATGTTAAATAAACATATGTATTCATTCATAGCGTAATTGTGGTAATTGCGCACAAGAGATGCGAATACCATAGATATAAATAGACATACCTTGTAACTCCGGTGTGAGAGTATTAGTAAAAAGGAGTAGAGGAACTCTGGGGGAATGAGAATCCCTATAGTATACGCCTATTTGAGGTTGGACATTGAATTATGATACATGAGTCGGTATGAAACCGATGTAGAACCTAGAGGGAATTGTGTTCCCTAGGTGATTGTGTTGAAGCAGGTTGAGAATGATTGGTGGACGGAGCTCCACAAGTATTGTATTCCTTGGATAGATTATTAGAGATGATTGAGAATAATGGATGAAAGGAGTAATAGTTGATGAAATGAGTCCCATAAGTAGTGAATTCCCAGGTAAAGTAGTTGGAAGTAAATTGAGGATGATTGATGGACGGAATTCCATCCTTTGGAGATGTATGAATTTGTGAGCATGACTAAAAAGAGTAAAAAGATAGAAAATAGAAATAATTTAATTATTTGATTGGGTGAAACTGATGTGGGAAGTCGAACTTGATCCTGATCAGATCAAGGGAAACGGAACACAAATTGGGGTGGAAAGATAGTTCAACACTGATGCTGATCACATCAGGGTCGGATGATTCTTGAAGCTCCCCTCAAGTGGTCACAAGTAGCCACGCATAGGATAGATGTAATGAACATAAATCGGAATTGGGAGTTGATTGTGTTTCAGAAAGGATTTTCTGGTGAAACCTGAGAATGATAATTTGTGTGAAACCGCTACCACCTAACCGAGGGCTGCGGCCCTTTGTCTAATGACCGGAAAACGGTGGTAGTGCATTGCGTAGTATTATTCCAAGGGCTGCAAGACCTGGAGAGTCTTGTGTCTAGATGACCTGAGTGCCTACGGGATCATACGGTAGATATTCTGCATTCTACTCGGAATAGCTTTGCATCGTATGTATGTATAATCTTGTATTGTAAAACCAGATGGTTGGTTGTGATGCGGATCAGAGTGATGGTATTGTACTTGCGTAGTATTG
This sequence comes from Limonium bicolor, assembly GCA_023374045.1. Lineage (NCBI taxonomy): Eukaryota > Viridiplantae > Streptophyta > Magnoliopsida > Caryophyllales > Plumbaginaceae > Limonium > Limonium bicolor. The sequence goes on from CM041776.1 coordinate 37,506,201, forward strand.
TATGTAAATACCTGAGTAACGGATCTGAGAATCTATAGGGATGTATGAATGTATGACTTTGACAATTGAAATGTCAATAGGTAAATATAGTAATCCTTCAACCTTGAACAACTTTGAGGGCAAAGTTCCTTAAGGGGGGTAGATTGAAATACCCTGAACTTGAGTATAGTGATTAAAAGTATTCTAATATGGTATTTAAGGGCCTAATAGTGCCTAAAGAAAATTGGTGAAGGAAATAAAACCAAAAGAAAGGGAAAACGCTTAAAAAGCAGAAAATGTAAAAATGAGTGTTACATAACCATAGGAGTTATGTGACCTTGACTAGGATCCTAGGTGGATTCCTAAGGCTTAGTTATGCCAAAATAGTATGTAGAAACAATTCCCGAAGAAAACGAATCCTTAAAACGGATTAAAAACACAAACGAACCATAAAGCGCGTTTTTCAAGGAAACCGGGAAAACGCGACTTTAAGCGGGTTAAATAGACCCGTAATAATTTTAGTTAATCAAATATCTATATTTAGACATTAGTGAAGGTCTAGAACCACTAAAATTAATTAAACGAGAAAATTCCGGAAAATAGGTTCCGGTTAGTGAGTAATGTAAAAACTAGAAGTTGTGGGGTGAAAAATGTAATAAAGCTAAACTAATGTGTCCCCTTTTGAAAATAAAGACCAAAAATCTGTATGTGTGTGTGTATGGGGCCAGTTCCCTCCCCCTCTCTCACTTTCTTTATTCCTTCCTAATATGCTAAAACACAACAAAATAAAAGGGGAAAAGTAAAAAGGTGAGGGTAGTCTCTCTCCTCCCTCATTCCTCACATTGCCCACCGTACTCCCCTCCTTCCTGCCTGAATTTCTTCTTTCCTCTCCCTTGCTAATGGCGATTTTGTAAGCCCATTAAGCACTCCCCTTCTCTCCTCTTGTTCAAAGCTTAAACCTTGTCCAAATGCAATAAAAATTACACCATTGGACTCCTACAATCTAGGAGAGTATTCCTCTCTTTGAAAAAAATAATCAGAAAACACCACTTTCATCTCCATGGATGTACCTCATCACCATTGGAAGCACCTTCATCTCCTTATCATTTTAAGGTAAAAAAAGGAACCCAGAGTTCCTCCTTTCTAGCCTCTCTTTCATCTTGGAAATTTTCCAGCTTTTAAACCTCCTTGTTGTGCATTGTGTAGACACCAAAAATTCTCACCCCATAAAGCAAAAGTTTTTTTTAAAAAAACTCAATTATTCAAAAATGAATTTCCAAAGATAATCCACTTTTACACCTATCCTTTTATGTATTTCATTTCATTTTACTTTATTTCACTTATTTATTGTCATTTTATTTTATTTTTATTTTTATTTCATTTTATTTTATCTTAACTATTTGGCCTTAGAATGTATTTTAAGTCTTGTGTTTGGGCTCACCTCAAATTGTGTTTACAATCTTCCTTCTTCTTTCTTTCGTGTCAAGTTATTTATTTCATGTTTGTCAAAGCACTCTTTTTATTATTCTTGCACTAGGTATACAATAATGTAACGATAGTCTAGTGGTGGGGATTGCCTTCACTTGCCCAGTTAAGGTTGGGTTCGAATCTGGCTGGGTGCAGCGCCAGTCAATATTTTTTTTTGGCATATGTCTCTTCCTTTGCAACTTGTGTGGTCTTCTTCCCCTAACCCAGTCCAATAAAGCCCGATCCCGATCCCACCACTGCTCAAAACTCAGCCCAATACGGGACTTGTTGCCAAAACCCAAGCCTAACTGTGCTCATGGACAAAAATAAAAGAAACCTAGCCGACACTTCATGCCATTCATCCACATTATAAAGGACAAGAAACCCTATTCCCAAGGGGCATAGCACAGCCGCCTCCATCTCGGGAACAGGAAAATTCTTTCAAACCACGAAAATACAAGTTCTCGCCTCCGTTCTAAAAAAAACAGTCGAACGAGGAGCATCCCTGCTCACCGGAAAACAAACCCATGCTTCTGCGCCTTCTTCCACCTTTTCACTCTCAATAATTTTGCAACCTATGGGTGAATGAGGAGCATACAAGCCTTGCTCCTTCATTCTTTTTAATCGGCGACGAGGAAACACAAGCTATGCTCCTTTCTTCTTTCTCTTTAGCCAGAAACAAGGAATATACCCTGTACCTCCGCCAAGCCTAACCGTAATTCGTAGCCCAGCCGGTGAACAAATCCCAACACCTCTCTCATCCTCTTCTCCACACTGGCAACAAAGAGCATGCATCTACCTTCTGCGTTCTATTCTTTGAGCATACAGACGCTGCACCATCGTCATTCTCTTCACTCGCGCACGAAGAACGTACGAGCTCTGCGCCATTCATTTCTTTCACTTACGTACGAGAGCACCCCATTGGCGAACAGAGAACACACATGCTCCCTTTTCATTCTTACTCACGGTAATATTGCAACCTAGCTGGTGAACGAGGGACATACTTGCACGGCCTCTCATTCTCTTCAACAACTGGCAAACGCTACGCAAGCATATATGTTGCTACGCTCTCATTTTCGTCAACCGAGGAACTATGAAGACCCATGCTCAACTCTCTTCATTCTCCCACTCACAGAGTACGCAAGTTTTGGATGTCCTTATCTTCTTCACCTGGCTAGCTAAGAACGCATGTGGTCACGCCTTACTCGTCTTCTTCAAAGTATCGACCACAAGCAGCAAACCAGGAGCACGCCAGTCCCGTGCCATCTTCAAACATACACGCTCTCGATCCATCTTCCTGGCGGGCAAGGAAGAACTCTCTGCCGTCTCCATTCTCTCTAGTCACGTAAGAGGAGGGTGCAGGCTTCGTCTTCGTTTTTCTTAACCCGACGAAGCAAGGAATACTCGAGTTCTGTACCACCTTCATTCTCTTTAAGTTGCAGGCTCTGCGTCTTTGTTCTGTTCATCCACATGCAAGGAACACCAAGTTCCACTCCATTGCTTCAACACTCTTCACTCCCTTCACGAAGCCGGCGAGCAAGGAACATTCGCTCTGCTCCTCTTCAATCTCTGCACAGACGGTAGCTCACGCACACGAGACAACACATATTCCACAACCCACCGGTGAACAAGGAGCAGATACGTTGAGCTCCTTTCCTGGTACTTATCGCTGATGATTCTGTTTGTTGGACAGTACTTTCAAGGTTTATCGATGTTTGTTATTTTCTGTGACTTGCCATTGTTGTATTGAAGTTTGAAGATAGTTGTCTATATCGACATCTCTCACTGTGATTTTAGTATTCTTTTTTTTCATTCGTGTATATATATGTTCGGTGCTGTAAGGCTATGTCGGTTAAGGGGAAAATATGTGTTCAGGGGTACATACATCAGTTCTTGAAATACCCCAAACCTAGTTATGTTGTTTAAACACCTAAATATGGTGTATTAAGACTAAAAAGAGTCTTAGAAACATTAGTAAACAAATTTAAACAAAAGAAAACACAAAATGTGCTTTAAAGTCAATAAGAGCCAAAATGTGCTCTAAGCTTGGGATAAACTTGGTTAAGACCTAATGAACTTACCAAGACCTCATTATCTACTAATGAACTTAAACCAATTACCAAAGAAAACCAAGCTTGAAAACAAGTTAAAACACAAATGTGCTTTAAGAAGTCTTAAAGCACATTTTGAAAAATTGTCTTGTAAATGAGTTTTGAGTGGCTAAATGTCCATCATTACTCTTAAAATATATGTTACTATAGTATCACATTTGGGTGGCTACATTAATGGGAAATCAAAAATTTCACTTCTAAGTGCCTTGTTTTGGTGAATAGTGCTTTTTATAAGCTAGTTTATAACATATGTTGTATTAAGTAATTAAATTGACAAACAAAGACTAAAGTACCCTCATATTAATAAAGGGGGCCGGTTTCTTTAAGTGTGGTGACTCACCACTCACTTGTTATTTTGTTAAACAAATAAAGATGACTAATATAACTACTTTTTACTTTATAAGCATAAATATCTTCTTAAAAGCAATCTTATCTCATTCTCTCTTTTCCTTCCTTCATTTCCCACGGTTCCAAACACCATCTTCCTCCCTTTGCTGTTCTCTCACGGTAATACCACCACCACCATTAAAACTCTAGCTTTGACCACTTGTAAAATCTAGCTCACTTGTCCAAATAAAAACAAACACCACCAATCTCTTCCTCTCATCAAGCTCTTCATTCCTATCTTCTCAAAACTTCAAGAGCCCCATTTCGGTGCCATGGAGTTCCACCATTGAAGGAGCTTGAGCTTGTATTTTACATATTATTACTCTCCTTTGCTTCTAGGTAAGGAATCTCAAAGAAAAATCATGTTTCCTCCATGTTTTTACCTTGACCGAAAATACACATTGATGTAGCTCTTTGTGTGACTTTGTTCTAGCTTCATTCAACCTTCATGGACTAGGTGGAGTCCTCTCTTGTTATATATTCAAACTCTCTTCAAAGATCAAGGTAAAACAACTACATTAATGTTTTTGAAACAATGTAAAATTAGGGTTTGCAATGAGATGAAGCTTATAGCTTGAATACTCATTATATGTTTGTATATTGTTTAGAACTTGACAAGGAAACAAATACCTTACCGGTTTTAAAGGAAACAAGAAGAAGTTGTTTGGAAAAGAGGTAAATCTACTAACCTAATGTTGTTTAATGCCTTAGGAGAAATGAGCTTATAAATGCTTATTAAAACTACCTAAAGAGCAAATGGTGAATGACTAGTAAAGTGTTCTCAAGGAGACTAGTAAAGGCATATGTGTGTATGTAATTGCAGGTCAAAGGCATATATATTGTGGAAATTCAGTGTTTAGATTAGCACTTAAGGGCCTAAGAGCAATTGCATTTTAAGGGCCTAAGTGCCATGCATTTAGTAATTATGCAATATATTGTGATTAGTGTTTATGAGTGAAAGTTGGTGTATACTAAAGTGTTTGATTGATGTTAGTATTCTTGTGTGTTTAATGGGGAGGAACAATGGGCTTTGTGTAACAAAATGCTAGGAGAACTATGTGAAATTAGGAAATGCTAAGTAGTTCAAGATGTCTTAAAGGAATTGTGATGAATTAGGAGTGTTCTAGTGTTAATAAGGACTTAGGCATGATCTTGAGGTTTTAGTTTATACCAAAGTCGTTTTGGACTTAGATTGAGACTTAGGCAAACTTTGGTAAAATAAGGAGGAAGTGTAAGTTAGAAAAAAAGGGATTTCAAGGAATGACATAAGGAGTTTTAGTTGTGAGAAAAATGATGTTAAAAAGTAATGATGATTGTGTTGTGGAATAAATATCTAGGAATAATGATTGGAAAGGCATGAAACATCACTTAGAAAACCTAGGGAGTAGATACTATAAGTGTTGGAGGCTTTTGGAGAAGTTTGGTTAAGGGTTTAAGGTTGTAGAAAATGAGTATAATGGCACGTCCGACTTCGTCCGAATTTGGAAGCGGACATGCCTGTTACGATTACAGTTTTCTGGGGTAGGTAGTGTCCGAACTACCGTCGAATTGGAAGTTCGGACGCACCCATTTATTCTCTGGATTTGGCTTCGATGTGTCCGAACTTAGGGAAGCTGGACACAAGTTCGGACGCACCTGCTCCTTCTGTTGGTTATCTCGACCCATGTCCGAACTTCCGAAGTCCGGACACAAGTTCGGACATGGTCTGGTTCAGTTTAGAGTCACGGACTTGCGTCCGAACTTGGAAGCTCGGACACAAGTTCGGACAGGCCACTGTATGGACCAAAATTTGTTTTAAGATGGGAATTGTTATCTAAAAATGGTAGTTGGTTAGTAATAATATTAAGGTTATGTAAGACATGTTAGGTGGGTTTTAAAGGCAATTAAAAGGATGGAAAGTGTAACAAGTGTAAAATAAAATAAACTAGTAAGTGGAGTAGATAATGTTAATAATGGACTAGTGCGTAATTAACCGACGTTACTAATGTGTTTAGGATTCTCTCAAGGTGGAAACCAGTCGAGGCAAGGACCGAGGTATGGTTTTCTTGCAGTCTGTTGCCTACCGGTTTACACCGGCTTGTGTGTTGTTTTTTTTCTGTGTGTTTATGACTTTGTAAGATTAAACCATGTAAAGAGTTTACAGTTGTTAAATATTATTATGTTGTTAAGTATGACTCTCTCTTCCCTTGTGTGTGTCTAACAAGACTTGACCTATTATTGTGAATGTGTTGTTGAGTTCAATGATGAACTACTAACAAGGCTAAGGGGGAAGTGAGGAGTCCGGTCTGTTCCGGCCACGCGTGTGAGTATGGGAGTCGATGTCATAACCGGTTCGATTCTCTCTGTATGTTATGGTTAAGTTTCCAATTTGGTTCCAACCTTCCCTTTAGCTTAACCAAGGCTATTTTACTGACTCACGTCGGGCCACAGGGGCATACTATGTGTTATTTCGGTGTGCTGGATCACTATATCCGAGGCACCTTGTGTTAAGTTAACCGTTCAATCTAACCGGACGGTAACGAGTTATGTAACGAGCTAAGTATGAGCATGGCAACATTCTCTAGGCTCTCAATGGGGACTAACTGTGTTGGTTCTCTTCCTAAAAGGAATGTATGTGTGTGATGTGTGTTATGATGTGTACAATACCCATGTTATGTTTATATGTATAAGTTGTGTGTTTTAAAATAAATACCATGTCATCATGACAAATAGTTTGCGCGCATCCGGTAGCCGATGGGCTGCGCGTTAACCATACCAGCCAAGGGTTGCTGACCCCCTCGGGGGATCCATATTTTTTTACTGCAGGATGAGGATCGAAGAAGCGGAGTGGCTCTAGATCCTAGGGTGTAGTTTACTTTGAGTACTTTTGGATGTTGCCCGGGATGCGCCTGTGCTCCCGTGGCGTGTTATATATTTGGTTATGACGGTTTACAGTGACAGTATACAGTGAAGGATTTATGTAAACACTCGGTATTTGTTGATGTATATATATGGTTGTTAGTTCTATGCTCGGGAGTCTGATCATCAGACCGGTACACTGTATTTATTCAGCCTTGTTAACCACGTGGGTGGTTGACGGCGTTGTAGCACAATCGTTTAGTTACTGTTTAGTTGTTATATTCCGCTGCGATTTCAAGTAATGTGATGTGCGTAGTAGGGGTGTTACAAAAAGTGGTATCAGAGCGAAGTATCGCTCTGATGACTAGAATACCGAGCTTAGGGATATACCGAGTTAGGAAACCTAACTACAGTTACCTAAGTGAACAGTTTGGAAAGGTTAACCACTAACTAAGTGTGGAGATACCTTATTATCGGGAAAGCGTTACAACGTTGGACCGATAAGTGTGCAAGCATAATGCTAATGAGATGTTCATATGAATTCAGATGGCAGGTAGACCCGAGGTAGAGGCCGCGGGCGCGGTACTGGAGGTATGGGTGACCAGGGCGATGATACTACGGCACAGACCATGGCTGAGGCAGTTGCAGCCGCCGTAGCCCAGTTGGTACCCGATTGGTTGCTGCTATACAGCAGGGCAACAGCCCGGAGTTCAGCCACCACCACCACCGCCACGAGAGACCAATTGGGTCAAGGCGTTGGCTGATGAGGCCGCCCTCATTCAGTGGGGAGACCGATCCCCGTAAGCTCGAGGCGTACATCTCCGAAATGGAGACCGCCTTCGAAACCCTAGCACCACCTGAGCAGGTCAAGGTACGACTTGCTGCTTATTACTTGAAGGGCTCGGCACAGAGCTGGTGGAAGCTTGTGCGAGAGGGCAGAGTTGCTGACCCGACTTTTCTATGGAGGGAGTACACGGCTCTGCTGCGAGCCAAGTACTACCCTATACATGTGCAAGAGGCCAAGCGCCTGGAGTTGGACAGTTGAGGCAAGGGATAAGATGACGGTAGATGAGTACTACTCAGCCTTCATCGGACTTATCCACCTGCTACCGGATCTGGGTTACTCAGACCGGATCTTGTGAACCGTTTCTACAACGGACTGAACTATCGCCTACGCTACGGCATGGGGCCTACTGGATATACCACTTTGCAGGTAAAGGAACTACAGTGTAATGTGAATAAGTGTGTACGATGTGTTAATGTGTTGTGAATTTATTTGGCGGGGCATAACTGACACCCTAAATATAGGAGTGCTATCATGCCGCTGCAATTGTGGAGATCACCGTCCGTCTGAGGGACGAGGAGAGTGCGCTCAAGCGCAAGGCTCAGAACGAGGGCCAAGGCACGCAAGGGCAGTGGGGAGGGAAGAAAAGAAAATCATACCCCCAGTCCCAGAAAGGACAGCAACAGGGTGGCAAGGGCCAGACCCAGACCACCACTGCTGAGGAGCCTCTGCAGCTCACCTATGCGTATGCGGCCAAGCCCCTACGTTCTTACCCACCTAAGGGTAATTGTCTAATCCTGTGTGATAAGTTAGAGTATATGTGATAAGTTGTGGAACAAGTATTGATTGTGTATTGTGATAGCAGCTAGCACGGGCTCTGGACCGGAGCGCCACTATTACTGCAAGTGGTGCAACGGAGACCACCCCGGCAAGGACTGCAAGGGTAACGATGTTCAGTGCCGATACTGTAAGAAGATGGGTCACCGCGATCATGAATGCTGGCAGAACCCGAACAGTAGGAACTACAGGCCCAAGGGGCAATGGAAGGGTAAGGCCACTGCGACCACCGATGGCCAGAAGACGGCAAACCAGCCACCCCCAGATCAGAGGTACACAGAGTCCCAGAAGGGGAAGGGGTCGGGGTCCAACAAGGCCACCCTGAATGTGGTGGACCGGTCTGAGGCGCCAGGGCCTCTTTCTAGACCAGGTACCGCCTAAACTGTTGAATGTAATAAGTGTCTGCATACCGCATTTCATGCATGTGTGTGAGTGAGTTTAAATAACAACCATGTGAGTAAATAAATAAGTATAGTGTGAGATTTACCTAATTAGAGTACTCTAAACTTAAAGGAACCTTCAATATATGTTATCCAATCCCACCCACACCAAACCCTGAAGAAACCACCATCAACATCACCGACTTTCCATTGGAGCAATGTCAGGTTATCCAGCCAGGTATGATACTCTTAAATGGATACCTGACACCGGAAGCACAAATCCATATCATCAGACGATGCGACGAACTTGGAGCAAAACCAGGAGGGTTCTACACACCCGAATACCCGAACGGAGCAAGGATGCAATTAAAGATGATGTGCATGGGTAAGGACTGGAACCCTTACACCAAGACATATCAAGGAATGCGAGCTGAAGATGGAGCAACAGTACCAAGTATACCAGAGGAGTTCCATGCGGTCGTTAACCACGCCGTGGGAATTGCTCAACAAGTTGAAACGGATTCAATTCCAAGTGTGAAGCAGATCTATGTATTGTGAACTTCTACCAGAAAGGTGGACGGTTAGGTATACACCAAGACAAGGACGAGTCACCCGAGTCTCTAAGTAAGGGAGTACCCGTGGTGTCTTGGTCCATTGGTGATACCGCAGTGTTTGTGTATGGCGAGCAGAAGCGTGCTGACCTCGCAAAGAAGCTACTGTTGAAATCGGGAGATGTATTAATCATGGGTGGGCAATCAAGGATGCTATACCATGGCATCAGAAAGATCAAACTGAATACCGCACCGTCGGCAGTGATCAATGCCACACACATGAAACCCGGACGTTTGAATTTGACCTTCAGACAGTTTTAAGCCTGTATAATTATGTGATGTGATAAACCAGTGTGTATTAAGGATGTTGTAAGTGTAAATCATGGCGACAGTATAAGCCAATGAATGTTGTAAAAAGAGTGTGTTAATGAATAAATGGAGTTGTTTGAAGCATATAAACCGTGTTGTTACCCAATACTTATTAGTTTGCCAATGAATTAGGCTGTGCACTCGGAACGGGAGGTATACTGAGTGTCTGCAATGAGGCAGAAGCCGGCAAGAGCGGCACAATCCTCACCGGTACCTTTCCAGTGAATGGCGTGGATGCATCGATCTTGTTCGACTCTGGAGCCTCACACACATTTATTTCGCTATCATTTGCGAAGAGGCTGGGGTTAGATGGCGATGAGATGCCAGACTTCGTGGTCACTCTCCCGTCGAAAGAGCGGATCAGGTGTACCCGCTACTACCGAGATGCTGTTGTTCGAATCAGGGGGAAGAGTTTCCGATCGACTTGATAGAGTTCGACGGACTAGGCTTTGATGTGATTGTCGGGATGAACTGGTTGGAGCGGTACAAGGGCAGAATCCTGTGTGCCGAGCATCGACTGCTTCTTCGGAGTCCATCTGGGGTTACCATATCTTACCGCCAGAGGCCCAGGGAGCCTTCGACTCAGATCATCACCGCCATGGCTATGTATCGTGAGTTACGACGAGGGAGTGATGTATACCTCTGCTATGTCCAGGACATAGAGAGAGACCCTGAGTTTAGCCCAGATGTGCCGGTAGTGTCGGAGTTTCCTGATGTATTTCCTAAGGAACTGCCGGGCATGCCGCCAGCACGAGAGGTTGAGTTTGAGATTGATCTAGTTCCGGGCACCGGACCCATTGCGAAAGCACCTTATCGTATGGCTCCAGCAGAGATGACAGAGCTCAAGGAGCAGCTGAGAGACCTACTCGACAAGGGCTTTATCCGCCCTAGTGTTTCACCATGGGGAGCGCCGGTCCTCTTCGTGAAGAAGAAGGACGGTAGCCTCCGCCTGTGTATTGATTATCGGGAGCTGAATGCTGTTACGGTGAAGAACCGTTACCCTTTACCACGCATCGACGATCTATTTGATCAGCTGAGGGGAGCATCAGTATTCTCCAAGATAGACCTACGTTCCGGATACCACCAGATTGCCATCCGTGACAGTGATATCGAAAAGACAGCATTCAGAACTAGGTATGGGCATTATGAGTTCACAGTTATGCCGTTTGGCTTGTCAAATGCACCAGCAAAGTTCATGGACTTAATGAACCGTTTGTTCCAAGATCAGTTGGACAAATCAGTGGTAGTCTTCATCGATGACATACTTGTGTATTCGAAATCGAGAGGTGAGCATGAAAGCCACCTGAGAGATGTATTGCAAACATGAGAAAGAATCAGCTGTATGCTAAATTTTCTAAGTGTGAATTTTGGTTGAACCAAGTATCATTCCTTGGACATGTGATTTCTGAGGCCGGGATCGCTGTTGATCCGGCAAAGATAGATGCAGTGCGCACCTGGCCTAGGCCGAAGACAGTTACCGATATCAGGAGCTTCCTCGGTCTGGCAGGTTACTATAGGAGGTTTGTGAAGAACTTCTCCAGTGTCTCGAAGCCGATGACTTCCTTGATGAAAAAGGATGCACCATTCGAGTGGACAGTCGACTGTGAGAGTTCTTTCGCGAGTCTCAAGGATGCTCTGACATCTGCACCGGTTCTGACATTACCAGACGGTCCAGATGGTTTTGAGGTCTATTGCGACGCATCAGGCAGGGGTATGGGTTGTGTGTTGATGCAACACGGGAAGGTCGTAGCTTACGCCTCCCGACAGCTGAAGAAGCATGAGGAGAACTACCCTACCCACGACTTAGAATTGGGGGCCATTGTCTTCGCACTGAAGATATGGCGACATCACTTGTATGGGGTAAGTGTGACGATTTATTCTGACCACAAGAGTTTAAAGTACTTGTTCACTCAGAAGGAGTTGAACATGAGGCAAAGAAGGTGGGTTGAATTTCTGAATGACTATGACATCAATTACAGTACAAGGAGGTAAGGCAAACGTGGTAGCTGACGCATTGAGTCGCCGAGCACACTCTCTCCATTCGCTAGTCTCTCATACTGGCTTGGTTGAAGAGGTGCGGAGTGCTCAGATGACGGATCAGTACATGATGGAGATTAGACAGAAGCTTATTGATGGCACATTCGAGGGTCAGAAGTACGACTTCAGACTCCACGATGATGACCTGATTAGGCTTAATGGCCGACTGTGTATACCCAGGAGTAGCGCTGAGTTGAAGGAGCGCATATTGAGTGAATCCCATTGTTCTACTACTTCGATTCACCCCGGAGCTTCAAAGATGTATAAAGGTATGAAAAGATATTTTGGTGGACTGGAATGAAAAAGGATGTGAATGACTATGTGTTGAGGTGTCTCACTTGTCAGAAGGTCAAGTTTGAGCACCGACGGCCTGGTGGTATGGTGCAGCCAATGCCAGTGCCGGAGTGGAAGTTCCATGACATATCTATGGACTTCGTGGTAGGGCTTCCACCTACAAGGGGAGGTCTGAATATGATTTGGGTTGTGTAGACCGACTGACCAAGGTGGCCGATTCATTCCGATGAAGGACACCTGGAAAGTGGCAAGATTGGCAGAACTCTTCGATAAAGAAATTGTAAGACATCATGGTGTACCAAAGACGATTGTATCTGACAGAGATACCAGATTCTTATCCAGATATTGGAAGTCTACACGAGAGGCATTGGGTACTGAACTGAAATTGAGTACAGCGTTTCACCCACAGACCGATGGTCAGAGTGAGCGCACCATTCAGACACTTGAGGATATGCTACGTGCATGTGCACTTGACTTTCAGACCAGCTGGATTGATAAGTTACATCTGATCGAGTTTAGTTACAACAACAGTTACCATGCATCGATCAAGATGTCTCCCTTCCAGGCATTGTACGGTAGACCATGCCGCACGCCATTATGCTGGGATGAGTCGAGTGAGACGGTCATTATAGGACCAGAGTATCTTGAGCAAGTTCAGGCAGAAGTTCGCCAGATCCGGGCTAATATGAAAGCAGCTCAGGATAGACAGAAGTCGTACGCAGATGTGCGCCGACGTGACCTGGAGTTCGCCGTGGGCGATCAGGTATTTTTGAGAGTATCCCCCATGAAGGGAGTATTTCGTTTTGGCCAGAAGGCAAGTTGAGCCCAAAATATGGGGGCCTTATGTTGTGACGGAGCGGATCGGCCCGGTAGCTTATAGACTTGATTTACCCGCCGAGCTGGGCAAGGTACATGATGTATTTCATGTGTCCCAGTTGAAGAAGTATATGTCTCATCCGTCTCATGTGCTTCAGCCTGAAAGGCTAACTTTAGAGCCGACCATGCGATCAGTGGAGACTCCGGTACGGATTCTGGACACTAAGACTCGAGACACTCGCCATAAGTCCGTGAGACTGGTGAAGGTTCTCTGGTCTAACCAGGACGTTGAGGAGGCCACTTGGGAGCTGGAAGATAAGATGAAGGCGAAGTACCCGTCATGTTTACTTCTTAGTGTTTGTATGTATAGGGTACGGGGCGTACCCCTATTTAAGGGGGTAGAGCCGTTTCGGTTATGGTGTGTGCGACATGTATATGTTATACATTGTCTATGTTATGTTACAGACCGCTGAGTCTGAATGATGTTGTGATGTTTTATTGTTTGGACCATGTGTCCGATATGATGTAAAGATGTTGTTAATGTGATATGGAAGTGTTGTTGATATGTGTTCTCATGTTCTAATGTTTTAGGTATGTGGAAGTATGAACTTTGGGGACAAAGTTCTTTTAAGGGGGGTAGATTGAAATACCCCAAACCTAGTTATGTTGTTTAAACACCTAAATATGGTGTATTAAGACTAAAAAGAGTCTTAGAAACATTAGTAAACAAATTTAAACAAAAGAAAACACAAAATGTGCTTTAAAGTCAATAAGAGCCAAAATGTGCTCTAAGCTTGGGATAAACTTGGTTAAGACCTAATGAACTTACCAAGACCTCATTTATATACTAATGAACTTATTAAACCAATTACCAAAGAAAACCAAGCTTGAAAACAAGTTAAAACACAAAATGTGCTTAAGAAGTCTTAAAGCACATTTTTGAAAAATTGTCTTGTAAATGAGTTTTGAGTGGCTAAATGTCCATCATTACTCTTAAATATATATGTGTACTATATAGTATCACATTTGGGTGGCTATATTAATGGGAAATCAAAAATTTCACTTCTAAGTGCCTTGTTTTGGTGAATAGTGCTTTTTATAAGCTAGTTTATAACATATGTTGTATTAAGTAATTAAATTGACAAACAAAGACTAAAGTACCCTCATATAAAAAGGGGGCCGGTTTTTTAAGTGTGGTGACTCACCACTCTCTGTTATTTTGTTAAAAACAAATAAGAAAACTAATAAACTACTTTTTTTATAAGCATAAATATCTTCTTAAAAGCAAATCTTATCTCATTCTCTCTTTCCTTCCTTCATTTCCCACGGTTCCAAACACCATCTTCTCCCTCTTTGCTGTTCTCTCACGGTAATACTACCACCACCATAAAACTCCATCTTTGACCACTTGTAAAATCTAGCTCACTTGTCCAAATCAAAAACAAACACCACCAATCTCTTCCTCTCATCAAGCTCTTCATTCCTATCTTCTCAAACTTCAAGAGCCCCATTTCGGTGCCATGGAGTTCCACCATTGAAGGAGCTTGAGCTTGTTTTTACATATTGTTACTCTCCTTTGCTTCTAGGTAAGGAATCTCAAAGAAAAATCATTTCCTCCATGTTTTTACCTTGACCGAAAATACACATTGATATAGCTCTTTGTGTGACTTTGTTCTAGCTTCATTCAACTCTTCATGGACTAGGTGGAGTCCTCTCTTGTTATATATTCAAACTCTCTTCAAAGATCAAGGTAAACAACTACATTAATGTTTTTGAAACAATGTAAAATTAGGGTTTACAATGAGATGAAGCTTATAGCTTGAATACTCATTATAATGTTTGTATATTGTTTAGAACTTGACAAGGAATCAAATACCTTACCGGTTTTTAAGGAAACAAGAAGGAAGTTGTTTGGAAAAGAGGTAAATCTACTAACCTAATGTTGTTTAATGCCTTAGGAGAAATGAGCTTATAAATGCTTATTAAAACTACCTAAAGAGCAAATGGTGAATGACTTAGTAAAGTGTTCTCAAGAGACTAGTAAAAGGCATATGTGTGTTGAGTATTTGCAGGTCAAAGGCAAATATATTGTGGAAATTCAGTGTTAATGAATTAAGCACTTTAAGGGCCTAAGAGCCATGCATTTTAAGGGCCTAAGTGCCATGCAATTTAATATGCACTATATTGTGATGTAGTTGCTTTTGAGTGAAGTTGTGTATAGAAAGTGTTTGATGGATTTAGTGTTCTTGTGTGTTTAATGGAGAACAATGTGCTTTGGTGTAACAAATGCTAGGAGAACTATGTCGAAATTTAGGAAATGCATAAGGAGTTCAAGATGTTTAAAGGAATTTGATGAACTAGGAAGTGTTCTAGAGTGTAATAAGGACTTAGGCATGATCTTGAGGTTTTAGTTATACCAAAGTCATTTTGGACTTAGATGAGACTTAGGCAAACTTTGGTAAATAAGGAGAAAGTGTACTTAGAAAAAAGGGATTTCAAGGATGACATAAGAGTTTTAGTTTGTAAGAAATGATGTTAAAGTAATGATGTTGTGTGGAAGAAATATCTTGAATAATGATGGAATAGGCATGAAACATCACTTAGGAACCTAGGGGGAGTACTATAAGTGTTGGAGGCTTTGGAGAAGTTTGACTAAGTGTTTAAGGTTGTAGAAAATGAGTATAATGGCACGTCCGAACTTCCGTCCGAATTTGGAAGCTCGGACATGCCCTGTTACGCTTACAGTTTTCTGGGTTTTAGTAGTGTCCGAAATACCGTCCGAATTGGAAGTTCGGACGCACCCATTTCTTCTCTGGATTTAGCTTCGACCTGTGTGTCCGAACTTGGGGAAGCTCGGACACAAGTTCGGACGCACCTGCTCCTTCTGTTGGTTATTCTCGCGACCCATGTCCGAACTTCGAGTCGGACACAAGTTCGGACATGTGTCTGGTTTCAGTTTAGAGTCTCGACTTGCGTCCGAACTTGAAGCTCGGACACAAGTTCGGACAGGCCACTGTATGGACCAAAAATTATTGTTTTAAGATGGGAATTGTTATCTAAAAATGGTAGTTAGTAGTAATAATATATAAGGTTATGTAAGAATGTTAGGTGGTTTTAAAGGCAATTAAAAGGATGAAAAGTTGTAACAAGTGTAAATAAAATAAACTAGTAATGTGAGTAGATATGTAATAATGGACTAGTGCGTTAATTAACCGACGTTACTAATGTGTTAGGATTCTCTCAAGGTGGAAACCAGTCGAGGCAAGGACCAAGGTATGGTTTTCTTGCAGTCTGTTGCCTACCGGTTTACACCGGCTTGTGTGTGTTTGTTTTTCTGTGTGTTTATGACTTTGTAAGATTAAACCATGTAAAGAGTTTACAGTTGTTAAATATTATTATGTTGTTAAGTATGACTCTCTCTTCCCTTGTGTGTGTCTAACAAGACTTGACCTATTATTGTGAATTGTTTGTTGAGTTCAATGATGAACTACTAACAAGGGCTAACGGGGAAGTGAGGAGTCCGGTCTGTTCCGGCCACGCGTGTGAGTATGGGAGTCGATGTCATAACCGGTTCGATTCTCTCTGTATGTTATGGTTGAGTTTCCAATTTGGTTCCAACCTTCCCTTTAGCTTAACCAAGGCTATTTTACTGACTCACGTCGGGCCACAGGGGCATACTATGTGTTATTTCGGTGTGCTTGGATCACTATATCCGAGGCACCTTGTGTTAAGTTAACCGTTCAATCTAACCGGACGGTAACGAGTTATGTAACGAGCTAAGTATGAGCATGGCAACATTCTCTAGGCTCTCAATGGGGACTAACTGTGTTGGTTCTCTTCCTAAAAGGAATTGTATGGTGTGATGTGTGTTATGATGTGTACAATACCCATGTTATGTTATATGTATAAGTTGTGTGTTTTAAAATAAATGCCATGTCATCATGACAAATAGTTTGCGCGCATCCCGGTAGCCGATGGGCTGCGCGTTAACCATACCAGCCAAGGGTTGCTGACCCCCTCGGGGGATCCATATTTCTTTACTGCAGGATGAGGATCGAAGAAGCGGAGTGGCTCTAGATCCTAGGGTGTAGTTTACTTTTGAGTACTTTTGGATGTTTGCCCGGGATGCGCCTGTGCTCCCGTGGCGTGTTATATATTGGATATGACGGTTTACAGTGACAGTATACAGTGAAGGATTTATGTAAACACTCGGTATTTGTTGATGTATATATATGGTTGTTAGTTCTATGCTCGGGAGTCTGATCATCAGACCGGTACACTTGTATTTATTCAGCCTTGTTAACCACGTGGGTGGTTGACGGCGTTGTAGCACCATTCGTTTAGTTAATGTTTAGTGTTTATATTCCGCTGCGATTTCAAGTAATGTGATGTGCGTAGTAGGGGTGTTACAGTCTACTTTCTCTAGTAAAGTGCTTTGCAAAATTAATTGATCAAACAGGATAATGTGGTTGAGAAAAAAAACTAAATTTGGTTGTATTAGTTATCTTGTACAAAAATCAAATCAAATCGATTCAAATTCCTCCCATTCAATTTGATTAAAAAAATTCGTCTGATTCCATTCAGAAAAAACTTCATTCAATTCCAATTCGATTAAAACGCGTGCAATTCAATTCAAAATTCAATCCTCAACTCAAAATTCATCTCAATTTCAAAATCATATCAATTCCAATCTAATTCAACAAAACATGTCAATCCTAAATGATTCCAAACTTCATAATCTCAAACTCCTCAAAATCTCAAATCTCCCGAATTTAATCATCTAATGGATTCAAATCATCCCCCAAATTTCAATTACTCCACAATCCGAAATGTCTCAAGACCCGAGCGTCTCACAGACTTTGTCATCCAATGATTCGTATGTCTCACAGAACCCGAGCGTCTCACAGACTTAACATCTCAAGGTTCAAATGTCTAACAGACCCGGTGTCTCACGGATCTACTCTCACAAACTCGAATGTCTTATGGACCCAGCGTCTACAGACTTAATCATCTTAAGATTCCAAACGTCTCATAGACCCGAGCGTCTCACAAACTTTGATATCTCGTTCCTTCCACCACTTAAACATCTCAAATGTCTCATAGACCCGAGCGTCTACATACTCTAGCATCTCAAACCTAAAACTTCTCGAAACTCCGAGCTCCTCTAAATCTCAAACACATCCAAAAACCTTCAAAATCCCAAAATCTCCAATACCCCAAACCTGAACTACGTAGGTTGATCTCAACAGGGAGTTGAGTACGTAGGCAACCCACACAGGGTGCGACCACACATCAATCAAAAAGACCCTTTTTTGCACTCACCCATCTTACCTCTAAACAACCTTGTGCACTTCCAACCCTCGATTACCTCAAAAAACCCAACCACCCAAGGCCCGGAACTACGTAAGGTCTGATCTCAACAGGGAGTGAGTACGCAGGCAGCCCACACAGGGTGCGACCCCATCCCAATCAAAAACCACTTTTCCCTCCTTCCGTCCCGTACTCTTCTATTCCTTTCGTCCACCAATCCCCACTTTGGCGCTAGCTTGGCAGAAAAGCTCGTCTACCCCTCATTCGTATTTAATCAACTCTCTCAAACCTGTTAAGCCATTCTTGGCACTCATCAACACTTATTCTCTCTCTCTATCCTATCCTATCCTATCCTTGGCTTTTAATGAATCTCTCTAATAAGGTTTTGAAAGAAGGGCAATCCCGAAAATTAGAGACCGAGGTTTCCTCGGGCACCAATCCGAAGTCATGGTCATTGCCACTTCTAAGGGGTGTAACCCAGTACGAACCCACATAGAATCTCTCACGTGACTAGATGAGTCCTATCCATAGGCACCAACCTCAGAGTCAATTAATGGTTCTTAGACCCGATCTTCCTTCCTAGTTATCATAGGTCAACTAGGTTCGACTCTAGTCAATTCTGCCTTATAGAGGCATCAGTCCGCGTGAGGCCCATGAGAGCGGATGTATGTTTCATTGGCACTCCCCTTAAGCTTTTCTTGGAAAGACGAACGATTAAAGTAGGTATTGAGGGCTGCCAGATTAACAGGTTTTCACCCTCCACAGAATGGTATTTCTAGGATCTAGGCTTCTCAGTCAGAACCATTTAGATGACCCCCCTCATACCGAAAAATCACCTTCCACACATTGGCTTTAGCAGATTTTTGGCTCCTCAAGAAGGTGTTGTATCTTGCTGTTTAAAGGCACAAACTTCATCTAGAAGTTCCAGGTAAAACTCTTTAGAGCTTTAAACCCTCCTTGCAGTTTAGAGCTGGTTTTAGAGGTTTAGGAATTTCATAAATGTCATTAGCATTCTTTGGTATGGGCTGTAGCATTGGAGTGTGAACTCCTTCATAACCGGTTGGCAACCGAGAACAAGAAAGAAAGAAAGGAAGAAGAAGGAAAAGAAAGAAAGGAAAAACTAGAAACACAAGGTAAATATTCTTGCCTGAACTAGTTTGGTATACAGTGTAAAAAGATTTTAACTACTTGAAAGGAGTAATGTACATTGTTGAGTAGTAGTAATGTGGAGTATAATGAGGAAGAGAAACTAATTGGTTTTGAGTTTTAAAAGATGATAAAAGCTTGGGAAAACCATTGGGAATAAATGTGCAATGTGCAGGAAAACTTTAATGTATTGTAGTGTGTGAAGTGTTGCGGAGAAGTTGGAAATGGTGTATTTTTGTCTTGGATAAACAGGTGTGCTAAGTGGTAAATTGTGAACAAAACAATTGTGGGGAAAGAGAAGATTATAGGGGAGACTATGTCAAATTTAGATAGCAACTAAGTGACTTAGAAGATTAAGTGAGTAGTTTCTCATGATTGAAAACAGATTAAGAAAGAATTAAGTAGTGGGAAGAACTAGGATGTAAGGTAATGCAATTTATACTCTAGAAGTGGCATTAGTGAGGAAGTATTGGATGGTAGAAGTTAGAGTCAAAATTTGTAGCAAATATGGAACTAGAGGAAACTAGTGCAAGTGTTGAAGAGAAGTGAGGAAAAAATTGTGTAAGTTAACATAGAAGTAAGTAATGAGTTTAGTAGATGGTTTAGGGAAGGTTAGAGCATCAAAATAAGTGTTAAACATGTTGAGAATGCTTTGGTAAAGATTAGGGAAGCAATGTATAAAGAAAGAAGCTGAAACAGAATTTACAATGAGAATACTTGGACTGGACCGACCTTGGGACCGCCCTTAGCAAGGTCGGTCGAGCCCAGATTTGCAAGGACGGAAGTTCTACTGACTTCGACCGACCTTGGGACTGAACTTGGCAAGGTCAGTCGAGTCGTAAAATGCAAACCAGAAGTCACTAGCTTCGACCGACCTTGGGACCTACCTTGCAAGGTCGGTCGAGTCTTAAATTTTTAGAACCAGAAACTTACTGACTTGGGCCCGACCTTGGGACCCACTCTGCCAGGTCGGTCGGGTCTAAATTTTCAGGAACGTAACTCACTGACTTTGACCGACCTGGGGCCGACCCTAGGTAAGGTCGGTCGAGTCATACCAAAAAATATATATATATGATAATAGTAATCATATGAATATGTATATATTGTATATATATCTATAGTTAGTACACCATTAATGGAGTAAAAATGGTAAGAAAGTATACACACGAGTAAGAAAGCAAGTTTAAGAAATAATGAGAATGAATGATTATCATAATCAAGTATGAATTGTAAAAACTAGTAAGTGTACATTAGAAGTATTATGAAGGAATGAGTTGGGTCAATAATAGATCATTGACCATACAAACTCAATGTATGTTATGTATAGAATCGAATAGTCAAACACCGAAGAAAATTCGGAGTTCGAGTACGACGGTGAATGGTATGATTTTATCATGCCCCGTATGCTACCTTGGCTACTCTGATTTGTGTGCTTATGTGATCACCTAAATAAGGTAAATGCACGAATCGGTTATTAATGCGCTTACTTGTGCCTGTATTATGTTTTCTGTTGTATTGTCTTGAACTTTTAGTTTGTATATTCATGAAATGTATGAATGAGAATGAAGTGTTGTGTTCCTTGATGTGTAGTGTATACCCATGGTGGAAGGAAGGACTCTCTAACTAATTCCTAACTAGCTAACCTTCTAACTTGCGTAATGGTAAAATGGAATGAGTAGAAGTCCGATATAGGTTCGGCCATGCGTGAGGATGAGAGACACAAGAGGTTGGATCCGATTCCTGACCTTAACCTTTTCCATGGACCATGTAACACCCCAACTACTAACAACACATTAACAACACCTTGCAGCGGAAATCACAACTCAAGACATAACTTAACTCCTTGGTGTTACACGCCGTTAGCCACCCACGTGGCTAACAAGGCTAACATACATACATCGTACCGGTCTGATGGACTAAACTCCCGAGCAATTACACATAAATCCCGTTCCATGTCCAACAATCATTATACACTTACATTACAGCTGTACCGAGTAATTACAAACTAACGCCGATACATTTTCGGTCTTACTACTCCTATAATATATCCACAATTCTCATGACTACCACATACAAACAAATACCTGTCCCACTCTCGAACGGCTCCAGTTCCTTGTACCTGAAAAGTATGGGAGCCCCCAAAGGGGGTCAGCACCCCTTTACTGGTATGGTAATCCTGCAGCCCGCATGCTACCGGGGCCACGCACAACTATTTGTCGTCTAACATGCGATTGATTTTATTTCAAACATGCACAACTCACACACATATCATGCTATAAGCAAACATCCAATAATAGAATACAGGCACAAGGTTAGCACACTCAACATAACAACACACTTCACTTATAACATACAACTTAATTCACTCTTCTTAGAGTACATGAACTTCACTTAGGGAGTGCCGGGGTGATATAAGCCCGAGCACAACATACATACATTTTCTTTACTTGAGTGGCGGCCTCATATAGGACCGTACAAACATACACATTTTCCCCTAGCTCCTAGTGATGAGGTAGGAAGCCTTGGTTAAGCTTGGGTGGGTGGTTGTAAATTCAAGAGAAGAAAAAAACCGTAAACATAAAAAGACCGGAAAGTAACAAAGAGAAGCGAACTTAGGCTTCAACACCCTACCAACATTGTACATAATTTCCCTCCTAGCCCGATGTGGAGGTCGGGTAGGTAAGCTTGGCTAAGCTAGTGGGAGGTCGAAATCCAATGAAGGAAAGCAAACCTAACATAACAGGATGGGAGTTAATTCACATATATATATTAACTCCCAAACAATACGCGCGACCGGGACACCCGGATTCCTCTCCATACATAACATATACTTATTAGTTAGAGGTTCCCTTATGGAACTTATCACATACATAATCACATAGTGTTACTAACTCGGTTAGACACATAAGGGAAATCATATCCCATTTCAACAACACGGATAAACAATATTTCAACAAACAACAACATATAAACAGGTCACATACATCACACTTTACCACAACATACACTAACGCACGGATAGCCGTAGTTAGAACGTTCCCGTGGGTTGGGACGTTTATTCCGAATACCGATCTCTTATGTGAACCTAAGGTCGGTTAACTATTATTTAACACATAATTAAGGGTAAGCGGTTATCAGAATTAATTACGCCACAATAATGAATTTACTATAAACTCATTTCATGCTTTATCTTGCAAGGTGGGCAACACACAGAAAAACACATTGGCATACAAGCCGTGTAATCCGGTAGGACACAGGTTGCAAGAAAACCATACCTGTCACCGAAGGTGCACTCTAGTGTGCCATCACATGTTCCTTGAAAATCTTGAACAACTGGTAACATATAACATCTTCATTAATATCGGGGTAATATAATTTCTAACGTCTACTGCACCCATGGTTAACCCCATTCGGGTAGTTTTATAACTTTACATTTTTATTACAACTTTTCACCACTCAATTACCATTATAACTCACTTTATTTACCCTTAACAACCTTATAACATCATCACTTAACAATCCCCCATCATTGGGTATTCATTTCCTACCCTTAAACAAAGTTTTGGCTCAAAATTACCCTATGTCCGAACTTGTGTCGGGCTTTGAAGTTCGGACGCAAGTCGAGACTCAAATGGGTGAATTCGGGGGGTGGTCCGGGACTTGGTTCCTACCTTAAGTCCCGGACCATTGCTGATCTTAACTCTCGGGTGAATTTAATAAGTGGTCCGGGACCTTGTACCAAACTCAAGTCCCGGACCAAGCATGGGTAGCAACTCTCGGCCTGAATTACATGGGTGGTCCGGGACTTAATACTCACCCTAGGTCCGGACCAAAATGCTAGACAACTCTCGGGCAGATTAAGGGGGGGTCCGGGACTTTGTCCATGGACTAGGTCCGGACCCTGCTACAGATTTTGCAAATTGACAGTTTCTAACTCTGTTCAAGGTCCCCTCTTAGCCCATTGATTACCCAATCTTCACCAACTATAATCCACATGTTTTAGCACCTAATTATCCACCTAAACCACCTTAAACTGATTATAGAGTCCACTCACTAACTCAAGCTTAATTCACTCAAATCCAATTACATTTCATAATTTGGTTTCCTTGTTCCTTAACTCCTTGTAACAGATTTTGGTACCCATTCTTACCATTCAAAACTCACTCACTAATGTCATTCCCAACACTCAAATGGCATTATTTCCTCTGCTAACACACCCTTCATCTTGGCTTGGTTTTCAACCATTAACCATTCACTTAACACCTCTTAAACACACCTAGCTTCTTCCTTTAGTAAAACACTCAAGGCCATACTTTCCTAAACAAATTTTGACAGCACTTGGCTACTTCCAAAGCATTTCCCAACACTCATCTCCTCACATATTTCATCCTAAAACTAGCCAAACCCACAAGAGTTCTACCAGCACATAACAAAATCCTCAAATTCAACAACAACAACAACACAATCACCAAAAATCTCCACTTCTCCAAAAATCTCAATAACCACATTATCATCACTTTGGGTTCATTACTTTGTTTACCATCCCAAACACTTAAACAATTATAAACAAGGTTCAAGGTAGTTTTTCTTACCTTAATTTCACAAGCTTCTTAATTCACCTCTTGCTCCATATCTTCTCCAAAATCGGTTAAGAGGGTAGGAGTTTCCAAACTCCATCCCAACATCCAAGAACACATAAACATACCTAATTAATTATCTAAACCCTTGAAATATCTTAATTCAATCAAAGGCTAGAACACAAAGTTAGGGGTTACCTTTTTGAAGCTTTTAAGAGGGATTCTCACCCTGGATCAAGAGGGAAACTACTCCACCATTGAAGGGTCAATTTGGAGCTCAAGAACAAGAAGAAAAACAAGGTAAGAGAGAGAGACAAAATCGGTTACCACTATAAGATGGAGAAAAATGAGGTTTTTCTTGGAGATTTCTACCTTAGGAAAGAGAGGAGACTCCAAGCTTCAAGAATATGTCATTTTCTCTTCAAATGGGAAAAACCATGAGATGAAACTCATCCTTTTGAAATTCTGAAAAGAGGGAAAGGTAGAGGAGGATGAGGAGAGTTCAAATATGTAATTTGTTTTGCATTTGAGCTTGGAGTTGGCTAGAGCATGAGGAGGAAGATGAGAAGCCATGGAAGGAGAGGGGAGAGCTGCACAATCGGCTGCAACCAGGAGGGAGAAGAAAGGAATCGTGGAGAAGGAAGAAAGAGGAGGAAAGAGAAGAAAGGAAAAGGAATAAAGGAGGAAAGAGAGTGTGGTGGGGTATAAGTTACTTTTTTGCTTTTTGACTTATTTAATTAGCTAACTAGTCAAGTGTGAGGGGCTGTCTACATTAATAAAACCGGCCCACTAATATATACACACTGGAACGTTTTTCGTCTTTTACAGAAAACGCCCATTAATTTACCCGGTTTTAGCACTATTCACTAACCGGGTCCGTTTTCTAGAATTTTCTCGTTTATTTAATTTTAATGGTTATTATACTCCCATTAATGTTTAGTTATTGTTACATAATCAACTATTATTTTTACGGGGTCATTTAACTTTAAAATCACGTTTTCGGATTTTCTCGAAAAACACGTTTTAGGACTCCGTTAGCGTTTTTACGCATGGTTTGAATCCGATTTCTTCCGGAATTTTCCCACATGTTATTAATGTGTAATTAAGGTATAAAAATACATTTATCACTCTAACGAAGGTTATGTACCTCCTAAAATAATTAAATACGCGGTTTCACGTTTTGTGACTTTTACGCATTTTCTTATTCTTTTTGGTTTTTATTTCTTCACCAATAATCTTAAGGACTTAATTAGCCTTAGAAAATTATAATTACATAGTTAATTAACATATTAAGGTTTGGGGTATTTCAGACCAAATCCCTTAGTTGGGTAGCATCCTGGATTAGTGAGCCACCCTAAAGCCAGGGTGGTGGGATACCGTAGTCCCTGCCTGGAGGTCACAACGACTTGACTTGAGTATGTAAGTAAGAAAGTATTTGTATTGTAACGGTCATGACTAGTGTAAGTCATTGACCTCGAGTAAAGAGTAAAGCATACCCGATTAAACCGGGTGAGTAATGAAGCTAACAAGTATTGTGTAAGTATTGGAGAAGTGTATCTCCGTATTCTGTAAGTATGAACGGTTGACTCTGAAATACCCCAAACTAATTAAACATGGATTAAACATCTAATCACATTAATTAAGGCCTAAACATTCCTTAAAATCAACTGAGAACAACAGTGGTCAACACAAAGCAAGATATTGCACCCTTTGACTGTTTAGGGTAAATAAATACCCAAATGAACTTCTTAGGACCTAAACTTTTTCCTAAGCTTATTATTAACACATAACTAAAACACATACAATTGTTGTAAAACACTCAAACACAAAGAACAAGCATTTTCATGCTTCAAGGTCAAGTAGGGCAAAAATGTGCTCTAAGAAAACCTTAAAGGTCTAATGACCTCTAAATGATATAAAATTGGATTCCATGATCACATATCATGTAAGGAACACAAAAAAACTGTTCTCAAAGAAAATAGAGCTCAGAAACACCTTGTGACACAAAATGTGCACTAAAACACCTTAAAGCACGTTTTTGTGTATGAGCTCTAAGATAATGACTTTTTGTCATTTTAAAGACTGGAGTATATCTTTTATATCATTAATTTGACATGATAGACTATATTATAAATTCTAAATCAAAGTTTTAAAATAAAAATCAAAATGGCAATTTAGTATGAATAGTACCCAAAAATAACATTGGTTACTTAATATTAACTATGGTCAAAGGTCACCCATTGACCAAAACCCCCATTGCGGACCTCAACCAGCTGTCAAACCCACCCATTAATCAATCTCCAATCAATTAACTAGTTAATTTGGTGAGTCACCTAGTTACTATTACATAAAGTAACTTATAATAACATATAAGCTAAACTAGCTTAATTATCCTCATTGCTTCCTTCCCTGCCGACACAGCAGCTCCATCCTCTCCATTTGCCTCTCTAAAACTGTGGCTAACACTCCATATGCATAGAAGAACACCTTGCTACCTAGGTAAGCTTATTTAGTCATTTTATGTTCATTTTCTTCACAATTCCTTCCTCTTTCCATGGAGCAAAGCATCAACCATTTCCATCAATGTTCTTAGGTTGTTTTGGAGGTTAAATGGAGGGTGTATCTAGGCATTAACAAGGGAAGAAGGTGGAGAAATCTAATCTTGTTCTTAAGGTATAAAAATGCGCTTTAAGCACTTATCCTTTGATTTTCATCAATTCCGGTTGTAAAGATTTGTTTTCTAAGCTTATAATCTTCATATTAACATACTTATTCAGTTGGTATATCAAGAGCTTCAAGGTATAGCCAGATCCAAGCCAAAAACACCATTTTAGGCATTTTAATCAAGGTAAAAATTAGCCATCTTCTAATCTGAGTTATACCAGTTTAAAGCTTGGTTTTAGTAGCTCTTTTGATGCTCTTTTCCTACTGTAAAAACAGGCCATGGAGCACTTGTGTTTGCCTTGGTATTCTAAGGTAAATTTACCTTTAAAATTGACATTAAACACTTCTTATGGTTAGATCTTGCTTGGAGACTAACTATGCCTTAATTACTGTTTGAAAACATGTAAATAATGTGTGGAAAAATTATCTCCAAACAGGCGTGGCCAAACAAGGCCTTAACTAGGCAAAAAGAAGGTATAAATCACTTAAACCTACACTTGGTATATTAATATGTGTTTATACATATGTATATATATGCCATGAGTGAATGGGTTAATAAGGTCTTATTTTGACCTTAGGTGATTAAGGAATGGTTTAGTAAATTTTATAACTAATTAATTAGCATAATCGTCAAATTTAAGACATTATGTGGAAAATTGGTAATTAATGAAAATAAATGGTAAGGGCCGAGAGTTTACAGCATTTTTGGGCATTTATGTGTAATTTATTTTATAAGCTAATGTTTGTAATAAGGCCATGTACTTTAGGCCATTTTATTTATGCATTTATAAGGTTTTATTTAAGTTTAGGTGGTATATATGCATTACCGCATATTATGAGGGGTAAAGTGAAATTAAATTAAATTTTGGGGCTATATATTAATAAAGCTGAAAATTAGAGGTTTAAATGAGTTTATATTAAAATTATAAGATTATATAAAGTTTTGGGGTTAAATGGTAATTTCTGAAAAATAAGGGTACAAACCGTAATATATGGATATTGATGGTCAAGGAAATATTAAGGTGGTCAACCTTGACCATATGGTAGGTTTTGACCAAATTAAATAAGTTAGATAACTTATTTAAGGTTTTATAATAAGATAAGTATTTAATTGTAACAATTTTATAACATGTGTGGTAAATATGTTATTACCGAAAATTAAGGGTGTAAAATGGTATTATTAACACCCATGGGCTATTAGGAATTTTTAGGAATTTATTGGGTTGATTTTGGAATTAATAAAACTATATGTATAATATATAGTTAATATGTCATTATGACACTTTGGGATAAAAGATGTGGTGGAAATGTAAATACCGAGAGTATATGGGTTAGTAATAATATTTATAACCCTTTGGTGGAATTTGGTGATTTTTAGAATAATATAAGGGTATTTAATAAGATATATGTATAATATAAGTTTTAGAGATATTATAAAACTATATGTTATAAATTGGGCCAAATGGCAATTATAGAACTTGGTGGGTCTGTTCGGAGTTTTACAAAAATATAACCATAGGTTATACCATTTTATAAGTTAAAAATGTTATATTATATGATATATATAACATGGTATAAATAATGGGGTGAATTTGTAAATAAAGGAAACTATGGTATATGAAAAAAATATGGTTTTGATATGGTGCCCATGCGGCAATAATAAATAGTTTTGTATAAAAACTATAGGTTATAAATTAAAGGAAATTAAAATATCAATATATGATATTAGTATATGGTATAACATTACATAATGTTATGTGGTCAAATTGAGTTTAAATAAAATAAAGGGCTGCAGCGAATTACTAAGAGATGGAAAATGAATTTTAGACTATGGTCTATAATGTTGTAAATGTTATAACAATTATATGGTTTAGATGGAATTAATATAAGTAAGTATATTCACATTAAATAATATGACAAACTATAAATAAATAGGATTTATAAACTAAGGTATTTATTGAATAAACCTTAGGAGTTGTAATTATACAACATAAAATGTTACATAATATTAGGACAATAATCTTAATGCAAGTTGTACAATATAATACAACTAATGGGAATAATCATCTAATACAAGATGATAAAATGTAACATATAATGTAAGAGTTTTATAACTCATGGAACTTACCTATGTGGTAAATATATACATATACAAGAATAATGTATATAAGGATGGATATATGTTATGGTTGGAAACCATACAATATAATGGGGTGGTTATTATAAAATATAAATAGTTACAAAACTATAAGTTATGAGTTTTGAATGCAAATATAATTTTCTAAGATAATGGATAATATAATACAATGTATTATAATGGATGGTGGGAAAATGATACAGTATAAAAATAATACAATATAATATAATAATGCATGCATACATGCAACTATAGGTTATATACCTAAATTTAATGGTGGATAAGATTAAAGAAATATAATGAATTAAACTTAACAGTCGAAATATTTTGACATACGAGTTTTAGTAACAAAGCCGACCGGTTTAGAGAAACCCGTAACAAATAACTGTAGAAATCCGGGGATGAACTGTCGGGGTTACTTGTTATTCGGAAATACTGGATGTAGTTAGTCATGGAGACTGACTTATAGTTTATTACCGTTTAGATCATACTACAGACGAGGACGCTTGACGAGCTAGTGGTCTACACTGCGCATCCTAGGTCTTGGTGAACGGTATGTAAAGGGGTTTGATCCGAGTTGTCCTAAGGAAACTCCTTGGGCTCGGATTTGGTTGATATAACTTGTGTGTTTTGTGTGTGGATACATGTATGTGATTAAGTGTTACTGCATTATTTATTTATGCACGAGCGTCCTACGGGGCTAACACTACGTCGACTATAGATCGACTTATATAAACATTGAAATACCCCTAACATTTAAATAATTAAATATAAGTAAATAAATATTATTTGAGGAATTATAAGTATTATTTAGGGGATTATTAAACCCTGAGAAAAGTATATAAACACTTAAGCGTTAAGACGCACCAAACTCCTTAAGGTCAGAAACGAGCGTTAAAAGCCCGACCTTAAGTTAAACAATTATATAAGCTATGGACATTATATGAATTTAACCAGGGATCATTTTATGATCTTTAAGATACAAGTTCTCAGTTAGAACTGAGTAAATATACAAGTTCTCGGAAGCTCCCGATGTGGGTCCCATAAAGGCCCGGGAATGCCTAGGAGGAGTGCCAAGGTGGCACGAACCCCTATAAAAATTATTCTTAGAGTTCCTAAAATCATTATTAATTATTCTAAAGAGAATTCCCAAGCTACTTCTTCAAAATAAGCAAAGAGCTCGGGGGAAATTTCTTAACGCTCCTTTTACCTCGGGAGTGCCCCTTTAGCCCGGAAATTGAGTTACAAGTTTATATAACCCCATATAACTTAATGTAACACCTTAATATATTATTATTGACTATAAAAAATGTCAATAAACACTTGGAACTCATAGCGAATTAATTCCTGGAAATATCCTTAAAGCACAAAAACGCACCTTCGGGTGTCACAAAAATGCGTTTTACACAAATGCCTTGAAGTTTTGAGGAGCCACGAGTTGATTAACTTAAAAGTGGATAAAATGACCATCTAAATCAAGTGATGACAGTACTAAACTCATAGTATATATGGGGGCGATTTTTAGGACAAAAAGGTACCTAAAATCAACATTTTTACCTTAAAACTTTCATCTTTTACCATAATAAAAATGTACCAATTAAATGCTGGAACCTATTACACATATTAGTATGGTCTTATTACAATATAGTGTAACAAAAATCAAATGAAAAATCAGTCCCAAATTACCTCCATGTTGGGCGAGATTTCTAGTCTATATTTGGCTAGTTTTAATTCAAAAACATGTCATTTTACATGGTGACTCATTCCTACCTAAAATAATTGATAAGGTAACAGCATAGCATTAAATTGGAGCCCTCTCCATCGGTTACCTGCAATAAAATTACATCACATTAGCTTATACTTAGATAATGACATTAATAATGTAAATCTAGTCATAACTTCACTAAGACAATTTAACAAAAAACTAACCTTTGGCTTACCATTACCGTAAGTACTAATGGTGTGGAGCTGCAGTAGTACTCCATGATTGTCCGATCAGACCTGCAAGATAAGATCAAACAAAAGTCATTAGTGAATAAACAAAACAACTATCACATGTTATGCTCCATCAACGTGAAGATTCTTCAAGTGGAGCTGCCATCTACTCCAGCAATGCGATCACACCACCACCTGCAACATTAAACAAAGAAACAAAGTTAATTATACTAAACAAAAGATAGCTAAATGATTACCGTGAGTGCATGAATGAGGTTGCTGTAGTGCTCCATTAACGTGAAGCTGGTACTAATGGAGCCTCCATCTTCAGTCCAACCGAGCACCAACTGCAGAGAAGACAAAATAAGAAACATTAATCAAGCTAACTAATAATACCTAAGTGTCTACAATTAGCTAAATAAATCCATCATGCTTATTCCATTAACGTAGAAGTGGAGACTCATTATCTTCAGTCCAGCTATCGCTACACCTGCAACATAAGACAAGGAAAAAAATGACTAAGTTAATATGTCCTAGATCAAAGCCTATAGCATAAACTAACCAAATTAATTTCACCCACTCATTGTAACCGATTAGTGCAGCACTATAGGAATGATTAATTCCATTAATTCCCACCAGCCGTATGTCTAGTAACCTAAGGAAATTATGTAGCTAAATTAGTAATTTAGATAATCATAAACAAAAGCAAGCAATAATGACAATTAAAATAGCAAGCAAAACCGATTTGCATTCTCCATCTTCTACAAAACAAACCTTACGTGAAACATCTTCACTTGCCTTGTCTATACGATTGGTAAGTACCTTCCTTTGCCCTCTCTTTTTGTTCATTTCCTAATTAACTCCTAAATGCTAATAAACTCTATTAATGGTGTAGTAATTCCTAACACCATTCTAATATTTCCTAGTTAATTCTATCAAGTCTTGAAGCAAGAATCATCCTAGCTATTTTACAAGAAATCGCCAACAATTGTTCTCCAAGGAGTTGCCTTGATTCAACATCAATTCAAGGAGTAATCAAGGTTAATCTAAGGTATTTTCATGTTTGAAAACTCTAAACAAACTACTCCTATATGTCCGAAAATTTTACCTTCTAAATCCATATTCTCTTCATTATTTCATGAAGGAAACTTGGATCTACAATCATCTCAAGGTGTATCAAAAATACCTTGTTAAATTCCTAAGGTAAACTCTTGTAAAATTACTCCAAATATTATTTATAAGCTCTTGTTAAATGTCTAACAAATAGATCTCCTATATATATACAAGGAGTTCGAAATATCTACAACAAGATACCATTTGAGGAGCTTGGAAATTCAAGGAAAAATCAAGTACAAGAATTGTCTTGATTTAAGGGTAAGTTTATATAAATAAGGCTATAAAGTTTAAGCTTAATTTAAGCTTCAAAAATTAGTATAAAAATTATGTTAAGGCCATGTTAATATTAAGGCCGAAAACTATTAAGTTAAGGTATCAAGAAAAATAATTTATAACATATAAGGTAAGATTATTACCTTAAAGTATAAATATGTGTCACAAAAATTAATTAGGATACACATATATTAAAACCGAAAGATCTAAGGATAATATGTTCTATTTTTAGTTTATAATCATTCTAAGTCATTAGTATAATTTTTAGAAGTGTTACATGGCTTATATACATTTATATATACATATTATAAAGTTTAAAACAAGTTTTAAAATCATATAGTATAATTTAATTAATGTCGAGAGCATTATGTGGTATTTGGTGAATTTTGAAATACATATAAGTGTATTAACTTATTTTATAAATTTTTGGAACATCAAAAATAACTACAAGTATTTAAATGGCTAATTTAATAAGTTATGTGGTTAAAATGTAATTTTGAAAAGTTTAGAGTACAAATATAGATTTCCGAGAATATAAGGAATTATTTGGTGTATTTATGGTATAATATAAGGTAGGAATTAATATTATGAATTTTGGTGAATTTAAATAAGTGTTTAAGTGTTAAGAATAACATTTAATAAAGTTTTGGGACTATTTTGTAATTATTGGGAAGTTTAGGATGTTACCGAAAATACATATGATTTTATGGGTATATTGAAGTATTAATTATGAAATTAAGTCTTGGTCAAAGTGTTGACCAAAAACTTTGGGTTAAAATGATTTATGACATAAAATATTAAGTTTATAAAAGTTTTGGGGTGAATGTAATTTATGGAAGTATATATGGAAGATAGAAAATCAATGTGGGCGGAAATGCAATTAAAGAAAAGATATGGGTTGCTTCGGTTATTTTAAGAAATAAAATATTCAAACTATGGTTTATAAGTTAATATGTAACTTATATAAAGTTTTGGGTTTAAAAGTGCAAATATAGAAACTATATGAATAAACCGAAGAGCTTATGAGCTTAATTGGTAATTTATAAAA